>CATIWC010001146.1:0-462738 GCA_948472305.1 Vicia faba
TCCAGAAGAAGAACATGAAGCTGCAGGAAAAATTGATATCAGAGGCATGAGCTGGAAAATCAAGTTTATATGTTTTTTAGTTTCTCTTCTGATTAATGTGTACCTACTATGCAAATGTAATTGTTGAGATTATCAGTTATGAGCAATGTAATTAATGTGTTATGGTGTAAGATTGTATGAGTAGGTTTGTAATTGCAATGAATTGTTATGGTGTACTGACTAAGGAATTGTAATGATGTACTGGATAAGGAATTGTAATTGTATTAGTAAGTTCTTCAAAACTGATTTATTGTGTACAAAGTTTTGCATAGTTTGCATAAAGTAGTTTTCAATCATGTGAAAGTCACTTATAAAATTGGACATAGTTTGCACCAAATTGACATTTATAAATCAGTGACATTATATGGTAAGCTAATTTGAAAGTCAACAAATTATGCTTAAAATGACATGATAACTTTATCATTAAAATAGGTTATCCAAACAAATCCATTACATGGACTGAGATTGTACATTAACCAAAATAATAAACTTTACAACTCAATACATAAGCAAATTAAAAGTAATTGCTCAAAGTTTGCAACATACATAGATTGCAACTTAATATCAGCAAATTATAACATAGTTTGCAACTCAAAAATACAGCAAAAAGATCAAAATATGTAGGTTCCTCATTGATTCAAGTTTTTTTGGATGTCATCCCAGCTTTTCATACCTTCTTGACTGGTGGCTTTGATGTATCCTCTTCAACGATTACAACTGGATCTTCAGGGTGTCTTCCAAGTCCCTTGATGTTTTTATGTTTAGGGTGGCTTTGGTAGCAAACCTAGTCTAGGAGTTTGTATGTTCAACTTGAAGGTATTCCTAGGGAAGCCCTCCTTAATTCAGCCCCATATGACCATAAAAGATTGTACTGTTTGCTAGAGTCCCCTTCCACTATCCTTTTGGCAATTTGTCTTGCCTTAAATACCCTACATCCAGGGATTTCAGTTGCATATCTCACTCTTACATCTGCAATCACATCATTCAATTTCATTTTGTTATTGTTTTGCAATCTATTAACAATTTGCAACCCATTCAGCTTTGACACTCTTGTTAAAAAACTGGCTTCCACACTCGTGTTTAGCAAACAATGTCTTAATTTTAAATGTGGTTGATATTAACACTTTACTATACAACTCAGTGTAATTACATTTTCCCTTGCCCTTGCAAACAACTCATCATCTCACTGCATCATTTTTCTCAAATCTCACATCCCTCACACGCAATACACTATGTGCCAAAATACAAGTCTTGAACTGCCTTAATGATGAAAATTCCATACCTACCTTGAACTTAAAATCCTTAGTTAATCCATCTCCCTCATTAAACATAACAACCCTAGGCCTATCATCACCACTATCATCTTCAACACTACTATCAAGATCATCAGTCAAATACTCATCTTCATGACATGTTCCTTACCCATTTCTGGTGTAATCAAACAAGGTTTCATAGCCTCACTAGAGCCTGCAATAAATGCAGCATCTAGAGTAGGTTGATTAATGGGATAACATCTTAAAGCCTCTTCAAAACCCTCATCAAAACCTTATCAATGGATTCATTGATAACGCAAAATTATATCGTTTATTCGACTCGACTCGCATGAATTTTAGTACCATTTTCATTATTTATGTCATTTTATGCTTGTAGTGTTACTGTATTTCAGGTGTTTTTCCTCAAGAAGCTTGCATGAGAAAATAAGAGGAATTGGAACAGAAAACGCAAGGAAACATCAAGTAACAGAAGAGATAAAAGAAAATTGCACACAGAAGATTGTGGTCCTCGCCACACCTTTTATGGCCCTCGCCGCGCATCTCAGAGTTATGGCCTTGCCACACCTTCTATGGCCCTCTCCGTGCATTTCAAAGTTGTGTCCCTCGCCACGCTTCATGTGGCCACCTCCACAGGCTTCTTATAAAAGGCCCACGTTCCATTCCCACGTTAAAGCCATGAGACTATCGCTTATCCTATTTTTTCTCTACAAGACCAGGCCTGGCGAAAAGCTCTCCACGAACGAACTATTCCAGATTCTTCTTGAGGGAATTACATGAACTAAGCAATGGGTATATAAAAAGGGTGAGGATTGACAGTTATCAGGGTTCCACCATTTTTCACTCAGAGCAGATTACTATTATTAGTTCTTAGGCAGAAAAGTTTACCATGTAAAAGTGGTAGTTCTCACATCGAGGAACTACCACACCATTAGTTTTAGGTGATGTTTTATTTTATTTCAATTATGTACCTGATTGTCATGCGTGTCAGCATATTAGGAATTTAGTTTTTGTTATTGTACGCGAAGATAATTTCATAAGTTAATTCCAGTTTCGTTTATTCCAGTTCCTTTTACATGTTTCTTTTTATCACATTTCTTATTTCTATTGTTTCGTTTGTTTAATTTAATTACCATGATGTTATTAATTGAAATCGCTATGTTTTGTTTGTTTACACTTTATTCCATGTTTAGCTAAACTGTCTTGAGTCCGGTATATGAAGATTGTCGTCTCCGACGGGACCCGGTAACGAAGTTGGCTTAAAACTTTATTTGAAAATTCTATTTTGGTCTTTGTTTTTAAACTTAATTTAAATAGAGTTGTCATGAGAGTGAGAGGTTACTTAACATGATTTTGCCACGAGAGTGGGAAATTAACTAAGGTTCAAGCCGACACTGCGAGAGCGTGGGGGTCGAACCGGATAAAATAAACTAGGCATTAATTCTAAACACAATGAGAGCGCTTTAGGATTAATTAGAACTTGTTCTTTTTTCAAAATGCATTCCTCGATTAGAATGGGCGAGCGAGAGCAAAATCCCATGGTCAAGGTTGAGGGCTGACACAACCGGCGTCATCAGTGAATTTGGGGTTCATCGCTTCAAATCTAGCATATTTCATCTGGTTATCGAGTTTTGGTTGAGGGTTGACACAACCAGTATCGTCTTTCCAAATTCCAAATATCTGGTTTCAAGTCCGTATTATCTATCCTGTAAGCTATGGTAGGTATTGTTGGCTGAAGATTTTGATAATATTATTAGAAGCCAAATGAACTAAACGTTTCGATCGAAATTAAGCAAAGCGTTATGTTTCGAAGTAGCAGAAGCAGTGTTTCGAATAAGCATGTCAAAGCTGGAGCTTCGAGTGGCAATTATGGGAACATATCTAAAGAAGTCTCGAAATAACAACAAGGATGTGTCTGGGAAGTGCGTTCGAAACGGAGAAGTACCAAAACATTTGAAATTCAAATGGAAGCGGGACATTCGAAGTTTGAAATTTATATGCTGGAGCATTTGGAGACACGTGGAAAGAAGAAAGAGACATTGTTCTGCATGTTCTGAACGTGGCATAATCCTATAGCAAGACCGTTATGGTCGAATTAGTATAAATAGAAGTCTTAGTATTAGGATTTCGTGTGTCATATCTATTGTACTAAATACTCAGTAACATTCAAACTACCACATGGCAAGGGAAACGAATGCAAGAGCAATGTACGTATGATAGCACCATATATTTATGATTTAATGAAAACCTTTTTACCATTTCCAGCACTTTCCTTTATCTTTCTGTCAAATAACATTTATAAGTTTTCTCATTTACAGTCTTTTCACTTCGAAATCTCTTTATTAAAGTTTTACATTTAAACGCTTTCTTCACATTTCAAGCACTTTACATTTCAGAAAACTGTCATACTTTCTATGCCTTTACCTTCAAGCTCTATCCTTCGAACGCCTATTTTTACTTAAAGTCATTTACAGATTTCTTGCATTAAACGCTTTCTTCACATTTCAAACCTTTTACGTTCCAGAAATCCTTTACATTAACTGTTTTTATAATTCGAAACCATTTACATGCCTTTTATGCAATTTTACATGTCTTTACAATTAACATTTATTCATGCAACTTAGTTTCGTACATGCACATTTTGATTACATCTTTAGACCCTTAAGAGAGAAATCGAAATAAGCCAAACACCTATACAACACTCAAATATCAACCATGAATATCTGTTCGATCATGAGAGTTACCCTAATGACCAAGGAATCCTAGGATCAATCTAGTCGATCCTGTGAGTTACCAGAGGAATTGAATAACAGTCAGAAAGATTATTCGATAGTTTGGAAGACTAGCGGTTGTTTACCAGAAATCACTGGAAACAAATTGGCACACCTGGTGGGACCAATAATTGGATATTAGAAATAAAGATTGTTGAGACATAACCATTATAAAAACGTTGGAACCTAAGAAGTTTGCTGTTTTATGAACCTGAGAAGTGGTAAAATAACCAACAGCAACCAACCTTTATCCAGAAGAAAATGTTTGGACAAAATGTCTAATTCTGACAATCAACAAGGGGAACAAAATGCCCCACATACAACAGGCACTAATGTGTCCACTTCGATCGGAACATCTAATGTGATCCCTTCGAATGCACAGTCTGTTGCATCTTCAACCAGTAATATAGCCACCAATGGAGTAAGTGGCATATCAACTAATAGTTCGATCTTAGGAAATACTGGAACCATTGGTTACCCTGGGGGATTCGTTCCACCATCAGGGACACAATCTCATTTCGCCACTCCATTGACTAGACCACCCGGTTTCAATGGAAATAGGACCAGAAATTCCTCTTATGGAATGCCAACATCTTTTATGGAAGGTTTACACAATTCCACATTGAATTCATCCCCACAACTAGGGTCTGGGGCGAATCAGTTTATGACAAACAACCAAGGGTCAGTGGGTTATAGCACAATGCCTATTTTAACCACAGAAAACCAGTTGGCTTTTAGGCAATTGATGGATGACAGTAACCATAATATGATAGGGGTGTTAGCACAAACCATGCAGGAGATATTTGCCCCAATAGTGCAAAATGTGACTGTGACAAACAGGGAAAACGCTGACAACATGAGTCGAATAGCAGATTTCTTTGCTCCCCCAGAAAGGCGTAGGCAGAATCAGGCGGGATTTCGAGCAAACATGCCTGTTATAGAACAAATTGCTAACGACCCAATTTATAGACCACCCAGAGAAGAAGTTAACTTAGAGGCCAGGGCACCAAGGTTAGAAGCCCCAATAATCCCAGGCCCACAAAGAGAAATTATGGAACCAGGGGCAAGGGTCGAAAGGCTAGAAGCCCCAGAGTTTCGAGAAGAACAACCTAGGGGAGTTGTCTTGGTTGGTCGAAATCAAGATGCCGATGATGTCGTTCATAGAATTCGAAACGATAACATCTTGGCAGAAAACAATCTAACCACCATGATAGAGAGAGTCATGGCCCAGAATGGCCTCAACACAGGAATGAGAAGGCCAAATTATGCTTCTCCTATATTGGATTGCATAATGCATACTGATTTACCAAGGGGATATAAAGTCCCTAAATTTACAAAGTTCGCTGGGGATACCAATGAGTCAACAGTCGAACACATAGCGAGATATCTAACCGAAGCGGGAGATATAGCCAATAATAAAGATCTCAGGATCAAATACTTCCCAAGTTCCTTGACTAAAAACGCCTTCACATGGTTTACCACTTTGCCTCCTGGGTCCATTGATACTTGGGCTCTCTTGGAGAGATTATTCCATGAACAATTTTACATGGGACAGTCGAAAATAAGCTTGAAGGAATTGGCCAGTGTTAAGAGAAAGTTCACCGAACCCATAGATGATTATCTGAATAGATTTAGGCTTTTGAAATCCAGATGTTACACAGTAGTGCCTGAACATGAGTTAGTCGAAATGGCCGCTGGTGGCTTGGACTGCTCTATTCGAAAGAAACTAGACACTCAATATTTGAGGGATATGGCTCAGTTAGCCGATAGGGTTCGACAGGTCGAAAGGCTAAAGGCCGAAAAAGCCAGAGTCTTTAAGAATAGCAAGAAAGAAAGGATTTCCTATGTTGGGACTGAGGAAGCAGAAGAATATCCTGAATTCGAATTCGAAGAGGTCGAAATCGACCTCGCTGAATTAAAACAGGCTCCGCCTTATTCCTGCAAATTATTGGTTCCCACAAAAGGGAAAGATATTGTTGAAAATGAGAAAAGTGACAAATTCCCAAAGAAGGTTTATACCTTCGATGTCACTAAATGTGACGAGATTTTTGACTTACTTGTCAAAGATGGCCAACTAATTGTGCCATCAAATGTCAAAATACCTCCTTTGGATCAGAGAAAGAAGAGAGGATTTTGAAAATATCATAGTTTCCTAGGCCACAAAACCTCACAATGTTTTCTTTTCAGGGACCTAATTCAAAACGCAATCAAAGATGGCAGACTAAAGTTTGCTGATAAGGTGAAGATGAAAGTGGACGAAGATCCCTTGGACGTTGCAGACACCAACTACTCCGAGCCTGCATGCATTGGAGAGATCAACATGGTGGAAACTGATCAAAGCGACGCCCTAACAGGAGAGAAGGGTACTGAAACTGAAAACTGGGTGATGGTCGAAGTCAATAAGGAGGTCACTGAAGACATCCAGAATACGCCAGAGACTTCGATTGCCGCACCTGTAGCTGTTGCGAGAGAAACCCAGGCTACTGAAGGCCAGGGAAATCAAAACCAAGAACTAACACAAGTCACTGAAGGCTTGAGGCTGGAATTGGAGAAAGTCCAAATCACGAAGCCAACTTCCCCTCGGAAGGAAATATGGGACACTCTAGGGGAACCCAGTGGAAAATTTGACTATTTGGTCAAATATTCTGCCCCAGAGAGTTCGAAGGTTCAAATTAAGGATATAAAGCCCACAGGATGGGGCGATGATGAGGCTAAGGGGGAAGATGTTGAGATAAATATGGTGGATATGGAAAGGCCTCGCTCTGAGATGGAGGAAGTAGAAAAATACTTAGAAAAAGAAAAGTATAGAAAGGAGGATAATCACACTGGAGATGCTAGTCTCAAGGATTACCTCATGACATGCCACAAAGGAGATTCAGGCATGATATTGTGCCCTAGGTGCAGCATCCTCTGCAATCAAAGAATCGCTGTGAATTTCGAAAGGGTACAAAGGACTCGAACTGGCAACAATTGGCTCCAGGATAACCAGCTTTTTAGGTGTTATCCCAAGGCTGGAGAAAGTTTGCTGGAATTTGTGTTTCGCTGCTACAAAGGGGAAACCAAGTGCTTGATTTGCCCAAGGTGTTCTGCTGTGTATGACCAAAGCATGGCCAGAGCCTTCGAAACGATTCCCTTCGCCCCTTGCTGGAACCATCAAGAAACTGTCCAGATGGGCCCACGTTTCGACAGCAGACACAAACAGCGAAGGCCTGATAGCCCTCACCCCAAGGCTGCTCGAAGAGTGACTTTCAAACTCCCTGCTGGAGTGCCAACCGATAGATGGTTACAGGTCAGAAATGACAAAGGCAAAGATAGATGGAGAAACGCCGAACGAAGTGCACGCCATGCTGTGACATACAGAAGGCAATTCAACACAGCAAAAAGGGAGGAGGTGAGATTAGAAAATTACAAAGGAAGGAACCCCATGTCAAGATCCCAGTGGCGTAGACAGCAAAGGATTCGAAAGGCTGAGAGGGAAGCTGTGGCAAACAAAGGGGTTACTTCAACAAAGAACCAAGGTGAATCTAGCACCAACAAACCAAAAAATCAAACTGAAGACAAACCTCCAGTCAATAGGATGCTTTTCTCTGAAGTACAACGCGATGAACCAAAGGAATACACTCCAGGCCCAGAAGAGGACGAAGATATGATAACAGATAACTTCGAATCGGAGGGGGAGTCTTCATTCAACCTGAACTGTAACGTGGTGTCTGTGCTTCCCTGCGAATTTGGGCAGGAAACCGAAATCGATGAATATGAGGAGGAAGACACCACAGATTTGATGAAACATAGGCCTGTGTGCTACTATGTGATGGACAATGGGGCTGTTGAGGAACAAAATGCGTTCTTCTAACATCCAGAACCTGCTATGAAGAACCATCTCAAGCCACTTTTTATTCGGGCGAAAGTTGGTGTCCATGGTGTGAACAAAGTTCTAGTGGATGGGGGTGCTGCAGTCAATTTGATACCCCATTTCATGCTAAAGAGATTAGAGATCCGCGAAGGAGACATCAAGCCCCATAATATGGTTCTGTCCAATTATGAGGGAAAAGTGGGTAAAACACTGAGAGTGGTCCAGTTGGAATTGACAATAGGCTCAAGCTGTAGGCCCACCATGTTTATGGTGATCGAAGCCAAGGCCAACTATAACTTATTGCTGGGAAGGGAGTGGATCCATGGTGTGGGGGCAGTTCCTTCGTCAATGCACCAGCGACTAGTTCTGTGGAGAGATGATGGAATCGTGGAAAACATCAAAGCAGACCAGAGTTACTTTATGTCAACGGTCAATTTAGTTGACAAGAGGGATTATGATAAAAATCTGGTAAAGATTGCTCCGTGTGTTCCAAATGATGAGATTAACGAAACCAAAAACGCCCACTACTACATGACCCTTCGCCATGATGGCCTTTACTGGGATAGAACAATAATCAGTGAAGAAGAGGGAGTCGAAAGCACTATACAAAAACGGCCAGCAGGCTGGGACTTCGACAACCTTATCCATGACTGAGTCCACTTTTTTCGAAAGGATTTCGGCCTATATGGCTGAGAACGAATCAAAAGCGGCCTTAGAGGCTGAAATAAATAAATCAACTATAAAGATGAACGAAGTAAGTGGGGATGGCTCGAAATGCTCACCCTTCGAAGAGTTTGAGATGGATCAAAGGTTGGATGCCATCTATGATAAAGAACCCTTAGGCTTCGAAAGGGACCCCATAAACTCAAGTGCCAAAATGTTGGCACAAGATCCACTCGAAGAAGTCAACTTAGGGGATGAAAAAACGAAAAGAATAACCTACATAAGTGCAAAACTTAGCCCAAGCCTCAAGAAGGAAGTAATTGAAGTCCTCAAGGATAATAAAGATTGCTTCGCATGGGATTATGACGAGATGCCTGGTTTAAAGAGGGAGTTGGTCGAACACAGACTGCCAATCAAAGATGGCAAGAGGCCCATCAAACAAACTCCCAGAAGATTCTCACCAGCGGTTCTCACAAAAATTAAAGCTGAGATCGAAAGGTTGCTGCGTTGCAAATTCATCAGAACAACAAGGTACGTCGAATGGTTAGCAAACATAGTACCTGTTATTAAGAAAAATGGTTCTTTAAGAATTTGCATAGATTTTAGGGATTTAAACATTGCAACCCCTAAAGATGAATATTCCATGCCTGTGGCAGAAATGCTAGTAGATTCTGCTGCAGGGTTCGAATACTTGAGTATGTTAGATGGATACTCTGGGTATAATCAGATTTTCATTGCTGAAGAAGATGTTGCAAAGACAGCGTTTCGTTGCCCAGGAGCCTTAGGCACCTACGAATGGGTGGTGATGCCTTTTGGTTTAAAGAACGCTGGGGCAACTTATCAAAGGGCAATGAATTCAATTTTTTAGGATTTCATTGAAACCTTCATGCAGGTGTATATTGATGATATAGTCATCAAATATATATCTGCGAAAACACATTTGCATCATTTGAGCCAATCATTCGAGCGAATGAGAAAACATGGCTTAAAGATGAATCCCCTTAAATGTGCATTTTTTGTGCAGGCTGGAGATTTTCTTGGTTTTGTGGTTCACAAGAAAGGGATTGAAATCAACCAGAACAAAACCAAAGCCATAATGGAGACGAAAGCACCTACGTCAAAAAGGGAATTGCAATCTCTGCTAGGGAAAATTAACTTCCTCAGAAGATTCATTTCGAACCTGAGTGGAAGAACCCAAGCTTTCTCTCTGTTACTTCGTCTAAAGCAAGGCCAAGCCTTCGAATGGAACGAAGCTCAACAGAAGGCATTTGACAGGATAAAGGAATACCTTTCTCAGCCTCCTATTTTGTCTCCACCTTCATGGGGGAAGCCCATGAGATTGTACATATCTGCCTCTGAAGTTAGTATAGGTAGTATGCTAGCACAAGAAGATAGCAATGGCATCGAAAGAGCCATATACTATTTAAGTAGAGTTCTAAATGATGAAGAGACCAGATATAGCAATTTAGAAAAGCTATGTCTCTGTTTGTATTCCTCTTGTATGAAACTCAAGTATTATATAAAACCTGTTGATGTTTATGTTTCATCTCATTTCGATGTTATTAAACATATGCTTTCAAAACCAATAATGCATAGCAGAGTTGGTAAATGGGCTTTAGCCTTAACAGAATATTCTTTGACTTTCATGCCTTTAAAAGCTATGAAAGGTCAAGTGATTTCTGACTTCATTGTAGACCATTCGTTGGTTGAGCAGACTATCATGAGTTACGTCGAAATGCAACCTTGGAAATTGTACTTTGATGGTTCAACCCACAGGAATGGAAGTGGCGTTGGAGTCCTTCTGATTTCTCCTGAAGGAATTCCAACAAAATTCAAGTATAAATTAGATGGTCCTTGTTGCTCGAACAACGAAGCTGAGTATGAAGCGCTCATTGTTGGACTTGAAGCTTTGTTGGAATTGGGGGCAACCAGAGTCGAAATTAAAGGAGACTCTGAATTAGTGGTCAAACAAATCACAAAGGAATATAAGTGCATAAAGGAAAACTTAATGGTATACTTCGTCATAGTCAATAGGCTATTGAGGAAATTTGAATACATGGATATTCAACACATACCAAGAATAGAGAACCAAGAAGCAAATGACTTAGCGCAGTTGGCTTCGGGTTATAAAGTGTCTACCAAGAACTTTAAGGATTTAGTTGAATTAAGGGGTAGAGTTATGGCTACTAGATTCACACCATCGGATCTGGAAAGTATGAAATTGGGATATGCTGAGAAACAGGGGTTCGAAATATTAGCCATAAATACTTTGTCAGATGCAGATTGGCGAAGTCCACTGAAGAGTTATTTAGCAGACCCAACTCTAAACGTGGATAGAAAGACAAAATACAGAGCATTGTCATATCTCCTCATGGGGAACGAATTGTTTAAAAAGACCCAAGAGGGTGTATTATTGAAATGCCTAGGAGAAAGTGAGGCATATTTAGCATTGTCAGAAGTCCATAATGGGGCATGTGGGGCACATCAAGCATGCCATAAAATGAAATGGCTGTTATTTCGATACGGCTTGTATTGGCCTAGCATGCTCAAAGATTGCATAGACTTTGCTAAAGGATGTGAGGAATGCCAGAAACATGCAGGGATTCAACATGCCCCTGCAAGTGAGTTGCATTCGATCATCAAACCATGGCCATTTAGAGGATGGGCATTGGATTTGATAGGAGAAATAAATCCTGCTTCGTCCAAAGGACAGAAATACATCTTGGTGGGAATAGATTATTTTACCAAATGGATCGAAGCTATACCACTGATAGTTGCTGATCAAGAGGCTATTATTGAATTTATACAAAAGCACATTATCTATAGGTTCGGATTGCCAGAGAGCATAACCACAGACCAAGGCTCTGTGTTTACTGGTAGAAAGATGCAAGGATTTGCCCAAGAAATGGGGTTTAGATTGCTAACATCAACGCCATATTATGCTCAAGCAAACGGTCAAGTCGAAGCAGCAAATAAAGTAATAATAGGATTAATCAAGAAGCATATTGGCAAAAAGCCAAGAAACTGGCACAAAACTCTGGACCAAATATTATGGGCTTGTAGAACATCTCCTAAGGAAGCTACTAACACTACGCCTTTCCAACTCACATTTGGTCATGATGCAGTGTTGCCAGTAGAAATTCATCTACAATCAGTTCGAATTCAGAGACAAAACGAAATCCCAGCTACATTATATTGGGAAATGATGATGAATGAATTAGTTGAGTTGGACGAAATTAGATTACATGCATTGGAAATTTTGATGAGACAAAAAGAAAGAGTGGCCAGAACATACAATAAAAGGGTGAAGAAAAAAGTATTCATTATTAATGACTTAGTTTGGAGAGTCATATTGCCTATGGACAAGAAAAATAAAGCATTAGGTAAATGGTCACCTCATTGGGAAGGACCTTTTCGAATATTAAAAGTATTCTCAAACAATGCATACGAAATCGAAGAACTGGTGGATGATAAGCGTATCCTAAAGGTTAATGGGAAATATTTAAAGAAATATAAGCCACGCCTGCAGAAGATTCGAATAGTAACAACGTAACCAAGATGTTCTAAAAGGCCAAAATGGCAAGATAAAATGCCAAAATGGCGTTGTTCGAATATTACATATAAGAAACCAAAATTGTAGTCAAATAAACATCAAAATCTAGAAATAAGAGTTATTTTTCAATCGATTGAAAGTGCTTCGAAATGATTCAAGCTTCTGCTGAGCGAAACGCCTGGCTCCTTCCAAGGTTGCCACTTCTCCTTTAAGTTGTTCTGCAGTCTCCATTTCTGCAAGCCCCTGGTTGAGAAGCTCTTCGAATTGGTTACCAGCAGTATTGGTTTCGAAGGCTATTTGTTGTTCTTTAGCCTCCTTAACCTTCTGTTGAAGTTCCAGAATCTGCCTTTCCCAAAGAAGTATGGACTCAGCTCGAGCCTCATAATCAGTTTTCGCCTGCTTCAGATGCATAACTTGATCCTCAGCTTCTTGAGAGAGTTTCGAAGCTTGTTCATAAGCAGCATCCATGGCAATGCGTTTCTCTTGAACCTTCTTGGCAGCAGATTCGTCTTGGAGAAGGTAACCAGTTACGTTGTCCAGCAAAGCCTGAAGATCGAACAAGAGAGTACTAACTGGCAAGGAGCAGGTAGAAAGATTGACCTTTGTAAGCAGCTCCTTCATAGTATAGCAAGCAGTACTATCTTGCTTGAGCACTTCGAATATATCCACATTGAGAATTGTTTTCCTAATTTTATTAAGAAGTACAATTCTTTCATCTGTGGGAAGAGGATAGCTGGTCGAACTTGTGCCAGCCCTAGCAAGTGGGACGTCCCTCTGAGCCAACTTTGCCTTCATGTACCCAATAAGGTCATTTCGTCTCAGAAGTGCCAGTTCCTCGTCAGTCATTCGAGACAAAGAGGATTGAGGGAGTTCCACACGTAGGGGAGCCACGTCCATTTCAACCTCCATGGGTTCGTTGGTGGCATTACCATCCCCTTCATTCGTTTCGTGCTCTTGGTCTTCTTCATCCTCATCCAAGTCCACCACTTCGATGCCTTCCCTTTCACTGCTATTTGCGTTGGACTCCGTCCCAGCAGTCAAACCGTCATTGGCATTCTCCTCCTCAGACTCTTCTTCTGCAGATTCTTCGTCTCTTTGCCCAGAATCAACTTTCTCTCCTTCAGTTTGAGTGTCCTTTGGGTCCTCTTGAAGAGTTTCAAGAGGGGACTTTTGAAGAGAAGCTCTTTGCAAATCCTCTGCAGATGTTTGAAGCGGTGTTTCGTTTGTCTCTTTCAGAGGAATGGAGGTACCTTGATCATCCTGCTGTTCAGAAGTTCCAGTCAGAACCGCCATATTAGACGAACCTTTATTCTGAACGAGGTTGCTGGAATCTCCTTGAGGAGAGGAGTTGAGTGGAGCGGCAACTTTAGATGGTGAGTTCGAAGTAGTGGAAGCTGGATTCAAGATGTTCTGCAAGGAGCAACAGAATGTTAAAAAACATTCACCAAGGTAATAAGAAGTTATTATTGTCAAAAAGATTTAAAGGTTCAATTTACCTGTGGACTCTCGGAGGAGAGGTTACTAGCTATACGTTCCAACATTGTGTTGGAGGTCGAAGGTGGGTTTTTGGATTTGGGTGAGGGAGCAGCATCCCTGGAATCAAGTCCAGAGACACTAGTTGGAACGGTACTTTTCGAAATATCTTTCTTTGGCTTCTTCTTCGAAGCAGTTGTTAAGTTTCCTCCAGCCTTGGGATCTTCCCCAGTGGTGCTTGATTTCCGCTTCTTGGGAGTAGTAGGAGGAAGCTTGTTGGTCTGAAAGGATTTAAACGAAGAGTTAGATGCAAACCATAAAACATGAGTGAATTCGAAACATCAAGACTAAGTGATTACCGTTGGAGTTGGAACACTGGTTGTTGTTGGTATTGTTGTTGTTGTTGTGGTTGCAGCAATAGTGGTTGTTTCGGGTGGAGTCACTTTGTCAGTAGTTTCGATGGAGGCTTGAGAGGCACTCCCTTCTTTCGACTTCGAGGCAGCTGTCTTTATCCTGATGGCTGAAAATCGAAACAATTAAAGCAAAGGTTAAAGATATGGAAAATAAAAGACGTTTGGGCTTTTCCCAAGCATTCGCACCTGTGCCTTGATCAGATTTAATTGACATGGCAGAAAGGTCGTATCGAAGGTGTCCTGGGAAATCATGAAGCCAGTGTCGAGCCCATGTCACAGTCTCAGATGGCTTTGGTTTCCTTTGAAGATATTTGAACATCTCTTTGCAAGTGAACCACAAGGGATATGGGGGAAACCAAGCCAGAGCCAGTTCTGAGGTAGGTAATCTGGGAAATTTAGGTGAATGCATTTCGAATGCCAACCTATACCTATCCCTAGGTGACAACCCTGAAGGAAGTTTTAACTTAGAAACTTTTTGTTTAAATTTTTCCTTCAAGGTCTCAGCCGCTTGATGCACAGTGGAGTCCAAGCGCGTGGGGTCATAAGTAGTTTCAAAATAATTTTGGAAAGCTTTAATCTCTTTGGCATGAGTAAACATACCTTTCTTTGCTGGTACCTGCACATCGAAGGCATCAATTAGTTTCTGTTGAATTGTAAGTGTATCGAACATATAAGTTTGATAAAACTTGGTCCACCATTCCAGAAACCCTTTAGCTGTGAGATGGGTAGGTTCGAAGGTTATCAGCTCAAACTGGGCAAAGCCTTGATATTGTTCTTGATGTATTTTGGCTTCCCGTGCCTTGAAAGTTCGTCCAGAAGTGATGGCACTCTCAGTTTGAAATAAAGGTTCAGGAATCAGTTGGCATAAGCCAAACTGTCTCGAAGCAAAATTTGGTTGGTAAGCAAAAAGAAAAATCTGGTTCTTGGCTGGAGTTATTCTTGAAGAAATGAGTCTAGGTAGCAAAAAAGCTCTCCATACATCCTGAATCTCCTTGCTCTTGATAGCTTCTGAGAGAGCCATGGTGAACCAAGAAGGTCCATGAGCCCTCGAAGCAAAAGGCGCCATGCTTTCTTCGAACTTGTGCCTTTTGGAGAATATCATGATGTACTTCGAGAATTGGACTTTGAAGTCATCTTTGTCGTCATTTGGAGTTAATCTTCGAAGCCTAGTGCCTTCGACTATCCTATCATTTATCTCAGGATCTTGTTCATCAATGGTGTTGGCGGTTGACAAGGAGGGTTCGAACATGGCATTTAGCCATAGTTGAAGTAACCAAAAAGGGCCAGCCAACAGAATATTCTTGGAGGTATGGGATTTGAGGCTCGAAACAGCTGACCTCAGGCTTTCATAAAGGTCAACTAAGAGCAGTTCACTTAAGCACACTTTTCGATTTTCATGCAAGTCCCTAGCTAGAGGAATGAACCTACTAGCTACCTGTAGGGATCTACTGCAGAAAACGTATCTTGACAGCCATAGGGTTAAGAAAGCAATGTGTTCTACGTCAGACACATTGTCCCCCTCAGCATGGTAATGACTGATAAACTTGGAAAAACTTGCTAGCTTGACTTCGAAGTCAATTATGCTTGAATGTTCTTCGTTTTCGGGGATATAAGTTTCTCCTACTGGCGATAGCCCAGTGATGGCCGCTATGTCGAAGAAGGTTGGGGTGATCATTCCACCTGGGAGATGGAAAGTGTTATAGGTACTGTCCCAGAAATAGAGGGACGCGAATAGCAGAGGGTGGCTGTAGGTGAAACCAGGCTTCGATAGCTTAATCAGGTTATAGATACCTAATTCTTCCCATTGCTGGGATTTCTTAGCTTCTACTTTCTTGAACCAATTTTGATAAGCAGTATCAGAGGTGGGGCAAGATCGAAATGGCTTAAAATTACTTTTTACATAATCCAATACAAAGGGGTCCTTAGGAGGAACAGTTGGGTTTTCTATGGTATTTGAACTAGAAGATTCTATTGCCTTAGGGGCGTCCATTTTGTTAAACAAGGGTTTAAAACTATAACAAACTGGGAAAATCGTCCTGGTGTCTTTTAATATTTCAAAAACCGTAAGAGGGCCATTTAAAGCTAACCTCTTACCAGCAACGGTGGTAGGAATGAGTACCTGTGACACATACAACATTTCTTTTTCCTTTGAAATCATCTGAGGGGCAAGAACGGATTGACCTTGGTGAGTGATAATCTTACTTTCCATGGTAGTTCCTGCAGTTTTTCCTTTCTTCTTGGAGACTTTCTTGAGTTGGGATGAAGTAGAAGAAGACATTTTTGAAGGATGTTGAAAGCTTGGGTTTTTTGACGAGAGAAGGAGGGTAAAAGATTCAGAGTGTGAAAAGAAAAGAAAAAGATTAAGTTGGTGATGTTTTATAATGGGGAAGTTTAAGCATCCACTGAATAAGGGTGTGATACGTGGAAATCATGGGTTGGTGTGATGAAGAGGTGGCGTAAAGTTAACATGGGTAATAGGCGTGATTTAAAGATAATCATTGTTTGTAACTGCACCATACTGTGAAGTGGCTCCAGGCGGTTAAGGAATCCAAAAAGCGCTATGATTGACGTGACTGGAGTCAAATGCATTAAATGTTACGATGATTCGAAGGTCACATCAAAATCTTGTGTAGATGTTTAAAATAGGTATTTCTCAGAGAAATCGAAATACATATTTTAAAGGGGCAATTTGTTGGCTGAAGATTTTGATAATATTATTAGAAGCCAAATGAACTAAACGTTTCGATCGAAATGAAGCAAAGCGTTATGTTTCGAAGTAGCAGAAGCAGTGTTTCGAATAAGCATGTCAAAGCTGGAGCTTCGAGTGGCAATTATGGGAACATATCTAAAGAAGTCTCGAAATAACAACAAGGCTGTGTCTGGGAAGTGCGTTCGAAACGGAGAAGTACCAAAGCATTTGAAATTCAAATGGAAGCTGGACATTCGAAGTTTGAAATTTATGTGCTGGAGCATTTGGAAACACGTGGAAAGAAGAAAGAGGCATTGTTCTGCATGTTCTGAACGTGGCATAATCCTATAGCAAGACCGTTATGGTCGAATTAGTATAAATAGAAGTCTTAGTATTAGGATTTCGTGTGTCATATCTATTGTACTAAATACTCAGTAACATTCAAACTACCACATGGCAAGGGAAACGAATGCAAGAGCAATGTACGTATGATAGCACCATATATTTATGATTTAATGAAAACCTTTTTACCATTTCCAGCACTTTCCTTTATCTTTCTGTCAAATAACATTTATAAGTTTTCTCATTTACAGTCTTTTCACTTCGAAATCTCTTCATTAAAGTTTTACATTTAAACACTTTCTTCACATTTCAAGCACTTTACATTTCAGAAAACTGTCATACTTTCCATGCCTTTACCTTCAAGCTCTATCTTTCGAACGCCTATTTTTACTTAAAGTCATTTACAGATTTCTTACATTAAACGCTTTCTTCACATTTCAAACCTTTTACGTTCCAGAAATCCTTTACATTAACTGTTTTTATAATTCGAAACCATTTACTTGCCTTTTATGCAATTTTACATGTCTTTACAATTAACATTTATTCATGCAACTTAGTTTCGTAGACGCACATTTTGATTACATCTTTAGACCCTTAAGAGAGAAATCGAAATAAGCCAAACACCTATACAACACTCAAATATCAACCATGAATATCTGTTCGATCATGAGAGTTACCCTAATGACCAAGGAATCCTAGGATCAATCTAGTCGATCCTGTGAGTTACCAGAGGAATTGAATAACAGTCAGAAAGATTATTCGATAGTTTGGAAGACTAGCGATTGTTTACCATAAATCACTGGAAACAGGTATACAAAGAGAAAAATCTTTGGCGCATTATGTTAGCTTCTAAACAACAATGTATTACCAAGCTCTATATTATTCATCCCCTGGGTTGCGGTGGATATAATCTATGTCACATACTTACTATATTAGCCTCCAAGCATTAGTAGGTCAGCTTTTCAAACTTATATTGTTTTACCTCCTAGGTTACGGTAAATATGCAAAATTTTAACAATCTCTTCTTAGATACTGACAAGTTATCCGCGTCGTCATATCCAAGTTAAAACAAACTTTATTTCAAATGCTAGTTAGATGATACATCATCATCTATGCCTATTCTCCATACTAGTGGGGGACGCTGTACAATGTACCCTTGTAATCTTTCGGACAAATTTCGGGGTCTTCTAATATTTAATAAACTTTTGATCATAACGTGTGAGACCTGTGTATTCTCGCATTATTAAATTGAAAGATAATTAAATAGGGGCAACTGTCATACCCCAAATTTTCCCTACCCTTATATTAGTTAGGGTTCTTTTTAAATAAATCGTATTATATAGTTTTTATTTCTATAGGAGTTTAAAACAAAGGAAAGGGGTGTACTAATCTTAAATGGACCATCAATATCTGATGGCCCATTAAGGTCTTTTTTAGAGGGTGCGTTTTATAAAAGAAGTATATTATTTTGGAAAAAAAGTCATGGGCCTTTCTAAAACTAGAAAGGGCCCATGTAATTATTTTAGTCCATTTCAAGTTAAAGGAGGTGTATTGTTTTAAAAGAGGTGTGGACAAATCATTTTCAAGGCCCATTTAGAAAGAGAATTATGCTAGTTTTTTTTTGGTCAAACAGACTGACCCACTAGAATGATTGGGGGCCTGTTTCAATTAAGGGGGAAAGATGTTCATTTTTTAATCAAAGGGTTGTATTGTTAGAGGTCCAATAGTGGTCAAACATCATGCCCCATTTCTGTTTTTGAAAGAGTGTGTTTATTATTGATTTGAATTATTTTGTTAGTTTTGAAAAAAAGATTGAACAGGAAGGCCCAAAGCAGTATGGCCCATTTTAGTTGTTTTGAAGACTATTTTGTTTTAAGTATTATATTTAAAACTATTATTTTAATTTAATTATATCAGTCTTGATTAAAAAAAATGTAGCAAAAAGAACTTTGTTTTACTCGGATCATTTCCCAGCCAAGAAGGCCCAAAACAAAGGGGAGAATATTTATTGTACAAATCTAACAAGGAATAACACAGGTTTTAATGCACTAACAACCACAGTTTGAATTAAGAACAAAAAATGATTCTTTGCATTGAAGCCTTCATGATTTACATGAACAGGCTTAAACACAAAATCAAGCATAATCATTCAAAAACAGAAACTAAATCAAAGTTTTTACAGAAACGCATTAATATAGAATCAATACACTTACAAACAAAATCAAAGTTCTTTAATAAAATTGAATGAATTACATACAACTTAACTTGTTTCCTATTCTAACTCCTAATTGTTTCCTAATTCATAAACCCTAATCACTATAAAGACATAATCGTTACAGAGAGAAAAAAAGAGAGAGGGATGGACGAAGGACGAAGATTACTACAGAAAGGGGAAAAAATTACAGAAATGGAGGAGCCTTGCCATTGTAACCCATCGCTCCGTTTTAGGGTTTCAAGATCTGAAACCCTAAATCCACTGCCGTGACCTTCTTCATCTTCTTCTCGAGATACCGCCACCATCGCCACCGCGATACCTATCAAAAGAAAATGAAGAAGAGAGATCAAAGAGCTTGGATCAGAGGAAACACAGAGAAGAAAAAAAATAAACACAACGGATGATGCAGTGCCTCTACGGTTGAGTTTGACAAAGAAGGCTTGGGTTTTGTGTGTTGGTGAGAGAGAGTGAAGAAGAGGAACGATACGGAAAGAGAGAGAGAAAGGAAGGTAATAAAATGCATTGTTTTTTTTTGTAAATAAATTATTATGCCTAAATCACCCTGTATGTGTGCGCTCACAACCGTTATCGTGTTCCTCCCAACACATATGCATGATTACGATCCAACGTCCTAGAGTATGCATGCCCATTGCATAACCATGCACTCAATAATCCCGAGAGAGGGTATCTGGACTTCTATGGATAAGACTTCCTCCATGCCATATACCAGAGAGTAGGGGGTTTCCCCTGTCGACGTCCGTGCTGAGGTACGGTACCCATGAAGAGCAAATGGTAACATCTCATGCTAGTCTTTATATGTCACCATCATCTTTTGTACAATCTTCTTGATGTTCTTGTTAGCTGCTTCAACAACGCCATTCATCTCCGGCCGATAAGAAGACGAATCATGGTGTTGTATCTTGAACTGTTTGCAGAGCTCGGTGATCATTGTGTTGTTAAGATTTGTACCATTATCAATAATAATCCTCTCTGGTACACCATATCGACAGATCAGATTGTGTCGGATAAACCGTGCCACGACGTTCTTGGTCACAGTAGCAAAAGAGGCTGCCTCAACCCACTTTATAAAGTAATCAATGGCTACTAAGATGAAACGATGCCCATTAGACGCAGTAGGTCTGATCTCGCCTATCATATCGATGCCCCACATCGCAAAGGGCCAAGGAGCTGTCAGGACGTTCAAAGGAACTAGAGGCACATGCACCTTATCAACATAGACTTGGCACTTATGACAAGTTCGAGAGTGCTGATAACAATCGGCTTCTATAGTGGACCAGTAATATCCTGCCCGTAGGATCTTCTTAGCCATGGTATATCCACTAGAATGGGTTCCGAAGGTGCCTTCATGTAGATCTGTCATGATCCTCTTTGCTTCGCTCTTGTCTACACACTATAGTAGTGTGGAGTCATGGTTGCGTTTATAGAAGATCCCATTACTAAGGAAGAACTTTGCAGCGAACCTTCTCAAAAACTTCTTATCATTGACAGATGCCCCTTCGGGATACTCCTGAACCTCGAGATACCTTTTGACTTCGTGAAACCAGGGTTTGTCTGCCACTTCTTCGGTGTCTATCTCACAGCAGTGTGCTGGTTCATCTAACCTCTCAATGGTAATTTGGGGAGCTTCATTATCCCACCTAACTTTTAACATAGAAGACATGGTAGCTAGTGCGTCCGCCAACTGGTTCTCTTCTCGTGGGAAATGTTCAAAGGTTACCTCCTCAAAGTGTGGGAGCAATGTCAGTACATACTCTCTGTAAGGAATGAGATTCGGGTGCTTCGTATCCCACTCGCCTTTGATCTGACTTATCACTAGAGCAGAATCCCCTAATACACTTAAGAACTTAATCCTCAGGTCAATAGCAGCTCGAAGACCCATAATACATGCTTCATACTCCGCCATGTTATTGGTGCAGTTGAAACATAATCGGGCAGTGAACGGAGTATGACAACCCTCGGGAGATATGATTATAGCGCCAATGTCGTTACCTAGTGCGTTTGAGGCTCCATCAAAATACATAGACCATCGGGATCCTTCCTCAGGTCCTTCATTCGGTCTAGGTTCTTCGTAGTCAGTCACCAACATGATATCTCATCCGGGAACTCAAAATTCATGGATTGGTAATCATCCACGACCTGATGAGCCAAATGATCAGCCAATACACTTCCCTTAATTGCCTTTTGGGTTGTATATTGTATGTCGTATTCGGTTAAGATCATTTGCCACCTTGTTATCCTTCCGGAGAGAGCAGGCTTCTCGAAAATATACTTGATTGGATCCATCTTTAATATCAACAAGGTAGTGTGAGTCAGCATATACTGTCTCAGTCGGCGAGCAGCCCATGCCAAAGAGCAACAAGTTTTCTCGAGCAATGAGTATCGTGTCTCACAGTCGGTAAACTTTTTTCTAAGGTAGTATATTGCGTGTTCTTTTCGACCAGACTCGTCATGCTGCCCCAGCACACACCCCATTGAATTGTCTCGCACTGTCAAGTATAATATCAAAGGTCTTCCTTCAACTGGAGGCATCAGAATTGGCAGTTCTTGAAGGTATTCTTTGATTCTTTCGAAAGAGGCCTGGAATTTATCATTCCACTTTACCACTTGATCTTTCTTCAGCAGCTTGAAGATTGGCTCACAAGTAGCAGTCATATGTGAAATGAACCCAACGATATAATTCAGGCGTCCCAAGAAACCTCTAACTTCCTTCTCTGTACGGGGAGCCGACATTTCTTGTATGGCCTTTACCTTCGTAGGGTCTACATGAATACCCTTGTCACTGACGATAAAACCCAGAAGCTTACCAGATCTTACCCCAAAGGTACACTTGTTCGAATTCAACCTCAACTTATATGCTTTCAACCTGTCAAACAATTTCTGGAGATGATCAAGGTGCTCTTCCTCAGCCTGAGACCTGGCTATCATGTCATCAACATACACTTCGATCTCCTGGTGAATCATATCGTTAAACAAAGCGACCATGGCGCGCTGATAGGTTGCCCCAACATTCTTCAACCCAAAAGGCATCACCTTGTAGCAGAAGGTGCCCCACTGTGTGACAAAGGTTGTCTTCTCCATGTCTTCAGGAGCCATCTTGATCTGGTTGTAGCCAGAGAAACCATCCATGAAGGAGAAGATTTTATGCTGTGCGGTGTTGTCGACCAGAACATCAATGTGAGGAAGTGGGAAGTCATCCTTGGGGCTTTCCCTGTTCAGATCTCTGTAATCTACGCACATCCGTACCTTACCATCCTTCTTAGGTACCGAGACGACGTTGGCAACCCACTGTGGATAGGAAGTGACAACTAAGAATCTTGCATCAAACTGTTTCATGACCTCTGCCTTGATTTTCTCTGACATTTCGGGGCGCATACGACAAACCTTCTGCTTAAGCGGAGGACAATCTTCTTTAGTCGACAGGCGATGTACCACAATATTAGTGTCCTAACCAGGCATGTCTTCATAGGACCAGGCGAAGATCTCAACATATTCGTGCAACATCTGTATCAAACTCTGTTTGACGCTAAGCTCCAGATTCACACCTATTTTAACCTCTTTTCTGTCTTCCTCAGTACCCAAATTCATTGTCTCAACCGGCTCTTCATGAGGCTGTATGGCCCTTTCTTCCTGCTGTAATAGTCTAGCAAGTTCTTCAAACACCTCACAATCATCCTCACCTTCGTCCTCGACTTGGTTGATAGGATTTTTGAAGTCATAACTGGCAATAGCAGAGCTGTTATCAATGGGATCCAGAGTGGATATGGATCTGCATTATGATACGTGAGTGTGTATAAGAGAATAACTGTCTCGATAAAGTGGAAAACAGAAAAGAAAAACAGAGAGCGCAAAATTTGTATGCAAGAAACGTCCAATGCTTTATTGATGATTATGAAATGATAAATAATAGCCCTCACAAGCAAAGCCAAGGTGCCTCGGGCAAGGCACCGGGCCGTAAAGTTTCAAATTGTTTTTTACAAATCTTAAAACAAATAAGTCAATTACTGCGGAATAAAAGAAACAGGTATGAAGTCCTTAGCCGTCTAGTTACTCGATCCACTGTTGGTAGTTGGGTAGATCCAACTGTCAATGTCTGATTCCTCTTCACTGTCTTCAATGGCGTTAATCCCATGATTGTTGATGCGTAGGGGAGGTCCTCCAGCCCGAGCGCGTCTAACAGCCCTTTGAGCCCCTGTAGTAAAGCCCAAACCAAATTTATCAGTTTTATGAGTGAAATCAGGGAGCTGACCCCAATTGGGACACCCACCTTCTTCAACCACAGCCCTGGCGTCCTTGAGACAAGCCATCCTCAAAGGAGCTTTGTTGCTAGTAGTTTCAGTTGATGCCAAGATCTGAGGGACCTCTTCAAAATTCTGACAAGGAGTTTCGATGAATTCCCCGTCCATCTCTACGTAGCGGAAGGAGTTGAGGTGACTCACCATATAT
Organism: Vicia faba; assembly: GCA_948472305.1. Lineage (NCBI taxonomy): Eukaryota > Viridiplantae > Streptophyta > Magnoliopsida > Fabales > Fabaceae > Vicia > Vicia faba. Next base: position 23,747 of record CATIWC010001146.1, read on the forward strand.
TCTTCTTCACCCTGCACTGTGACAATCTTTCCTTTCACCGGATACTTCAGCATTTGGTGGAGTGTGGAGGTGACTGCCCCAGCCTCGTGGATCCAAGGATGACCCAACAAACACGAATACGAAGGCCTGATATCCATCACATAGAAAATGGACCCAAAAGTCTGAGAACCTACTTTGACAGGGATGTCCACCTCCCCGTGCACCATTCTCTTTGTTCCGTCAAAAGCCCTTACCACAATGTTACTAGGCTTTAGAGTTAAACCCTCGCAATCCAACCGGTCTAATGCCTTCTTCGGCAGAACATTCAGTGAAGACCCAGTATCTACCAGCACATGAGACATAGTGGTGCCCCTGCATTCAATCGAGACATGTAGAGCATCATTATGCTTCCTTCCTTTTGGAGTCAAATCCGCATCTGAAAAACCCATCCCATTATCAGCAGTCAGGCTGGCCGCACAATCTTTGAACTGATCAGCTGAAGTTTCCTGCGACACATGCGCAGTTTTGAGAAATGCAATTAAAGCCTTTGCATGGGCTTCAAAACACAATAGCAGAGACAACATGGATATCTTTGATGGGGTCTGCCCCAGCTGCTCGACCACATTGTAGTCGCTTTTCTTAATGATTTTCAGTATTTCCTCCATTTCTTGCTTAGAGGATTCCACGACAATTTTCTTAGGTGCCTCCATCTGGGCAGGCTCGCCTACGACCTCTTTGCCGCGGGTATCAGACGATTCTCTGACATGGGTAATAACTGGAGTAAGAACAGGAACTGTAGTTTATGTATCAGCAGGAACAACAGATGGAATGACAATAGGCTTGTTAACAGTCTTAGGGAAAATCTCAAGAGAGAAGACCCTTCCACTTCGGGTGATTTTACTGGTTTAGACAATGTTATCAATATCAGGATCAACTTCTTCATATTTCAAATCTTGTTTGATGCCATGATAGTACACATCGGCACCATAATGCCATGGGACAACTTTTTCCGAGACATACGGGACAAGACCAGGAACAATAATTATAAGCGGAGCAATTCTTAGAGCAGATGTAATCCTAACATGTCTTCTCGAGGAGACCTTGGAAGGATTGGTGGAAATGGTTATAATGGCAACGTCTTCAATTGGAACAACATGAATCATAGTCTTCTCGAACAAAATCTCTTTGCTATCTATCAGGCGTTGAACACCTAACTTCAGTAAATGGCAACTAGAAGGTAGAAGCGAACACATGTGGCAACCTTCCCCATAACCCAAAAATAAACCGGCCAACAACAAATTCTTCTTGATAGTCATGAGAGGAGTAGACACTTCATCGACAAAGGTAACAAACAAATCAGTATCAATAACATTAACTCCACGGTCGTGCTTAGGCATAGGAGAAGTTATGACGTTGGGCTTCTCCGGAGCATCAAAATTTATCTCCTTGGCTTCAATCAAGTCTTGTACTTTGTTTCTAATAGCCCAACAGTCATTTGTATCATGGCCAGGACTCTCAGAATGATAGGCACACCGAGCATTTGGATTATATCGGGGAGATATAATATTTGGATTCTTGGGAGCCTCTCTCAAGGTTGCCAAGTTGGATCTCAGCAGATGAGGTAGAACTTCAACCAATGTCATGTTGATGCGAGTAAACTGCCATTGTGGTCTTTCCACCCTTTGTTGATTGTTGCATTGTGGAGCAATTGCGGGTCTAGGTATCATTACAGCACTTACTGTCTGACGAGGTTCAGCCCTGTTTTGGCCCCTCGGGCTATAGACGACATTGGCTTCCTTCTTACTAGCGAATGGCTTCTTTACCGAACTCGAAGAGGAATCCTTTTGTATTTTTCCACTTCGAATGCCAGATTCTACTCTTTCTCCAGTTAGAATCAGCTCGGTGAAACCAGCTGACGAGCTGCCGATCAGATGATTGAAAAATGGACCAGATAGCGTCCCTAGAAACATATCACTCAACTTCCCTATCAGAAAACGGGGGTTGAACTCTCCCAGCCAAGTCTCTCCATTTTTGTGCATAATCTTTAAAGCCTTCACTTGCACCCATGGACATACTCTGGAGTTGAGTACGAGTGGGAGCAAGGTTGGCATTATACTGATACTGTTTGTAGAAAGCAGCAACCAGATCTTCCCAGTTTCGGATATTTGCTCCCTCTAGCTGGTAGAACCATTCAAGTTGAGTCCCTGACAGACTATCTTGAAAGAAGTGAACACATAGATTTCTATCAGCTGTGTGGGGCTGGATCTTCCTGACATAAGAACGAAGATGGAGTTTTGGGCAGGACACCCCATCATACTTAGCAAAAACTGGAGCTTTGAACTTCTACGGGATGACCACTCCCGACACTAATCCCAGTTCTTCGAAATCTAGTCCAGGTATCCTCTAAACTTCCATGACGCTCAGACGATCTTCCAACTGTTTGTATTTATCCTCAGCAGGAGAGTATTGCTCATCATTGTAATCGGTATCATCGTCAGAAACTGCAGGACTGGGGTCCTTCTCTTCTTCCTGATTCTCCCCTTCCTTAGATGAAGAGGTCAAATCGACGTGTCGCTTCAACCGCTCTCCAAACTTTCTGCCCATATTCAGAATACCAACATCCTTCTTCTTTTTCTTCTTCTCTTTCAGAATGAGGGCTTTCAGATCCTTTTGCCCTTTTGCCAGACTTATGAACATTTGTTGGAACTGGGCGTTCTGTGCCTGAAGATCCTTGATACTTTGTTCAGAAGACATTTCTGCTGAAATAAACAGCGAAGAAGATGAGAAACCTGTAATGGTACCTGTTTATGCAATGTCATGGATGCTATGCGTATGCAATGATTTCAAGGATTCTTAAAGGCTCAAATTCGTTTAACCAAAAGAAACACACGTTAATAAGTTCGAATTGTTACAAAGAATGCCCTTTAGGCTTACAAATAAACAAAACAAAACTGAAAGCAAAAATAAACTAGGTCTCCCAGGAGCGCATCCTCTTTGGTGCGATGTAGGCATTTATGTTCCTTTCTTCATGAAGTAGCCTAGTGAGCTCCAGGACCTTCTTCTCGCTGGCATAGAACTGAGCTTCAAACGTGTCCCACTCTTCTTTGAGTTGATCCCAAGACTTCTGTAATTCTTCATGATCAGTTGGTATGTCAGGGTGATGAACAAAATAAGCAGTGTCTCCTTCAGCATCTGGTTCCATAATTATTGGTAGGACAGCAGAGTAGGGCATCATCATACTTTGGGCGCGAGCTCGTACCCATCAGAGATAAGGCTCAAGAGGAATGGAATTCTTATTCCCTAGCGTCTTGCTATCAATTTTATGTACCCCAAGCTTTTATGAACCTTCTACGGTAGCCTTGAACGTCGTTCTCATAATTGAAGGCGATTCCTTGGATAAGCGTATCATAAGGACCATCTCTTCTCGCATAACCAAACTAACGCAGTGCCAAACAAGGGTTGTAAGTGATCCCTCCCCTAATGCCTAAGAGGGGGACATTAGGGAATTCACCACAGCGATCGATGATGGTAACATCTTCTGAGAACCATGAACACCAATGAATGTCTGAATGCTTAAGGGACATCATCCTGCGAGACCATTTCAAACCCTTATCATTCTTCAAAATAGACCTGGGTAGGTGCGAAATAAACCACCTAGCCAATAGAGGAGTGCAACACAGGAGGGTTACCCATCTCTTTAGAGTGTGAGCATGCAAAGAGTGTAGAATATCCCTGAGTAATGTAGGTACTGGGTTATGAGACAGGAAAACCTTGATAGTGCTCATATCTACGAGTTGATCAGTATTAGGGAAAAGTACCATCCCATAAACGAGAAGTTCCAAAACCTTTTTGAAAGCTTGTAAATCTAAGGTATCCCAAAAATTATAGGCCTTCTTAAATAGAAACTTAATCGGAATTCCTTGGACACTCCCTCTAGTCTCCTAACTTGCCACTATGTCAGACTGTTGTAAAGACAAAGCTCTAGCAATTTCTTCAGGCTTTAGATGTTCTTCCGTACCATTGAAAGGCAACTGGTCAAGAATAGGTACCCCCAACAACTGAGAAAACTCCTCCATACTAGGTACTACCTGGTAATCCGGGAAGGTGAAACAATGGTGCACCGGATCGAAGAATTGAAACAACACTTTTAACAACTCTTCATCAGGTTTTGTAGTGACCAAATTGAGCAACTGACCGTGCTTTCTAATGAAATGAGAACCTTCGAGAACCCTTAATTCCATATCCTTTAGTTAGAGTGACACTTTCACAAGGTTGATATGTATAGTGTTCCTACAGGCAGATGCCATGTCCTACAAAATAGAGCAAAAATGAGCCTTGGGGAATCCTTGAAATGGTTAGTCATGATATGCTATGCTTATGATGTCATGATTAGGTTAGAAAATCACAGGTATAGCAAACAACAAACAAGTCACACCAAGTCCTTAGGTTTAAGGCTTGCATGAGTTTTAAGGTCATACCCTCTTGAAGTTGGATTGGTTCAACCTGCCCTATAAATAGTAACCGGGTTCTAAAAGGGATCTCAATATCACCGATCTTTCCCCCAGCTTCATTCAATAGGCGATGGACTCGCAACCAAACAAAACTCAAGAGTCAAACCTCAATGAGTGTAGCATCGAGTATCTGTCGACCTTGGGCATACACCAAAGTCGGCCATCTCGCTACATCCTATTGGCCAAGTTGTGCAATTAAAGGTTCTAAGGTCAGTTGATGCTTCACGACACCACGCGGCGGCCCTGTACTCTCCTTGATTGACTCAAGGGTTACTGGTACCAACCAAAGTTCCAAATCAATGTAGCTACTACTTCAACTGTGTCGGTATACCCCAACATAGTTCCCTCACATTTTATTGCTACTTACCTAAAAGGTGTTCCCCAGATCCGGGTGTAGGATCTATAGTAACCCCGAACAAACCCTCAAAAGTAAAGCAATCAAGACAATCAAGAGAAGCAAAAATGATCTAAATCCTAAGGTATACCCAACTTTATAGATATTCTCCAGCAGAGTCTCCAGTTCTGTGATACGGTGGCAGAACCGACTGTTATACTGGTTTGCGTTTTGTATTCGCAAATGTGCGGTAAGCAAGAGTCACCATCGTCTTTTATTTCATCCAACAAAGGAAAATGGAAAAAGAACAGAAAAAACATTTTTCGAGATGTTTCTGAGTACGGGGGGTAGATTATAGAAAGGGAAGGTGTTAGCATCCTTTCTATCCGTGGTTTTCCACGGGCTCTTAGGTACTTGCTCATTTTTAAATTGCTTTTGTGTGTTTGTATGCTTTGAAATTTTTTTGAAATTTCCTTAGTGCGGCGATTCACTTTATGGTAACCTTTGTATCAGTCCTCAAGAGTGTGATAAAGTGTTTTTGAAAACTTTAGTTTGAAAAGTTTGTTTGAAAGTGTATAGTGTAAAAGTTTGTTTGAGCAAGTACTTAAGATTCTACCTACTCAAAAAAAGATTGTTCGTTCTCATTTCCTTTAGACAGCGCTATCCTACTATTGATCGGGACTTTATGAGTCTATCGGGATACTAACTGCAAGTATACAGTTTAGTCGTTCTAGTTTTCAATGATTATCAAACCCACAGGGACTGAGGATCAATCGCATACGATCTAATGTTACAATTGTTTAACTAAGCGATGAATATTTGGTTTTAGGGGAAAAATATTTTAATTAAAAACAATAGTAATAGTTATACCTGTATGTGATAGTCGGACTTCGGGGACTCGGTGAATCACTTACCATATAAAGTATTTCGGTAAAAACGAATTATTTAAAAACCTGAGACATACACTCTCGTGTTCATAAAATAAGTTATGCTACTAAACCTAGTGGATGCACTTTAAATTTAATAACACTTTTTGAAAACGACTTGAGTTTAATTAATTTGTTAAAACACTCTCGTATGTTTAAAAATTAATGTTTCGTTACCACTATCTGGGTCGAACCCCAGCTCTCGCATGCAGGTTCTTGCCTTAATTAATTTCCCACTCTCGTGGCAAAATTGTGTTAAATATCCTTTCACTCTCGTGACAAGGGTAGTTAAATTAAATATGGAAATTGGAAACCATAAATTATTTATAAAAGTTTTTAGCCAAGTTATCATCGAATTCCTTCGGTGCTTAGGAGTCACATACCGGTACAAACGAAATTATCCAGACATAATGTATTTAGCAACCATGCAACGTAAAATACAGTTCATAAAAATAATTAACATAGCATATGAACAATAAAAACCAATTGCATAAAAAACCTGTAATTATGTTGCCGTGGTAATCTTGAATTCGTACAGTAGCCTTGCGATTAATTGAAATATAGGACTAAGTGTGTTAATCCTTCGATGTGAGGAATTAACACTTTTGGAAACTGAACGCTACAGAGGCTATAATGGTTCAAAAGCAGGTAAAACAAAATAATGCATAAAGGAAAAAGTATGGTTCTGTAGAAAAATCTCTGACCCCTTCAAAGTAAATTCTTCAACACATATATAGGCTTTTGGTTGTAACTGTCTTCTTCCATTAATTTTGGTACGTGCGCTAAATTCTTGGCTGGTGGAACGAGGTCGTGTGGACTTCGTGTGGCCGCTCCGTGGTTTACTGCATAGACTGAGTATTTAAAGTGTTACATTCGTAATGACATTCATTACATTCATAACATCTAGGATTTTTGTTACGTCCGTAACGCGAGGGCGTTACGTTGGTAACGGTGTTCGCTAGGTGTTGCGTTCGTAACGGTATGTGTTGCGCTCGTAACACCCTTCTGGTGTGAACTTCTTAGCAGACTGCCCTTTTTCTTCTTTCTTCTTGCCATTTCCTAGCTTGTTTTGCTCCTTTTAGCTAATTTGCCATCTTATGCCTATGAAAATATAGTTTACCTGAAACAAATAAAAATACCTTCGTGATGCATATTATTCGATAAAAAGCGTACAAATAACTCGTGTAAATTAGGCCTAAAAAGCTATACGTTATCGTGTTATCAAACTTCCCTACACTTGAACCTTTGCTTGTCCTCAAGCAAAAAAGATAAGGCGGTTTATAAAAACAACGAATTAAACACACGTGACAATGTTCGCAAACTAGCTAGTTTGTAAATTTTTGATTAGGCCAAGAGTTTTCAATGCAAAAGAGGTACGGTGACGACATTAGAGTACTCCAATTGGGAAAACCGTTCCAAGTCATGATGTTATAGCACCAATCAACCCTTTAAACTAGATTTCACCCATCTTCATTCAGGCGCAATCACATTAAGCCCATTATCTCCACACGCACATAGCAAAGTAACCGGTTAGCGACTATGATCCGTTGATTCTTGGGGTTCTGGCACTTATAAGTGGTAACCCCTTCTTTTATAACTTAATTGTAAATTGCACGGGATTGGTCCGTAGTCCGCCCTACCAAGTTCAGTACCAGATACTTCTGAACCAATTTGCAATAAGTTTTCTTTTATCTTGCGAGAATTACATCCTTTGGGCTAAACGACCGGGTGAGGGTCACCTAACTTAGTTTGGGAATTTCACGACAAAGATTGCTATTCTATCTTCACTTCTTTCGGATCATTCACTTATATTCATCGGTTCCTTGCGTAGTTTGTGTTTTGACGGTGCCGATTGCTAGATAAACTACTAGGGGCTAATTTAAAGTAAAATTCGCGGTTGGTGGTATAATAAGTACCCAAAATGGCATCGCATAAGGTGGAGTTCTAGAATGTCAAAACTGTAACGATTTTGTCAAACTTCCTCAAGTGGCCTATGCTGAATTGAGTATTTGGTTTTAGCTAGCCATTTGGAAACATCGCGTTGTATGATAATCGTAAAAAAATTTCGTTATGGCTCAAGAATTGTAAAGTTTGGGGAATTCCAATAATGCATGAAAAAGAACTTAAGAACTTAGCAATTAAGGATTTAATTGTACATGAAGTTGTTTTGTTGAAGGGAAAGTACAAGAAAGGAAAAACGATGCGAAAAATTAAATCTAATCTAGAAAGCGAAATAAAATGATAGAGTTTCCTCCCCCACACTTAAATCTAACATTGTCCTCAATGTTTCGAAATAAGGTGAAGGAGGTAAGGATGGGAGGAGATGTCTTCATTCAGGTCCTCTTCCTCTGACTCTTCCACGACCTCTTCTCTGTCCATCAAAACCAGGATATCCAAGATGGCGCAGGCTCTCTTGAAAATCGTCCATGCGGACACTCAAACCACCCATTTCTGTCGTCAAAGAATCCATACGGGCCTCATGCCTAGCTCCTTGTTCAATTTGTTGCTGCTGCATCTGTTGCATGAGTTGCATCATTGCAGTTTGCTGAGCTTGGATATCCGTGACCTGTTGGGATTGGCGGGTAAGCTGGGCATTCATGTCTGTCATCCTTTGGGTTTGGTCCATCATTGCCTCATAAAGATCTTCAGTAGTCAGGTTACGAGGCCTTCTTCTACGCCTAGTAGAAGTGCTTGGCATATTCTGTTGAGGTGCGGTCTGGTGTTGTGCATCCATTTCTTCTTCTACCTCATCAATAGGTTGAGAAGCTTGGTCGGGTTCAGAGGCGTTTAAATCATAAATCCATTTATCCATGTTTGCCACATTTGTGAGCAACCTATTTGGCATAATCACACTTGGAACAATTTTGTTCCTCACCATCAAATTGTACCTGCCATCATCTCGGTTCCTAATCAAACGCATGTATTTGCAATTATCTAAATCCATGAGAAGAGGCGGTAGAGCATCAAGAGTCTCCAGTTGGCTTTGAAAATTAAGCCCATGAGCTAATGTGGTTATCAGTCCTCCGATCAAAAATGGTTGATATCCCCTTGCACAAAGGGATTCAAAATGACGAAGAAGAAATGGAGTAGCATTTCACTTGGTATTCCCAGCTAAGCAGCAATGAAGGAAAAATACCTCCTTTGAGTTGACTTTGTTGCTATTAGCTCGTCCGAAAATGGTGTTGGAGAGAACCTTGAAGAAGTACCTGGTGGTGGGGTTGTGAACGTGAGATTCCAGACATTCATCCCAGTTTCCTGTCGAGCCATTGGTGAGTTTCTCCCACAATTCGAACAGAACAACGACCTAATATTCGGTGACAGAGACCTTGTGGTGCACCATTTCAGAGTCATCCTCCTTGGTTGAAAATTTGAGTAGCTCCGTGATTTTTTCTTGGTTTAACGTATATTCGGTGTTGAACATACAAAAAGATGCGGTGCCTGCGAGGAACATGCCATTATCACTCGGTGTTGAATACGAGAACGAACTAAGGAACTCGAGCGTCAGCTTAGGGTACGTCGGGTGATGTTGCACGCATATGAATGAGAGGCCAGAGAGACGGAGCAGCCAATCCACTCCATCAAATATTCCCAATTTGTGGAGACAATCGTTGTCGGGATATCTCGTGGCCAAGACTCCCCTACGGTGAAACTTTAAATATTGCTCCCATTAGTGTCCGCCGTCTTGATTCTTAAAAATGATTCCACCCATGTCGGCTTCTCTGTTCTCCATTGACAACTTGTTGATTGAAGCAAGGTTTTACTGTTAAAGTGGTGAGGGAGAGATTTTGTAGAGAGTGTTTGAATGGGATGGGTTGGAACTATGTGAAGCTTTTTGTAGGATGCAAATATGGTTGCTCTTAAATGTGAATGGATGCAAGTTTGGAAAATGGGTATGGTGAAGAAATTTGGAAAATGGGCGAGAGGTGCGGCTACGTTTGAAAACTGAGAGAGAAAGAAAGAATGCAGCGCTTCTGTTTTGTTTCTGGTTCGTAACAGCTAGCCCTGTTACGTTCGTAACGCTAGGGTGTTACGCTCGTAACACGGAAGGGGTTGTTACGTTCGTAACAGCTGTGTTACGTTCATAACACCTCTGTTTATGGGAAAAAATAGCTTTCATTTTTGTTATTATCGTGCCATTCTCCTTAGCATTGTTGGCTGCGTTTGATATTATTAGGGATGGTAAAACACACAGCAGCATAGTTGAATATAGTAGTGTAAAGCAGTAATATTATCACTAACAGTAAAAATAATGACAGTAATAACAGGAAAAAAAATAATGACAGTAAAATTGAAACTTGATGAATAATTGAAATATCATTAACTAATAGAATTGTTTAGAATTTGAAACAAACAATAACTAAATGCATGGAATGATAATAAAAAACTGAAACTAAGTTCCTCCCCCACACTTAGACTAAACAGTGACCTCACTGTGTACATAAATGCAAGAACGAAACATATTAGCATAACGACGGAAACTCCTAGCTACGATGAGTAGAGAACAAATGTTGGTGAATGAAATCCAATTATTCAGTTACCAAATCCATAAAACCAAGGAAATCCACATGTAAAGAGGTAAGCTCACCCCGCATTCCGGTTATTTCTGCATTCAAAGAGTCGAGTGTGACAATAGGTGGAGGTGGTGGTGGTGGTATCTCAGGAACTGGGAAGGTAGACTCAGTGGAAACTACAGGCTGATCCCATGGGTCAGGAAATTGGTGGTATCCAGGTGGTGTTTCAGGATCGGATTCTTCAGCAGCTGGAGAGGTATTTGGGACTTCATAAATTTCAATAGTGGAAGGAGACGAAGGCGGTGTAGAAGGATGGTGGAGATTAAAAAGCCAATTTTCTCTGTTATGGACACTAGTAATAGGATTTGGGAGTACAAATTGGTGAACAATTTCATGGTTAATCAGCAACTCAAATTCATTCAGCCCAAGGTTTCCTATGAAGGTAGTGTTGAATCAAAACTCAATATTCATCGGCTTAATCCCATAGTGCAGATTTGATCCTTAGGTCTTCGGAGTCCAATAGCATTGGAGATCATAGTAACTAACCCACCTATGAGGATTGGTGCATTTTCTGTTTGGATAATACGTTCCATATTAGCAATCATATAGGTGGCACCATTTACCGGACGGTTCTGCGAGGCACAATACATGATGAAAAACTCATCACGTGACACAGATGTAACATTCTGCTCTTTTCCGAAGAGGGTGTGGGCAATGATTTTATGGAAGTACCTAATAGCAGGGTTATGGATGGACTCCGAGTAAAGGTCATTTGGCTCAGGATGGTTGTTTCCAGCAATACTACCCCAGAAGTAATCAAGGTCATGATCTAGCAATAGGTCTTCTTGGGTCATGGTGATAACATCAGGGCCATTAGGGAATCCTAACAGATTGGTAAACTCCCTATGATTGTAGCAGTAGGCCATATTAAACAATCTGAAGGTGATCAGCCCGCGGTTGAAACCTAACCCATGGTTTGGCAGATAACTTAGTATGCTCAAGAACTCAAGGTTCAACTTACGGTAGGTACAATAGCGTCTCCGAATTGGAGCAACGTCCCAACCTATTTGGTTAAGAAGATACATAACGCTCTCACGAATGCCTAAGGCAGTCATTGCATGGTCGTCAGCATAAATGGTTGGACACATCTCTCGCTCAACTAGATCCTTAAAGCGCCTTCTCTGATGCCTACCTCTCAGGGTTATGTTCATGTAGTTCATACGTGCCATGGAGATAAAAAATAAAGCTAATGAATTACCCTGAAAATATTTAATAAATGTATGAAAAACTAGGTTAGTATTTTCAGGTTAAAATGCCGAAGTTAATCAAAAGAAAAAGAAGTTCAAATAAAAAGGAGTAAGGGATGCAACATAAAAATTTGAAAGATTAAAACAAAGTTAAAAAATAAAAACATATCAAAACAACAAAAATAATTAAAAGTAGACATGGGTTTCCTCCCATGAAGCGCTTTTGTTTTATGTCGATGGCTCGACAGACAATACCTATTCAGTTAGGTATTAGGGTAGGTGGTTCACTTAATTGCAGATAAGCCGAATAGTTTATATTTTCAACGTTAAAATAATGCTTTAAGCGCTGGTCATTGACTATAAATGGTTCGATGGAATTTCCTTTAATTTCTATCGCACCACTGGGGAAAACTTTATTAATTTCGAATGGTCCTGACCACCTGGAACGTAATTTACCCAGGAAGAGTTTCAGTCTAGAGTTGAATAGGAGTACAATGTCTCCTTCCTTAAATTCTTTCCGCGAGATACGCTTATCATGCCATTTTTTTGTTCTCTCCTTATAGATTCTAGCATTTTCATAAGCGTCTAAACGCAATTCTTCTAATTCATGGATATCTACTATTCGTTTCTCGCCAGCAGTCTTGTAATTTAAGTTAAGAGTTTTAATGGCCCAATAAGTTTTATGTTCTAATTCTACTGGCAAATGACAAGATTTTCCATAAACTAATTTAAACGGCGTTGTTCCGATAGGGGTTTTAAAAGCTGTCCTATATGCCCAAAGAGAATTATTTAGCTTGGAGGACCAATCCTTTCTGGATGTGGCTACGGTTTTCTCAAGGATCTGTTTAATTTCCCTATTTGACACTTCCACTTGTCCACTTGTTTGAGGATGGTATGGTGTGGCTATGCGATGTTTAACGCCATATTTTGAAAGTAGTTTTTCGAAAATTCTAGAGATAAAATGGGAACCACCATCACTAATTACTAATCTTGGTATACCAAATCGTGGGAAGAGTACATTCTTGAATAATTTAAATACCACTCGTGTATCATTTGTGGGTGCAACGACGACTTCAATCCATTTTGATACGTAGTCAACAGCTACCAATATATACTTATTTCCAAAAGATGCGGGGAACGGTCCCATGAAATCAATTCCCCATACATCAAAAATTTCGACTTCGAGAATCCCTTTTTGCGGAATTTTGTCACGTATAGATATATTTCCTGTGCGCTGACATCTATCGCAGTTCATAATTGCTACGTGGACATATTTCCATAAAGTAGGCCAAAAAAAACCAGCTTGAAGTATTTTTGCACAAGTTTTCGAAGTACTAGCATGTCCACCATAAGGGGTGGAATGGCAATGAGCAATGACGTCGTCCACTTCATCGTTAGGAACACATCTACGGTAGATACCATCGACGCCTCTTTAAAGAGTAGTGGTTCATCCCAAAAGTAGTGTCTAAGATCATGAAAGAATTTCTTCTGCTGTTGGTACGTTAAATCGGGTGGTAGAACACCAGCGACCAAGTAGTTAACAAAATCAGCGTACCATGGTAATATGGTGTTGGTACAGATGGCTTCTACTACCACAGTTGTTAAATGTTCATCGCATTGATCTAAATTGTCGGTAGGAGCTGTATCTAATTTAGCAATAAGGCGTTCATATGGGAAATCTTCATTTATGGGAACACTCTTAGTTTGGATTCCATCCAATCTTGATAAATGGTCTGCTACTACGATTTCAGTTCCCCTTTTGTCTTTTATTTCCAAGTCAAACTCTTGTAGGAGTAAGATCCATCTGAGTAGTCTTGGTTTGGCGTCTTTCTTACTTGGCAAGTATCGGATCACAGCATGATCCGTGTAAATAACGATTTTGGCGCCTACTAAGTAGGAACGAAATTTGTCCAACGCGAATACAACAGCTAAGATTTCCTTCTCTGTAGTGGCGTAATTCATTTGTGCGGGATCAAGTGTTCTGCTTGCGTAGTAAATAGCGTGAAGCTTTTTATCCTTGCATTTTCCTAGGACTGCGCCTACAGCATAAGCGCTCGCATCGCACATTATTTCAAATGGTTGGTTCCAATCAGGAGGTTGCATTATAGGTGTTGAAATTAATGCTTCTTTAAGCGTCTCAAATGCGTTTAAGCATTTATCGTTGAAAATAAACTCGTCGTCTTTCATCAATAGTTCAGTTAGTGGCTTAGTGATTTTAGAGAAATCTTTTATAAAACGTCGGTAAAAACCAGCGTGTCCTAGAAAGCTTCTTATTTCTCTAACTGTTTTGGGTGGTTGAAGGTTTTTGATAATACAATGCGACCCAACACAATTCCTTGTCTCACCATGAAGTGACATTTTTCCCAGTTGAGCACTAGGTTGACATTGACACAGCGTTTCAATACCAGCTCAAGATTTGATAAACATCCGTCAAAACTTTCTCCGCAGACAGAAAAATCTTCCATGAATTCTTCCATAATTCCGTCCAAAAAGTCTGCGAAAATCACCATCATGCATCGTTGAAAAGTTGCAGGTGCGTTACATAGTCCAAATGGCATTCTTCGGTATGCAAAGGTACCATAGGGGCATGTGAACGTAGTTTTCTCTTGATCATCAGAATGAATGGGAATTTGGAAGAATCCTGAGTATCCGTCAAGATAGAAAAAATGGGAATGTTTAGCTAAGCGCTCGAGCATTTTATCTATGAATGGTAATGGGAAATGGTCCTTGCGCGTAGCTTTGTTTAGTTTTCTGTAATCAATACACATTCTCCATCCTGTTTGGGTATGTTGTGCTACCGATTCGCCTTTTGTGTTTGTTATAACCGTAACACCTCCTTTCTTAAGTACTACGTGAACTGGACTGACCCAGTTGCAGTTGCTATCTGATATCGGGTATATGATGCCTGCCTCTAGTAGTTTCTGCACTTCTTTCTTTACGACTTCACTTAGGATATGATTTATTCGTCTTTGATGTTCTCTAGAAGTCTTGCAGTCCTCTTCTAGCATAATGCGGTGCATACAGACAGAAGGACTTATTCCTTTTAGATCCGATATGTTATATCCTAATGCGGTTGGATACTTTCTTAACACATTAAGAAGTTTTTCGGTTTCGATCTTCCCTAAATTGGCATTGACTATAACTGTCCGTTCGAGTTCTTTATCTAAAAATTTATACCTTAGATCTTTAGGTAACATTTTAAGTTCTATACCAGTTTTCTTATCAGTTGGGGTAGGATCGGGTGTTAAGGCGAAACATTCGCTTAGGTTGGCATCGTGATATTCCCGTCTCCAGTCATCATCCTCGAAAATAGTTGGCGTCGGAATTTTCAATATCCCAGAATAGGTGTCTTCTTGGCTTTCTAGTTCTTTGACACATTCATCGATAATATCTAGGAAACAGCATGAGTCATCTATAGCAGGGTCTTTGAAGAATTGGGAAAGAATAAATTCTACTTTTTCTTCTCCTACTATGAAGGTAAGATTTCCTTTCTTAACGTCGATAATGGCTCCTGCAGTGGCTAAAAATTGCCTTCCTAATATGATGGGAATATTTGAATCTTCCTTTATGTCCATTATTATAAAGTCAGTAGGTATGTAAAATTGTCCTATTCGGACAGGAATGTTTTCTAGCATACCAAAAGGGAATTTGACTGATCTGTCGGCTAGTTGTAGGGACATCTTGGTAGGTCTCAAGTCACCTAGTTTGAGCTTCTCGCAAATAGATAAGGGCATTAGACTAACACTTGCTCCTAAATCGCATAGAGCTTTGTCTATGACAAATTTTCCAATTACACATGGTATGGAGAAACTACCAGGATCCTTTAGCTTTGGAGGCATGTTATTTTGAATTATGGCGCTACATTCGGCAGTTAGCATAACGGTTTAGTTTTCAACAATTTTTTTTCTTATTAGACAATATTTCTTTTAGGAATTTAGCATATGACGGCATTTGAGTTATAGCTTCTGTAAACGGAATAGTGACGTTTAGTTGTTTCAGAGGTTCTACGAATTTCTTGAATTGTCCCTCGTTTTTGGATTTTGCAAGTCTTTGAGGGTATGGAATTGGTGGTTTATATGGCGGTGGAGGTACGTAGGGTTTATCTGAAACCTCTCCGCTCTCGTTTGCGTCTTCCTTTACATTCTCAGATTGATCTTTCGATTTCTCTGCTCCCTTTTCAGGTTTTTGATACATGGTCGGGTTTTGGAGTCTAGGATCTACCGGTCTATCAAGTGCTGTCCCACTTCGTAATGTGATAGCATTAACATGTCCTTTAGGATTGGGTTGTGGTTGTCCAGGAAATGTACCAGTAGGTGCGGCAGAACTAACTTGGTGTTGTGCTACTTGGGAGATTTGGGTTTCTAACATTTTATTATGAGTTGCTAGGGCATCTACCTTATTTGCTAATAGCTTCAATTGTTCACCGGTGTGAATGTTTTGATTGAGGAATTCTTTGTTTTGTTGAGCTTGATTAGCGATAAAGTTTTCCATTAGGATTTCAAGGTTAGACTTCCTAGGAATGTTAGGAACATTAGCAGCGGGTTTTTGATAGCCTGGAGGTACAGCGGGTGCTTGGCCAGGTGCATATAAAGCGTTATTGTTCTTGTACGAGAAGTTAGGATGGTTTTTCCAACCAGGGTTATAGGTGTTAGCATAAGGATTACCTTGAGCGTAATTCACCTGATCAACTTATATTCCTGCTAGGATTTGACATTCGGTTCAAACATGACCAGGAACTCCACAAACTTCGCAGTTTGGGGTTACGGAAGCCACGGTGGCGGCAGGAGGCAAGGTCAAGCTTTCTATCTTTTGGGTAAGAGAATCTACCTTAACATTAACTTTATCTAGGCTACTAATCTCGTACATCCCACTTTTGGTTGGAGTTTTCTCCACGGGTGTTCTTTCTCCTCCCCACTGATAGTGGTTTTGAGCCATATTTTCAATGAGTTGGTTAGCTTCGTCGTAAGGCTTGTCCATCAGTATACCACCTGCGGCGGCATCTATAGAGAGTCTTGTGTTGTACAAGAGTCCATTATAAAATGTGTGGATAATCAGCCAGTTTTCTAATCCGTGATGTGGGCACATTCGCATCATATCTTTGTGGCGTTCCCATGCATCGAATAGAGATTCAGTATCCTTCTGCCTAAATCCAATGATTTGAGCTCTTAATGCAGCAGTCTTGCTTGGGGGAAAGTATCGTGCTAAAAATATAGTCTTAAGTCCTTCCCACGTAGTGACGGAATTTAACGGCAAGGATTGCAACCAAGCCCAAGCTCTATCTCTTAGCGAAAAAGGAAAAAGACGTAATCTTAATGCATCTTTACTAACACCATTTTCTATAACTGTGTCGGCAAATTGAACGAATTTCGTAAGATGTTCATTTGGATCCTCTGTAGGATTTCTAGGGAATTGGCGTTGTTGGATAGCTGATATCAATGACGGTTTCAACTCAAAATCGTTTCGATTAATTGTTGGAGCAGCAATGCTATTGTGGGGTTCTTGTTGTGATGGAGCTGCGTACTCCTTCAGTGGGTGGGTCCTTCGTTCTTCGGCCATGTCTACTTCTGGATTGATTTCGGTTTCAGAGGAAGAATTAGAATCTGTCTCGGAATCAATCTTGATTTCGGGCTTTAGTAAAGGAATAACATGATTTAAACAGTAATCCCTGACTGTTTGTCTTATGGAAAGGATGTGTTCAGGTTCGTCCGTCGATTTGTCAAGTGTTTCACCTTGTGAACGAGTCCTTGACATACAAATCGAAAAAGGGTTTCTGTTGCCTAGTCTAAACGCGCAACAGAAGAATCGTACTTAATTGACTAATCAGTCCCCGGCAACGGCGCCAAAAACTTGATAGGGACTTTATGAGTCTATCGGGATACTAACTGCAAGTATACAATTTAGTCGTTCTAGTTTTAAATGACTATCGAACCCACAGAGACTGAGGATCAATCGCATACGATCTAATGTTACAATTGTTTAACTAAGCGATGAATATTTGGTTTTAGGGGAAAAAGATTTTAATTAAAAACAATAGTAATAGTTATACCGGTATGTGATAGTCGGACTTCGGGGACTCAGTGAATCACTTAGCATATAAAGTATTTCGGTAAAAACGAATTGTTTAAAAACCTGAGACATACACTCTCGTGTTCATGAAATAAGTTATGCTACTAAACCTAGTGGATGCACTTTAAATTTAATAACACTTTTTGAAAACGACTTGAGTTTAATTAATTTGTTAAAACACTCTCGTGTATTTAAAAATTAATGTTTCGTTACCACTATCTGGGTCGAACCCCAGCTCTCGCATGCAGGTTCTTGCCTTAATTAATTTCCCACTCTCGTGGCAAAATCGTGTTAAATATCCTTTCACTCTCGTGACAAGGGTAGTTAAATTAAATATGGAAATTGGAAACCATAAATTATTTATAAAAGTTTTTAGCCAAGTTATCACCGAATTCCTTCAGTGCTTAGGAGTCACATACCGGTACAAACGAAATTAGCCAGACATAATGTATTTAGCAACCATGCAACGTAAAATACAGTTCATAAAAATAATTAACATAGCATATGAACAATAAAAACCAATTGCATAAAAAACCTGTAATTATGTTGCCGTGGTAATCTTGAATTCGTACAGTAGCCTTGCGATTAATTGAAATATAGAACTAAGTGTGTTAATCCTTCGATGTGAGGAGTTAAGACTTTTGGAAACTGAACGTTACAGAGGCTATAATGGTTCAAAAGCAGGTAAAACAAAATAATGCAGAAAGGAAAAAGTATGGTTCTGTAGCAAAATCTCCGACCCCTTCAAAGTAAATTCTTCAACATATATATAGGCTTTTGGTTGTAACCGTCTTCTTCCATTAATTTCGTACGTGTCTAAATTCTTGGCTGGTGGAACGAGGTCGTGTGGGCTTCGTGTGGATGCTCCGTGATTTACTGCATAGACTGAGTATTTAAAGTGTTACGTTCGTAATGGCATTCATTACGTTCGTAACAGCTAGGATTTTTGTTACGTCCGTAACGCGAGGGCGTTACGTTCGTAATGGTGTTCGCTAGGTGTTGTGTTCGTAACGCTAGGCGTTGCGCTCGTAACACCCTTTTGGTGTGAACTTCTTAGCAGACTGTCCTTTTTCTTCTTTCTTCTTGCCATTTCCTAGCTTGTTTTGCTCCTATTAGCTAATTTTCCATCTTATGCCTATGAAAATATAATTTACCTGAAACAAATAAAAATACCTTTGTGATGCATATTATTCGATAAAAAACTTACAAATAACTCGTTTAAATTAGGCCTAAAAAGCGATACATTATCGTGTTATCAACTATTAAGGAGTAGGTAGCACCGTCGTTGGAGTTGTAAGGGACATTCGAAAGGGACAAATACAATCACTAAAGCAATAGTTAAAAAACTTTAGTAGTAACCCTATAGTCTTAAGATCTTTTCGAGGCAACATTTATGAGGCAACATTTCCGAGGCAACATTTGAATGAGACACTTTGATCTTTTAGACTGGAGGACAACCACTAAAATCTCCTATGCTTAATGATTGTTTACCAAAGGCAACCGAAGTGAGGAAAACCCTAGGAGTGAATATGTGCATATGAGTTTTTTTCAATTATTTAGTCTTTGCACATTAGGTGATCTACCGTTTTAAATTTCAAGCATTCTTTCCATACAATCCTATTAGCCATGCATCTAGACAGTTAAAGATTGCGGGAATTTAAAGTGCAAAAAAATAAAACCTAGCTATTACAAGGCTTTGGGGAGGGGGATTAATTACATAACCAAAAGTGAGGGAAAAGCGATAAATAAAAACCCTAATTTTAACTATTACAAACCAATAAGCAGTTACATAATTATGAAAATGAAATAATTAAACGTGCGGCGAATTGAACACAAGGATGGTTGAAAAATAACCTAAAACTCTAAGTGAGGAAAAGTATTTTTTGTGGATTTTTATTTGCGAAAACAATTAAATTACAAATTAACTAAACCTAATTTCTAATTGTTTTTAATTATGGAAGAAATTAAATTACCCTAATTTTCTAATTAAATTAATTAATTAAAGAAATAAATATTTAGGAGAAAAATGATTTTGGTGTATTTTGGAAGAAAATTAATTAAGTTATGTACAATTAAAATCCTAAGTCTAATTATTTTTAATTATATATATAAAAAATTAAATTGCCCTAAGTTAAATTAAACTAACTAATTTAAAAATAAATTTATTATTAAAAAAATATTTTTATGATTTGTGATTTGTTAATTTAATTAAAAAAATAATTTTGTGTTAATTAAAAAGAAAAGGAAAATAATTAAAGAAAATAAATAGAGAAAGAAAATAAAGATTTGGGCCTGTTTGCATTGCTAAAGAGGGGGGTGGGAATCTGAATTTGGCCCAACAAAGCTGAGCCCAAGTTGACCACGTTGGATTAGATGTAGCCTTTGACTTGAACGTGCACCATGGACCTTCAGGCTGGAAGCGTTAGATCTGGTAGAAGTGCATCCAGTGGCTGGACGTTGAGGTTGCATGGAAGGCGCCTAAAGGAGTGATGCATTAGATCTGCAGAGAAACGTGAAGAAAATAATAAAATGCACACGCCTGAGATCGAACCCAGGGCGTGTACATCAAAGGCACGCTCCTCAACCGTCTGCGCTAGGTTGTCAATTTGTATATATAATGAATAAATAAAAGAAAAGCTAAAAACAAATAATATGCCAGAAAAACGCACGAGATTCTAATCAGCCGGTTATGGGCTGCCACACATCATCTTCTTCGCTGCAACCATCGTTTTAGGGGAAAGACTTTTACCTACAGACACAAGTCTGTAGCTACAACCCTGTGAAACTCAATAATCTCATACGAGCATGATAAATTGATTGTGATGGTACCAATCAACTCGTCTTGGCCTCACGAGAATTATGGTACCTCATTCATGGCCTAATTTTTCCTGCATCAAGAAACCCTAAAAAAAATGTGGAAACCCTAACAATGGCAAATGCGTGTAAAGGCTTCAAAAATGAAATTAAATTGTTCAGTCAGCTTGCAAACATGATGACAAACACGAATATAACAATCAAAAGTTCTAATGATGCAAGAATTATGATAATTGAATTGGAAAATTATGTCAAACCGTATGAGGTGTAGCGCACGTTTCTGGGTGTTTCAGGCCTTGTAAACTATTGGGACATCTTCCTGGGACGTCCAGCAATGGATTGAGATAGCTAGGATGGCTTGAGATGGTCTGTGGAGTGAAAACCAATTCACACTTTTCTTTGAATTTTGTGACTTTGCTCTGCCTTTTTTCACGACTCTAACCCTTGTATTTTTGATCTGCAATTGTTATGCACTTATAGTAAACTGAATTAGGTTAATAAAATTGGCATGAATCTTGAGCAATAATGAAAATTGGATTTGATTTGCTCTTGTATGATATATTTCTAAAACAAGCTTCAATCCAATCTTTTTCAATCCAAATCCACTTTGCATGAATTGGATGGCATGCTAGCTGTACATGGACTCAAAATGTGCATAAAAAATCAAAGATTTGATTTGATTTCATTATTTTACTATTTTATATTGATTTGTTTTGATTTAAATGAAATAAAATCAAAATAAATAATAAAAATAATATAATAATAGGTGGAAAAGCTCAGGGGTCATGGGTCCTATTAGAAACATGTTTCAAACAAGAAAACATGGGCCCCTTTGGAAAAAATGCAAATTTGATCAATGTTGACTTTTGACAATTTTCCAAAAATTGCCAACTTTGACAATGCATATCTCTCTCAATTTTGACCCTAGGAGGGTGTTATTGACTTTTTAGAAATCTTAGGATGTTCCTTAACCAACCCTTTTGGTTCTATTTCAATTGGTTCTTCCATGTTCATGTAATAAGCTTTGACCCAAAAGGTGTTTTTGTTGACTTTTCAAAAGGACCTATAATGTAGAAATTCATATCTTTTGATGAGTGCATATTTTGAACTTGTGGGCTGAAGATGAATTGTAGGGAATTGCATCCTCTTCAAAATGAGCCTTGGATGGAAAATTTCTTATAAAGTATGAATAAGTTATGCTTGGTCAAAGTTGGGTTGACTTTTCCTATAAAACCCTAATTTAGCAACTTTTGGGTTTTGATGAATTTGAAGCATTCTTTGAGGAATCATGATCAACCCTTGATAAAATGATGGAAGTCACTTAAAAATGTTTATGTTGACCAAAAATCTTGAGGTTTGACTGTATGTGGGCCACAGTTGACTTTTGACCTAATACAGTCGATTCTCAAGCATTTGAGCAGCTGACTGAGCAAACTTCTTTGTGCAAGGCATGAAACTCGACATGGATGATCTTAGGATCTTTGTAAGCATTTGAGCCCTTTGTGTTTCACACATCTTGATGAAAAGGGAAACCCTAATTTGAGGTATACTGCCTTAGGAGAGAGTTTGTCTGGTAAACTCTTGGACTTCCTTGAGCAACTTAGGGACCTCAATTGAAATTTGTTGAGTAAAATGGGAGGGAAAAATTTGGGGTACAACAAAGACTCTGATTCCTCCTAAGAGGATACATAGGCATACGACTAAAAGCGTGGCGAGTTCCCCTAATAAAACTTAAAACCCTATTTCTTAAAACACGCTTCTAAACCTGGTATCCTTGTTAACAAGGTAGATGAGGGGTGCTTAACACCTTCCCCTCGTCTAGAACCGAGTCAACAAAGTAGAATCTCTAAACTTTTTAGGGTTATTCCTTTATATTCCCTTCCTTAGGATAAAAATTAAGGGTGGCGACTCTGATTTTAAAACCAGGTGCAACACCCTCGCCACACCTTCTGTGGTCCTTTTCACGCATCTCAAAGTTGAGGCCCTCACCACACTTCCTGTGGTCACCGCCACAAGCTTCTTACAACATGCCCACGATCCATTTCTACGTCTGAGCCACGAGACCATCACTTATCCTATTTTCTCTTTGCAAGACCAGGCTTAGCGAAAAGATCTCCACGAACGAACTATTCCAAATTCTTATCGAGGGAATTACTTGAACCAAGAAAGGGGTCTATAAAAATGGCGAGGATTGATAGTTATCAAGGTTCCACCATTTTTCTTTCAGAGCAGATTATTATTCGTAGTTCTTAGGCAGAAAAGTTTACCATGTAAAAGTTGTAGTTTCTCACATCGAGGAACTACCCCACCATTAGTTTTAGGTGTTGTTTTATTTTATTTAAATTATGTAACTGATTGTCAAGTGTGTCGGAATATTATGAATTTAGTTTTTGTTATTGTATGCGAAGATAATTTCAAAAGTTAATTCCAGTTTCATTTATTCTATTTTCTTTTACAAGTTTCTCTTTATCGCATTTCTTATTTCTATTGTTTCTTTTGTTTAATTTAATTACCATGATATCCTTAATTACAATCGTTATGTTTAGTTTGTTTACACTTAATTCCATGTTTAGCTAAACTGTATTGAGTCTGGTGTGTGAGGACCGTCGTTTCCGACGGGACTCGGTAACAAAATTGGCTTAAATTTTCATTTGAAAATTCTGTTTTGGTCTTTTTTTAAACTTAAATTGAATGGTCTTGTCACGAGAGTGAGAGGTTACTTAACATGATTTTGCCACGAGAGTTGGAAATTAACTAAGGTCCGAGCCGGCACTGCGAGAGCATGGGAGTCGAACCAGATAGTAGAAACTAAGCATTAATTCTAAATACAACAAGAGCACTTTAGGATTAATTAGAACTTGTTCAGTTTTCAAAACGTGTTCCTCAATTATAATAGGCGAGCGAGAGCAAAATTCCATGGCAAGGAACTTGAATTTATTCAAAACCACGAGAGTGTGAGATATTATCTTTAAATTGATATTTTCTACTAAACACTTTTCTAACGTAAGTGTAAACCAATGAGTTACAGAGTCCTTGAGGCACGTGAAATCCATATTCCGGCATCTCTTTTATTTTATATTTATTTAATATTATTTTAGTCTTTATTTTAGTCTTAGTTTCCCCTTTATCAATCATTCATTAGCCTTGACATTGGTCTCTATGGGTTCGACAATCTTTTATATTACTTTGATATTTTCGTGCACTTATGGACGCATCATTTATCCTTTCTTCTTCACTATCTTCAAACTTGATATCCTTCACAGACTCATCACTTGAACCCTCATCACTATTTGGTTCAACATCATGTTCAACTATTATACCTTTCTTCCTCTTTCTTACATTCTCCATAAATTTTGCATCCCTTTTACTTGGTATGGGTTCAACCTATATTTAAATATCACTTACGTAAGTATGGACAAAAACAGTCATCTCAATTGCATCATCATCATTCCTAAATTGTTTTAGGTCAGTTTCTAGACTTCTAACAACATGTTTCCACCACAGTAGCGGTAGAAATGTTGAAACTAAGCCATTGGATTGACTTAACTCGTACATATCAAATAAAAATCGCCACCGCGCTTTATTGTATCCAAAGAAATGGGAAAATAGCGAATAACCCAAAAAAAGAGAGGGAGAGAATCTAGGTACGGGGGTTGGTTATGTAAAGGGAAGGTATTAGCACCCTAAACATATATGGTAATCCGTAGGAACCTCTTTGAAAATTTGTGTATTTTGGATATAACTGTTGTATAAAAATATATGGTGGAGGTGAGAAAAGAAGTATATTTTCTACAATTTTTACACCCGTCGCGGTTGCGAACCTTTAGTGCCTACTAACACATTCCGTGCAATAAGGGATCAGGATACTCGCAGTTCACCTTTAAAATTTTAAAACACAAATGTGTTGATTAATTTTAAGAGACGATACATCATCGTCATCTCCGAGTGGAAGACATACTTACTACCCAATATCATGAGAAAGGAGAATTTGCATTATCTCAAAATGGAGGATATGGCTTGGATTTTAAAATCAACAAAGTTTCACTCAATGCCCAAGTGGAAAATCTCTCACTTCACAATATATTATAGAAGTATATTAGTTCACATCACTACAAAGATCGACAAGAGTCTAACCTTTTGAGAATTTTTTTAAAAATAAAGAGCCAAAAAGGCAAATATGGCTTGAATGAGATTGATTAAATTTTAGTATTCTCACAAAAATGTCAAAATATTATTCAGTTGGTTAAAGTTTGATTAAGAAAATATTTTTGAAAATGCATGGACCTAAGTCTAAGTTTATCATAAAAACAGTTCAAGTTTAGAAAACAAAACTAGTTTTGAAAAGGAGGGAGAAGATTTTTGAAATTAAAGAAGATGGGAGGAGATGAAGGGACTATCCTAAGGCATAAGGTAAAAGCTAGGGAAAAGAACTGTATAACTAACAAGAAGCCAACACTTGACCCAATGAGTCAATGTATAATTCCAATCCTTTGGATTTAAACCAAACAAGCAAAGATATTAAACCTCTTAAGAATACCAAACTTCAAATGCATTAAGTCTTCACAAAAATTGGGCAGAGTAACGGCTGTATACAGATAAATTCCCAATCACAGATAAAGCACGTAATCAGAATAACCTGCACACAAAGAAAAACAACTTAATGTATTGGGGTAAACCCCAAGAACTCCAGACAAAATAACAATAGAAGTCACAAGGTCTCAAGGGTAGTCAAGGTTTCTAATCCTAAGTCCAAGAGGTCCATAACTACATAATGCCAAGGATAGTAACCAAGTAGTCCAAGTAACCTTAAAGTTTTTTATTGTTCAATTTGATTATTAAGTATCTTCAAAAAGAAAATGAAATCTCAAGTGAGCAAAATAAAAATGACATAAAGATAAATGCTCAAGTGAGCAAAGATGAAAATAAAATGAAATGTAAATGCTAAAATAAATGGTGTTTAAAGGAAAGACATAAAATAAAAGCATAAAATAAAGTCAATTGTTAATGAATTAGGAATTAGAGGTTAGTTGAATGACCATCTTAAAACTTGCATTTGAAAACTCATTAGAAGATTGATAAACTCAAAGCTTCTCAACAACAAGTTTCATTTGCTTTTTGTCAAGTATATCATTCATTTCAAATTCTCGAGGCAACAACAAATGATCAATGATGTTTAAAAGATTCACTTAGCCCAAATTTTATAAATGTTCATTAGAGGATTGATAAGACCAAAGCCTCATAACAATGAACCTCAAGGTTATTAGATAAAAGGTTTCAAATTAAACATACATGGGCTTGCAAACATAAGTTTAGGCCATAAATGATCATTTCTCGAATCGGGACAAAATTTAGCGCTATGTTAAGAAATCATAAGTGGACTTATGTAGAAGTCACGCCTATTTTAAGGTCCGTCAATAGAAATCTATGTACTATATGTTTAGAGAAATGATATATAGATCATTCTCCCACAACATGTAGCACAAGTAAGAAAGGGGTAAGATGAAGATGGAGGGTAAATATTTGAATAAAAGATTTTAATCAAACTATCATTAAAATCATTCATCCATTTTGGTGGAGTTAAACTCAACACCTAAGATCACATGATGTTAATGAAGCTCATGATCAAAAATCACATAGTTCAAGCTCATCCAGAATATATTCGAAAATAAAATTGCATTTAATAAACAAAATAAAAAAAGATAAAGATTTTTAAATTGTTTTTTTAATGAAAATAAAAGGGAAAATAATAAACTATATTCAAAGTATCAAATAAAAATTAAAAGAAAATATAGAAAAGTCAGAGATGATCTCAAGTATTTTTACAAATTTTTAACAATTTTTTAAAACAAAAAAGTAGTTTTTTAAAATTATTTGAAATCATTCAAGTAAGTGAAAAAGATCAAAAATAGTAAAAATCAAACTAAAGTTCTAGAAAAAATTTCAGAAAGTCAGAAATAAAGAAAGGGATCTTGATAAATTTTTCCAGAATTTAAAAATACCAAAAAAAGTATTTTTAAACAATTAAAAACAAGTCAAAACAAAGAAAAAATCATAAAAAATAACAAATCTAAAAATAAAATCATGAAAAATTAAAAATCAGAAAGAGAATAATTCAAAATATTTTTGTGAATTTTTTCCTTATTTTTGGGTCAGAAATGAATTTTCTATGATTTTTTGAAGTTTAAAACCATTAAATATAAAAAACCAGAAAATGAAAATAAATTCAAAAAAATATGGACCATTAGATTAATGTCAGAATATGTTATTAAGCAGATCCAAGAGATCTAACACGCTGTGCATAATTTGGTCATCTTTGGAAATCACACAAATCATTTTTGAATAATTAAAAGCAACAAAAAATATGGCGCGTTTGATAGAGTTTGACTAACGAAAGTAATTAGATCTAATGGTCCTTAAAACGTGCGTATAGTAAGATAGATGCACTGGATATGATTCAAAAAATCACATGTCACACTATCATTGGCTGAAGCACGACACGTAGGTCGTCTTCAACCTCCAGACGCCCCAAATTGATGTTTCACAAATTGTAAAATAAGAAGACCAAACTGGTACCATTAGATTCATCTCTTCAAGAAGATGCTAATGGTACCCTCGTGCCAAATTTATATAAATTGTGCAAGGCTGTATTTGGAGAAAAGCAGAAAAAATAGCGAGCACAAAAATTCCAAGTATCTCTCTCAATTCTCAATGAAAATTAAAGGCGTAAGAAGTGTGAGAATCAGATAGATGAGTAGAGTAGAATAAGGTTTTATTTAGTTCAATTTGGTTGAGAATTATACCTAAACGAAGTAAGAGAAAATTTCTCTGAAACTGGATTTGGTTAGCACGATTTAGGATACTTCAAGGCTTGGTTCTTCTTCTGTTAACTTTACTGAAGTTCAAGGATAAAGAATCAACAAAGAAAATGGATTGGAAAGTGGAGAAAAGATGAATTCGAAAACTCAGAAAATTGGGTTATGCAGGGAGTTTGGCAGAGTGATTTTGGTTGTCCAAGCTTGAGAAAATTAGAGGAGTGATGTCCTCTATTTATAGGGAAGTGAATGGTGCAAAGAATTGAGAGGAAAAATGAAGTTTAGAGGGAAATTAGATGGAGCCCGAAAGTAGAAAATATGTGACTCCATGTGCATCAAAACTCAACCAATTCCTGCGTTTTGATCCTTAGTTCAACTTTGGAAATTTTGTTAAACATGTTTAAATAAAAAACGCGTGCTAATTTTGTGTTTAGAAGCTAGATCATGGATTTCAAATTCTTACTTGGAAGAAAAAATTAATTTCAAGTAACTGACTTTGAACTCATGGTGTGCACGATTTAGGGAATCTTAGGACTTGATTCTTGATGCATTGGAAAGATTAGGTAATATTTTTCATAATGTGCCAAGTAAGATATCATTTGTATGCTTGAGCTAGAAGTCGTGCTTGGTCAAAATCAGAAAAAATGTGCTGACTTTTATGCTTAGAAGAAATTCTAAGTTTTTCTTCAAAAATGACCCAAAATATTTTGACTCTAAACAAGGTCTTATCCCCAAACTTTGCTTGGATAAATGATGCTATCTTGAAGTGGACTCCTTAAAGAGTATTTTGAAACTTGTATCACTAAAAAATTCCAAATATTGGACAAGTTATGATCCTTTGAATATGATGAAAATCTATGAAGTGAGCTATAATCTTTTGAGTTCTTAAGGCATCTTCCCACCATTTTCAAGTTTTACACATAAAAGAAGAGTTGAAGTTCACACTCTTAAGATGATTGTGGAAAAATAATGGGCTCAAGAAGATAAAAATTGATCAAGTTATGACCTTTTGAAGTCACATAAGGGAATTTAATGGCATATCTAGAGGACTTGTAATCTTTCTCAATCATTAGTGATCTTTCACACAAAATTTGCTTGAAACTTTTGAAGTGATTTGTTGATAACCCTTTAATAAGAAGCATGCTTTGGAATCACTCAAAAATCTCAAAAGATGAACAAGATATAACCCTTAGAAGTCCAAAACCCTAACTCCTAGAGCATCAAAATGGCTTGGAAAGCCCTTTCAATTTTGACAATCTTTCTTGTGAAAATACTTTTGCAATGTGAAGAGGAGTTGTTGTGAATGATAATAAGAACCTATAATAGCAACAACCACTTCCAAATGTTAGGAATTTAGGGAGTTATGCACTTTTGATCAAAGAATCAAGAACTTGTTCAATTAGGTCAAACTTCTTTGATCAAATCTTGCATCTTTTGACTTCCTTTGGCAATTGAAGCATGATGAATCATAGTAGACCTTGTCATGACATTTTTTTAAAGCACTCTCAATGATAAAACTTAAATTTCAATGAAGTTTTGTTGAAGAAGGCATGGAAATAAACTCATGAACCTATGAATCAACCTAATGAAGTTTGTTGTTCCCTGACCTATAGTATCATCACAAACATTCATTTTATTTGTTAGTTAAAAGTTAATAAACACAAGAAAAATATTACCATGTGATACGGTGAGAGAACTGACTTGGGTTTTGCGTTTGTTTTCGCAAATGTTTCGGTTGAGAAAGAGTCGCCACCGACTTTTTATTTTATCCTAAGGAAAGGTTAAAAAGCACAGCAAAAACCTTTGAGATGTTTTCTTGGGTTCGGGGAGTAGATTATAGAAATGGAAGGTATTAGCACCCTTTCTATCCATGGTTATCCATGGGCTCTTAGTTACTTGCTTAGATCAACTTGCCTTGATTTTCAATTGTTTGAAATGGTGCTTTGTGTGTGGGTTTGAAAATATTTTGAAAAGAGGCCAATGTGGTGGCAACCTTTGTAATGACCCATGTTTGGATGTATACAAAGGTGTATATCTTTTGAAAAGTTTTCAATGTTTTTGTTTTGAAAGTGTGTTGTGATGTGTGGTTTTGAAAAATAGGCAAGTGTTTTTGTTTTGCAAGTTGGAAAGTAACCAAGAGTTGTCTACTCCTAAATTTACTCAAAGATCTTTGCTATGTTTTAACCCTTTTAACAATTTTGTTCCACCATTGTATTTGGTGGACAATCTTGTGTTAGGATGTGAACGGGACGGGCGCGGGTCATCGTTTAGACCATGATTGCAATGGTGTCAAGTGTCTTTGGGCAATTTTTCCTTTAAGGGACTTGATCATGTTTAGGCAACTTTCGAAAGCGTCATCGAGGGACTATGATCATTTGATATTGTTTTTGTTTTGCCAAAGACACCTAACATGCAACATGGCCCATTATTGAAGGCATCAAGTGGAGTAACCCTAGGGGTGCAAGTGTGATTGGTGTTGTCCATTTTCATGCTTTTTGTCTTTTGTTTAGTCAAGCTATTGGTTATTTGATTTTTGCATACAAAACCCTAAGTCTATCATGGCATGTTTAGAAAGCTTTTAAAGTGCAAAAATTAAAGTCCTAAATTATTACAACACAATTATGGGATGGGGGGTACAAATGTTCAAATGGGGGATATTTAGTAAGAAAAATTAAAATCTAAGCTATTACAATCCAAATGAATTTACAAATTATTTAATTGCACAAAAATTAAATTAAATACAATAAATATGCAAGATGCAAAAAAATGATTTTTATATGTATGTAAAAGTATTTTTTATGTGTCAAATAAACAAAAATAAAAAGGTTAATTTTTGAGTATTTTTATGTTTTTAGGGCAAAACCCTAATTTGCTAAATAAAATGTATTATTATTTATTATACACAATATGTATTAATTATATACAAAAAATAAATAAAAAGGAAGTATATTGTAAAAAAAGTATTTTTGAGGTCAAATATTAATAAAAATAAAAATGTATTATTTTTGTATTTTTATCCTAAATATTCTAATAAATATATAAGTATTTATATTATATATTAAATATATTAAATATGTACAAAAAGAAAATATTTATTATTTACAAAAAAAAGTATATTTTTTAGAAAATGTTTTCAAGAGATAAAATAAAATAAAAATCAGGAAACAAAAATGTATTAGTATTATTTTAGTATTTTAAATAAAAGGATATATATGTTATTTATATGTATAAACTCAAATAAAACAAATAAAATTCAAATAAAATGCAAAAATGGTTGAAAAAATGTTTTTAATATTTTTTATGTTTTGTCAAAAAATAACAAGTCAGAATAAAAAAGAAAAAGTCAAAAATGATTAAAAAATAACACAATGGGCCAAGGGGGTGTATGCGTGAAAATGTGGTGTAAATAGAAAAACAAAACAAGCCCAGCCCAAAGAACTTTGTCTTCAACCTCTGGCCAGATTCAAACAAAAAACGCGCGTTTTGCCTTGTCCCTACTATCTCTTGATCCTTTGACTTTTAACAAAAACTTAAAACATGAAACCTGTAGAGCTTGAAGCCACGATTCTAGACATATAAAGAAGTTAATCTAACTCTCAGAAATGAGAGAGAATTTCTTCTCCCCCAATTCCTGACCTAGCTTTTTTCCAATGTTCAGGTTCAAAATACTCTTAGCACACACAATATAAATGAAAAGTAACTACATGGATGGCTTCAGGGCTATGACTAGAACATGCTTTCTTCACAAACTTAAGCCTAAATATGCTTGGATAGAGAGATAGAAGTTCAAAAACTTACCTGTTCAGCTTGAATCGTGTATGACAACGGAGGTACTTTCAATGCAATTGAGGACTTGTATAGCTTTCTTGAGGTCTAGGGATGCTTCTCCAACCTCTAGCTTACTTTGAAACTAGCTGAATCGAGCTATGGAAGTTCACCTGTAAAACTGAAAAATGAAAATGGCAGATGGGGTTAGGAGTGTTACAGCTGGTGTTTAGGGCTTGGAACAGTTTCAAGGGATGGTATGGAATGTGTTTGCAAGGTTATTAGCCAAAGTGCACGAGTGGATTGAGTTGTGGACCTCAATCTGCAGCAGGTGCCCTATTTTTGCAAGAGGATGGTGTTTCTGTGTTTGAGGAGGTATTGAAGGTGGTTGGCTCGTGTTTCAGGTCAGGTTTGATGTTTGGAATGTGCTCAATAAGTTTGTCTTGGTTAGTTCTTGCAGGAATGAGAGATGTTGTTCAATATGCAAAGTTTCTTCTTAGATAAGCAAAGTTTGTCAAGTTAGGTTGTAGGCCAAGGCAGGTCCCCCAAGCATGTTGCATAATCTCCCCTTGATCAGTGGGATTAGTCCATAAACTTGTGCCTAGAAGATCTGCATTGTACTTCTTAGTTTTGTGTTTGACATAAAGTACCTCTTTACAAGAATGGATAACTTGCTTTTTCCATTTATGGCTTAATTCTTCATGTAATGACCAAATGAGCAAAATAATGCTAGAACACAATGGATTGGAATTAAATTATTGAGTGTAAATGAGATTAGAGGCCTGTAACTAGCTTGTGCAAGCTGATTTCAAAAATGCAAAGTGTATGAACATGCCTTTGGCCATGAATCAAAGTGACTTTTGCCCATATTGACAAATTCGATTCTCCCTAACCACAAGGGTGTTTGAGAAGTTCTTGGACAATTTGGAAAGCTTGGAATGTGTACTTCAATCCGTCTTTGTAATGAAAGTTGAAATTCCAAGTGGAAGCATGTGAAAAGTGGCCATGAAGTTAGGCAAAAATCCTGCCTAAAATAGGTCAAAAAAATTTCTAAGTTAAGAATGTTTTGCACCCCTATTCCAAAAACCATAACTTGAGCTACAAGCTTCTTTTGAGGAAACTTTGTGAATCAAAGTTGTAGATTTTGCAATGGACTATAACTTTCATGTTTTGAGTTTTGTTTGAATCCAAATGTATCTTGATGAAAAGATGGGACAAAGTTAGGAAAAAATTAGGAATTTTCATAACTTAGAAAATTTCTAAGTTATGAAATTTCTTCATTTCAAACCCTAATTTGTGATTTTTGATTTATTGATGACCAAGTTTCATAATTTGACATGTTTTGATGAAAAATGAATCTTGACACTTGATTTTGACCAAAAAGTCAAAGTTTGACTTTTCAGTATACAGTCAAAAATTGATTAGTTGACTGGAAAATTCATCTGTCAATCTTGTGCAATTGGGATTTTTTGAACTTGTTGAACATGTCAAGACAATGCCATTGAATCCTTGAGTCCATATGTGAGCTTGGTTTGCCATTGGCTAGGTCAAACAGTCAAAAGTTGCCTTTGTGCAGTCAAAACCCTAAAAATGACCATTTTGCCCTTTTGGTGATCTGATCAAATTTCTTGTGGAATTGTGATCCAAACTTGACCAAATGGTTCATATGAGTTCATAATGTTGATGTGGGTCAAAAATCATGAGGTTTGACTGTCAATTGACCACAGTTGACTTTTCCCCCAATACAGCTGATTTCTAGGTCAACTGTCCAATTGACTGGGCAAAGATTGGAATCAAGGCTTGAAACTTAGTATGGATAAACTTGTGGGTCCAACATAAGGCATGAAAGTCATCTTAGAAATTTTAGGTCAAAACATCTTTGTGCAAACTCAAACCCTAATTTGGGTCAACAGTGCAAGAAGGAGTCTTGAGCAGAGCAAACCCTAACTGGATCTTGAGCTCCAAGGGTCTTTTGATGAGAAAATGTTGAGGAAATGGGAGGGAAAATTTTGGGGTACAACAGTTGCCCATGTTCAATCTTCTTGGACCTGAAGAGTTAGATTGACAAGTTTGCCGTTCGCGACTCGGAGGTAAAAGGAGATTGGACACTAGAGTGCCCGGAAATTTGCACTCGCATAGTGGAGTATCAACATTTGATGTAGGGAATGGGCTTATAGATGCCATTTGGAGATATGGTGGATAATAGGATGGGCTTATAGATGCCATCTGGAGATGTGACAGAAACTTGTCGGGAATGGGCTTATAGATGCCATTTGGAGGTGTCGATCGCGTAAGAGATTCCTTAGCGAGAACTTGCGTACTTTGAGAAAGGAAGATGGTTTCCTGGCCTGTTACAGGTGTTGATCTTCAGTCTCTTCATGCAGATATGCCCTGGCTAGATACAGGTATCAAATCTACAATCAAACACTCACAGATATGCCCTGGCTAGATACAGGTATCGAATCCGGAACTTCAAAAATGTTGCTTACAGACGTGCCCTGGATGGATACAGGTATCGAGTATCTAAACTATTCATGCAGATATGTCCTGGCTAGATACAGGTATCGAATCTACAATCAAACGCTCACAGATATGCCCTGGCTGGATACAGGAATCAAATCTGAAAAACTGTCTACAGATGTGCCCTGGCTGGATACAGGAATCGAATCTGGAATTTGTCGTCTTCAGATATGCCCTGGCTGGATACAGGTATCGAATCTGGAATTTGTCGTCTTCAGATATGCCCTGGCTGGATACAGGTATCGAATCTGGAATTTGTCGTCTTCAGATATGCCCTGGCTGGATACAGGTGTCAAATCTCTAAACTCTTCATGCAGATATGCCCTGGCTAGATACAGGTATCAAATCCACAATCAAATACTCACAGATATGCCCTGGCTGGATACAGGAATCGAATCTGGAATTTGTCGTCTTCAGATATGCCCTGGTTGGATACAGGTGTCGAATCTGGAATTAGCATGCAGATATGCCCTGGCTGGATATAGGAATCGAATCTGGAATTGCAATAGTTGACAGTAATCATCTTTGGATTGATCTTTTCCTGAAAAGGCAAAACATCAGTTGTATGCAATGTCATGATGTATGAAATGCATGATGTCATGATGCTCAAAATGAGATAGTGTTGTATGCACTTTATCATGTATGTAAGCAGGATGTATGAAATGTGAAATGTCTATGAATGTACTTTCGTCTAGGAAAATAAATCCTTGACGAGTGCCGGGAGTTTGTGGAATCCTGGGCTGATGTTGAACAATAGAGTTCTTCGTTTCCGCTGGGGATGATGGTTGCAAGAATAAACCGGTAGGAGAAGATGACTCCGTTGGGGAATAAACTTGTTGGAGAGATTACTCTACGGGGAATTACTCTGTAGGAAGAGATACTTCGCTGAGGTTTTGATGAGAGCTCCGCTGGGGATTCCACTGATAAGTTATGTTGGGGAATTTGTTGAACTCCGCTGGGGATAGGAAGAACTTCGCCGAGGACGAACTTCCCGTGGTAATTAACCTGAGGATAACCCAGTTATACCCTGGTGGGGAAATAACCTTTGAATAAAGCCGGGGAGATGCGTTCGTACTCTGCAGGTGATGAGCTTCCAGAATCTACTGGGGATAATGATTCAAACTTCCTGGGGAAACTTTGGACTGTACTGGGGAATGGTTCCACTGGGGTGTCTGTATTCCGCTGGGGAACAATCTTATATTAAGACTGTTGGGGATGCTTGCTGAGGAATGGCTATGCTCCGCTGGGGAATGTTGAGATCTTCTGGGGATACCCAACTTTCTTAAGGCTGACAGTAGACTAACTCTGCTTGGGGAGAGTTTCACTGACTTGCTGGAGATACAGTGCCTTTTCAGGGCTGATGGGGCACCAACTCTACCTGGGGCGAGTATTGCTGAATCTTGTCTTACTCTGTGGGGAGTTGAGGTAACTTGGTTTCATTCTTCAGCCGAACTTACTTTGGTACCTTGGTGGACAAAGCAACTAGATCGCTTGAACAATTCTTTATTGTCCCTGTTTTTGATGTCATCTGTAATTAGTCCTTTGTTTCGCATGCAAATATTCATGATTAGCAATTAATGTCAAATGCATATATCAAAAATGAACATTGGACATTCTTTGCAAAACAAAAACAGAAAAAGGAAAAACGATGGGTAATTTGTCTAAAAAATTGAACTTGTATTGATTTTGAAATTTGCCTGTAAATAGGCGTTTTATGTACAAGAGGCCGACGTCCTAGTAAGAGAACGCCGCCGAACAACATAGAGTTTATACAATTTTGAAAAGGAAACAAAACAGCTATGTGAAAAATAATCCCACTGGGTTCCAACTCGGCTATCGCCTTTACGTCTTCAAGCGTCTCATCACTCTGCTGCTTAGTTGAAGCTGAAGCTGATTGATTGGAGTCATCTGAGCCTGATAGTTGATGCCGAATTCTGGATGCAAGGTGATCCAATGAGACATAGTATTACGCTTTATCCCTAACTTTTGCCTGGACCGCCCTTTCAGGTTTTCAGTCCATCGGGATACCCATTTTTGCCCAAGCCGCCTTTTCAGGTTTTCGACTTGCCGGGTGTACAGATTTTTTCATTTCATCCCTTATTTTTGCCCGAACCCTTTTGGTTCGCCGAGAAGCCCTTATTTTTGCCTAGGTGTGTCAACCTAGCGGGTCTTTAATTCATGCGTAGTATCTTTTTACTATGTCTGCATTGGCGGGGTGAGGAAGGTCGTCACCATCCATGGTGGTCAGAATCATCGCTCCTCCCGAGAAGATGTTCTTAACCACAAATGGCCCTTCGTACGTAGGGGTCCATTTGCCCCTGGGATCACCTTGAGGAAGAATGATGCGCTTGATTACCAGGTCTCCGACTTGATACTCTTATCGTCTGACCTTCTTGTTAAATGCCCTGATCATGCGTTTTTGGTACGTCTGACCATGACAAATAGCAGTGAGTCTCTTTTCGTCAATTAGGTTTAATTGATCAAGCCGAGTCTGGATCCAGTCATCTTCGCTCAAGCCTGCATCCTTCATTATCCGGAGAGAGGGTATCTGGACTTCAATAGGCAAGACTGCCTCCATGCCATAGACCAAGGAAAAGGGAGTTGCCCCTGTTTACGTCCGTGCTGAGGTACGGTACCCATGAAGAGCAAACGGTAACATTTCGTGCCAATCTTTATAGGTCACTGTCATCTTCTGCACAATCTTCTTGATATTCTTATTTGCCGCTTCTACAGCCCCATTCATCTTCGGCCGGTAGGGAGAAGAGTTATGGTGCTGTATCTTGAATTGCTCGCAGAGCTCAGTGATCATCTTGTTGTTAAGATTGATACCATTATCCATAATGATCCTCTCAGGTACACCGTATCGACAGATCAGGTTGTGCCGAATGAACCGTGCCACGACGTTCTTGGTTACCGTAGCGTAGGAAGCTGCTTCAACCCATTTTGTGAAGTAATCAATCGTTACTAGGATGAAGCGGTGTCCGTTAGATTCCGTAGGTATGATTTCGCCGATCATATCAATGCCCCACATTGCAAAAGGCCAAGGTGCTGTCAAGACGTTCAGAGGAACCAGAGGGATGTGCACCTTATCAGCATAGATCTGGCATTTATGACAAGTCCGAGAATGATGATAACAGTCGGCTTCCATTGTGGACCAAAAATATCCTGCCCGAAGGATTTTCTTTGCCATGGTATGTCCACTAGAATGTGTTCCGAAGGTACCTTCATGTAGCTCTGCCATGATCTTTTCTGCTTCAGTCTTATCCATACAACGCAGTAAGGTCGAATCATGGTTTCGTTTGTACAGAATGCCATTGCTGAGGAAGAATTTTTCCGCAAACCTTCTCAGGAACTTCTTGTCATTAACAGATGCGCCTTCGGGGTATTCTTGAGCTTCAAGGTACCTCTTCACTTCATGATACCAGGGTTTTTCTGTTACCTCTTCGGTCTCGAGATCGCAGCAATGTGCAGGTTCATCCAACTTCCAGATAATGATCTGGGGAGCCTCATTGTCCCATTTGACTTTGAACATAGAAGACATCGTAGCCAACGCATCCGCTAACTGATTCTCCTCTCTTGGGAAGTGTTCAAAAGTTATCTCTTCGAAGTGGGGAAGCAAAGTCAGCACATACTCCTTGTAAGGAATAAGGTTTGGGTGTTTCGTATCCCACTCGCCTTTGACCTGATTGATCACGAGAGCGGAATCTCCGAAGACACTCAGAAACTTGATCCTTAAGTCAATTGCAGCTTGAAGACCCATGATGCATGCTTCATACTCCGCCATGTTGTTGGTGCAGTTGAAACATAGCCGGGCGGTGAGTGGAGTATGAGTGCCTTTAGGGGATATGATCACAGCGCCGATGCCATTACCCAAAGCGTTCGAGGCTCCGTCGAAGTGCATAGACCATCGGGATCCTTCCTCAGGTCCTTCATCCGGTCCAGGTACTTCACAATCAGTCACTACCATGATATCCTCGTCTGGAAATTCAAAGTTCATCGACTGGTAATCGTCCACTGCCTGGTGTGCCAAATGGTCTGCCAATACACTTCCCTTGATTGCTTTCTGAGTCGTGTACTGAATGTCGTATTCCGTCAAGATCATTTGCCATCTTGCTATTCTTCCGGACAAGGCGGGCTTTTCGAATATGTACTTGATTGGATCCATTTTTGAAATCAACAGAGTAGTGTGAGTCAACATATACTGTCTCAGCCGGCGAGCAGCCCATACCAAAGCGCAGCAAGTTTTCTCGAGCAGTGAGTACCGGGTCTCACAGTCGGTAAACTTTTTGCTAAGGTAATAAATGGCGTGTTCTTTTCAGACACACTCGTCATGCTGCCCCAGCACACACCCCATTGAGTTGTCAAGTACTGTCAAGTATAAGATTAAAAGTCTTCCTTCAACCGGTGGCATAAGAATGGGTGGTTCTTGGAGATACTCTTTGATCTTTTCGAAAGCGGCTTGACATTCATCATTCCAACGTACTACTTGATCTTTCTTCAGCAGTTTGAAGATTGGTTCACAGGTAGCAGTTAGATGTGAGATGAATCGGGCAATGTAGTTCAAACGTCCTAGAAAGCCTCTGACTTCTTTCTCTGTCTTGGGAGTTGGCATCTCTTGTATGGCTTTCACTTTGGCAGGGTCCACTTGAATACCTTTGTCGCTTACGACGAAGCCTAGCAATTTTCCAGATCTCACCCCAAAGGTGCACTTGTTTGGGTTCAACCTCAGCTTGTACAACTTCAGACGGTCAAACAGCTTTCGTAGATGGTCAAGGTGTTCCTCCTCAGTTTGGGACCTTGCAATCATATCGTCGACGTATACTTCTATCTCGTGATAGATCATGTCATGAAATAAAGCAACCATGACACGTTGGTAAGTTGCCCCAGCATTTTTCAACCCAAAAGGCATGACCTTGTAGCAGAAGGTGCCCCACTGAGTAACAAGGTGGTCTTCTCCATGTCTTCAGGAGCCATATTGATCTGATTATAACCGGAGAAACCGTCCATGAAGGAGAATACTTTATGCTGAGCAGTGTTGTCAACCAGAACGTCGATATGAGGCAGAGGGAAATCATCCTTAGGGCTCACCCTATTCAAATCCGTGTAATCAACACACATTCGGACCTTACCATCCTTCTTCGGCACTGGAACCACGTTGGCAACCCACTGAGGGTAAGGAGTTACTGCTAGAAATCCGGCATCAAATTGTTTCATAACCTCAGCTTTGATTTTCTCGGACATTTCTGGACGCATACGGCGGACCTTCTGTTTTACCGGAGGGCAATCTTCCTTGGTAGGAAGGTGATGAACTACAATGTCGGTATCCAACCCAGGCATGTCTTTGTAAGACCAGGAAAAGATTTCCACATAGTCATGCAGCATCTGAATCAACCGTTGTTTCACATTGAGCTCTAGATTGGCACCAATCTTGACTTCCTTTCTGTCTGTCTCAGTACCCAGATTTACCGTTTCCACTGGCTCTTCATGTGGCTGAATGGCCCTCTCTTTCTGGAGTAGTAGTCTTGCAAGTTCACCAGGCACTTCGCAATCATCTTCACCTTCGTCTTCGGCTAAGTTGATCGGATTTTCGAAGTCATAACTGGCGGTAGCAGAGTCGTTACCAGTGAGATCCAGAGTGGATTGGAACATGTATAGGTGAGTGTGTGTAAATATAGCTGTTTTGCAATATATAATAAAGAAAGAAAAGGAGCGCAAGATTTTTAAATGCAACGAACGTCCACTGTTTTTATTGATGATATATGAAAATGACACACAAAATCCCTCACAAATGAAGCCACGGTGCCTCGGGTAAGACATCGAGCCATAAAAGTTTCAAAATATTGTCTGTTACAAATTCAAAACAAAAGAGTTCATTACTGAGTGACAAAAGTAATAGGTGTGAAGTCTTTGGCAGTCCAGTTGCTTGGTCCACTGTCGGTTGTTGGGTAGATCCAGCTGTCGAATTCAGATTCCTCCACGTCGTCTTCAATAACATTTACTCCCGGGTTGGTGATGAACACAGGAGGTTTTCCAATCCTTGCCTTACGAACAGCCCTCTGAGCCTCTGCAGTGAAGCCCAAACCAAACTTGTCAGTCTTCGGAGTAAAGTCAGGAAGTCGGCCCCAGTTTGCGCACTCGCCCTTCTCAACCACAGCCCGGGCATCCTTCAAGGAAGCCATCTTCAAAGGAGGGTCTTCAATCACAGTTTCAGCTGATGCCAATGTCTGAGGCACCTCTTCAAAGTGTTGAAAGGGGGTTTCAATGAACTCCCCATCCATTTCCATGTACCGGAACGAGTTGAGGTGGCTGACCATATACTCTTCTTCCCCCTGAACTGTCACAATTTTCCCTTTGACCGGGTACTTCAGCTTCTGATGTAGTGTGGAGGTCACAGCTCTAGCCTTGTGGATCCATGGATGACCCAGCAAACAAGAATAGGATGGTCGGATATCCATCACATAGAATGTTGAATCAAAAACTTGAGAACCAACCCTGATTGGAATGTCAACTTCCCCATGTACCATCCTTTTCGAACCGTCAAAGGCCCGGACAACAATGTTACTTGGCTTGAGCTCTAAACCTTCACAATCCAGCCTGTCTAGAGCCTTCTTGGGTAATACGTTCAATGAAGAACCGGTGTCTACCAACACATGGGCAAGAGTAGTGCCCCTGCATTCAATAGAAACATGCAGGGCATCGTTATGGTTCTTTCCTTTGGCGGTCAGATCGGTGTCAGAGAAGCCCAAACCATTATCGGCAGTCAAGTTGGCCACACAATCGGTAAATTGATCAGCAAACGTTTCTTGTGACACATGGACCGTCTTCAGGAAGGAAATCAGAGCCTTGGCGTGGGCCTCTGAACACAACAACAGTGATAACATAGAAATCTTTGATGGGGTGTGCCCCAGCTGCTCAACTACATTGAAATCACTCTTCTTGATAATTTTGAGAATCTCTTCCATCTCTTGCTGGGAAGCTTCAATAGTGGTTGTCTTTGGTGCCTCCGTCAGGGCAGGCAAATCAATAGAAATCCCTTTGCCCCGAGCGTCAGATGACTCCGCAGCAGGGGTAGAAACAGGAACTTGATCAGGAAGGGAAGCAGGCACACTTGCAGGTGTGATGATAAGAGGTTTCTGAATAGTTGGTGGCGTAATATCTGGCGAAAACAGCCTACCACTGCGAGTAACTTTAGCAGGCCCAGTGATGTTACTGACGCCGGTACTAGCATCAAACTCTTGCTTTACTCCAAGAACATAAACATCTGCCCCATAGTGCCATGGGACAGCTTTGTCGGATGTATAAGGGAGAGGCCCCGGAACAGTGATGATGATAGGAGCAATCTTCTGAGTGGACATGATTTTGACAGGCTTCTTCGAAGGAGCCTTAGGAGGGTTGTTAAAAATAGTAATAATAGACACTTCTTCAGTAGGGACAGCAGGAACAACAATCTTTTCGAACAAGATTTCTTTTCTATCCATCAAGCTTTGGATACCTGACTTCAGCAAAGGACAACCAACAGGTGAAATAGCACATAGAAGGCAACCTTTACCACATCCCGAAAATAAACCGGCTAGCAACAGGTTCCTTTTGACGGTCAATAAAGGGGTAACAATCTCTTCCACGGAGGCCACATACCGGTCTTCTTCCACAACATTCACTCCATGCTGGGGCATGGGAGCAGTCACAACATTGGGTCTTTCGGGCGCTTCAAATTGTATTTATTTAGCATCAATAAGGTCTTGAACCTTATTCCTCAGAGCCCAACAATCATCCGTGGTATGCCCCAGGCTATCAGAGTGATAAGCGCAACGGGCGTTAGGGTTGTACTTCGGAGAAGATGTGTTCACTACCTTCGGAGCTTCTTTGACAGTTACCATATTGGTTGACAGCAGTTGCGGCAAAATCTGAGACAGGGTCATACTGAGCCGAGTGTACTGCCTTTTGGGTCTCTCGCCCCTCGGTTGGTTAAACTGCTGAGGAGCAGCAGCAGGCTTTGAAATTACCAATGCATTGACAGCTTGGCGGCGTTCCGGCTTATTTTGTCTTCTGGGACCATAAACAGCACTGGCTTCCTTCTTGAAGGGCTTCTTTTCAGTACTCGCGGAGGCACCTTTCTGTATCTTTCCTGACTTGATACCAGCTTCTATTCTCTCACCAGTCAAGATCAAATCTGTAAACCCAGCAGAAGAATTACCAATCAGATGATTGAAGAACAGACCAGACAGGGTCCCCAGGAACATGTCAACGAGTTCACGGTCAGTCAACGGTGGCTGCACCCTGCCAGCCAGGTCTCTCCACTTTTGCGCATACTCCTTGAATCCTTCGCCCGTCCCCAGTGACATACCCTGGAGTTGGGTACGCGTGGGAGCAAGGTCAGAATTGTACTGATATTGCTTATAAAAGGCAGTATCCAAGTCCTCCCAGTTTCGGATACTGGCTCCATCCAGCTGATAGAACTATTTGAGTTGAGCCCCTGAAAGGCTATCCTGAAAGAAATGGATCCACAGGTTCTTGTCTGTAGTGTAAGGTTGGATCTTCCTTACATATGATCTGAGATGCATTTTTGGGCAAGACAGCCCGTCATATCTTGCGAAAATTGGCACTTTGAACTTCAGGGGGATCACAATTCCAGCAACTAATCCCAAATCTTCGAAATCTAAGTCGGGAACTCTCTGTAGCTCCATAGCTGCCAACCTGTCTTCCAAGCTTTTATACTTATCATCGGCGGGCGGGTATTGTTGCTCAGAGTAGTCTTCGTCTTCTTCAGCCTCTCTTTCTTCAGCTTCGGATTCGGAAGGTACCGCAGCCACATTCCCTTTACTGGTTCCATCTTCAGATGTAGGGGGAAATTCAATAACTCTTCTGGCTTCACCCTCAAACCTTCTTACTAGGGTAGCCACCCCGATTCTTTTCTTCTTCTTTTTCACTTGCTCCTTGTTCCCAAGCAGGGCTTTTAGATCTTCCTGACCCTTTGCCAAGGTCATCAGAAGATGTTGAAACTGTGAGTTTTGAGACTGCAAGTCCTTGACCGTCTGTTCGAGATCCATCTTACTGAAATAAACAGCAGAAAGATAAGGAAACCTGGTGTGGAGACCTTCTTATGCGCATGATGATGATATGCTTATATATGCAATGCATTCAAGGATTTAGAAAATTCAAAATTGTTGCAAACAAAAAGAACACACGTCATATTAATAAGAAGAAATTTTGTCAGTACATAAATGCCCCATGGGCCAAATATTACAAAAAAACTTCTCAAGGTAAAAAGACGTTGCGCATCCTCTTTGGTGCGATGTAGGTGTTGAGGGTCTCTTCCTCATGGAGTCGGAGGGTAAGCTCCAAAACCTTCTTCTCACTGGCGTAGAAGCTGGCTTCAAAAGTGTTCCGTTCCTCCTTGAGTTGGATCCAACTTTTCTGCATCTCCTCCCACGATGTTGGCATGTTAGGATATAGGATGGTGTAGGGAACCTCTCCTTCCTTAATGGGCTCTTTAATCACAGGGAGAACATGAGGGTAAGGCATCATTAGACTCTGGGCTCGGGTTCGTACCCACTTGAGATAAGGCTCAAGAGGGATGGAGTTCTTGTGTCCCAGTGTCTTGCTGTCTACCTTGTTAGGCATCCTCCAAGCTCTGATGAATCTTTGGCGAAGTCCTTGCGCATTGTTGTCGAAGTCAAAAACTAGGTCAGGAATCAACATGTCGTGAGGGCCATCCCTCCGTGCATATCTAAATTGCCTCAAAGCTAGACAAGGGTTGTAGGTAATGCCTCCTCTAATGCCAAGTAATGGAACATTAGGTAACTCTCCACAACGATCAACGATGATGACATTTTCTCTGGACCGAGAGCACCAATGTACATCAGAGTGAGTGAGGGTCATCAACCGTTGTGACCACCTTAAGCCTTGGTCA
Organism: Vicia faba; assembly: GCA_948472305.1. NCBI lineage: Eukaryota > Viridiplantae > Streptophyta > Magnoliopsida > Fabales > Fabaceae > Vicia > Vicia faba. Next base: position 67,142 of record CATIWC010001146.1, read on the forward strand.
TTCTTCAAGACAGATTATGGAAGGTGCGAAATAAACCACCTTGCAAGGAGAGGAGTACAACACATGAGAACACCCCTCTTTCTCATTGTTCGTGTGTAAAATGAGTGAAGAATGTCCCCAAGCAATGTTGGTATTGGATTCCTGGATAAGAAGATTTTGACTGCGTTGACATCTACAAGCTGGTCAGGATTTGGGAACAGGACCAACCCATAAATGAGGAGTGCCACAATTTCTTCAAAGGCTTGTAGGTCCAATGAATTCCAACACTCTTGTGCCTTCTCAAACAAGAATTTTACCAAGAAGCCTTTGACACCGCTTCTAGTTTCCCAATGCCCCTTGATGTCAGATGGTTGCAAGTGTAGTGCTTGAGCAACATCTTCAGGCTTTGGTTCTTTTTCCGTACCGTTGTAGGGTAGTTGATTAAGAATAGGAATTCTCAAGAGTTGAGAAAATTCCTCCAAAGTGGGCACCAATTGGTAGTCGGGGAATGTTAAACAGTGGTGAAGGGGGTCAAAGAACTGAAACAACTCCTTTACCATGTCCTCTTCAATGTTGGTGTTGACTAGGCTAAGCAGTCTACCATGTCTTTCACTGAAAGGAGAGCTTTCCGGAATTCTGGATGTGAGCTCCTTGAGTTGAGGAGGGATTCTCACAAGGTTGACTTGGATAGTTTTCCTGCGAAGAATTTCCATGACCTACAAAACAAGAACAAAGATGAAGATCTAAACCCTTGAAATGGTTAGTGGATGCATATGATGCTTTATGATGTTCATGATGTATGCACAAACATATGTACAAGCAATTCACACAAAACCCTAGTTTCAGGCTTGCATGAGGTTTCATAGGTAAGTACCCTCTTGAGTGTAGTTGGCTTAAAAACCTGTCCTATAAATAGTAACCGGGTTCTAAGGAGCTCAATATCATTGGATTGTTTTCCATGTTCATTGTTTTGGTTTAGCCACTTAACTAGCGACCAAAATATTCCAAGAAAACAACCCTCAATGAGTGTAGTATCGAGTATCTACCAACTTCGGACTGCACCAAAGCCGGTCATCTCACTACCTCTAATGAAAGGCCAAGATGGTCAAGTAAGGTTCTAGGTCATTAGTGCTTAGTGACATCACTCAGCGGCCCCGTACTCTCCTTGATTGAACTCAAGGGTTACCAGTACTCACAAATATGTCGCACTAATATAGCTATTGCTTCAACCGTGTCGGTATACCCCGTACAGTTTCCACAATGTATTGCTATCTATGAATGTTTCCCCAAATCCGGGTGTAGGATTTCAAGCCCAAACAAGAGAACCAAGATATAAAGCAATCAGAGCAAACAATTAGTCATGCAAGAGGGTGATCTAAGCCCTAAGGTTACTCCACTTTAAAATGTTCCCCAGCAGAGTCTCCAGTTCTGTGATACGGTGGGAGAACTAACTTGGGTTTTGCGTTTGTTTTCGCAAATGTTTCGGTTGAGAAAGAGTCGCCACCGACTTTTTATTTTATCCTAAGGAAAGGTTAAAAAGCACAGCAAAAACCTTTTAGATGTTTTCTTGGGTTCAGGGAGTAGATTATAGAAAGGGAAGGTATTAGCACCCTTTCAATCCATGGTTATCCATGGGCTCTTAGTTACTTGCTTAGATCAACTTGCCTTGATTTTCAATTGTTTGAAATGGTGCTTTGTGTGTGGGTTTGAAAATGTTTTGAAAAGAGGACAATATGGTGGCAACCTTTGTAATGACCCATGTTTGGATGTATACAAAGGTGTATATCTTTTAAAAAGTTTTCAATGTTTTTGTTTTGAAAGTGTGTTGTGATGTGTGGTTTTGAAAAATAGGCAAGTGTTTTTGTTTTGCAAGTTGGCAAGTAACCAAGAGTTGTCTACTCCTAAATTTACTCAAAGATCTTTGCTATGTTTTAACCCTTTTAACAATTTTGTTCCACCATTGTATTTGGTGAACAATCTTGTGTTAGGATGTGAACGGGACGGGCGGGGGTCATCGTTTAGACCATGATTGCAATGGTGCCAAGTGTCTTTGGGCAATTTTTCCTTTAAGGGACTTGATCATGTTTAGGCAACTTTCGAAAGCGTCATCGAGGGACTATGATCATTTGATATTGTTTTTGTTTTGCCAAAGACACCTAACATGCAACATGGCCCATTATTGAAGGCATCAAGTGGCGTAACCCTAGGGGTGCAAGTGTGATTGGTGTTGTCCATTTTCATGCTTTTTGTCTTTTGTTTAGTCAAGCTATTGGTTATTTGATTTTTGCATACAAAACCCTAAGTCTATCATGGCATGTTTAGAAAGCTTTTAAAGTGCGAAAATTAAAGTCCTAAATTATTACAACACAATTATGGGATGGGGGGTACAAATGTTCAAATGGGGGATATTTAGTAAGAAAAATTAAAATCTAAGCTATTACAATCCAAATGAATTTACAAATTATTTAATTGCACAAAAATTAAATAAAATACAATAAATATACAAGATGCAAAAAAATGATTTTTATATGTATGTAAAAGTATTTTTTATGTGTCAAATAAACAAAAATAAAAATGTTAATTTTTGGGTATTTTTATGTTTTTAGGGCAAAACCCTAATTTGCTAAATAAAATGTATTATTATTTATTATACACAATATGTATTAATTATATACAAAAAATAAATAAAAAGGAAGTATATTGTAAAAAAATTATTTTTGAGGTCAAATATTAATAAAAATAAAATGTATTATTTTTGTATTTTTATCCTAAATATTCTAATAAATATATAAGTATTTATATTATATATTAAATATATTAAATATGTACAAAAAGAAAATATTTATTATTTACAAAAAAAAGTATATTTTTTAGAAAATGTTTTCGAGATAAAATAAAATAAAAATCAGGAAACAAAAATGTATTAGTATTATTTTAGTATTTTAAATAAAAGGATATATATGTTATTTATATGTATAAACTCAAATAAAACAAATAAAATTCAAATAAAATGCAAAAATGGTTGAAAAAATGTTTTTAATATTTTTTATGTTTTGTCAAAAAATAACAAGTCAGAATAAAAAAGAAAAAGTCAAAAATGATTAAAAAATAACACAATGGGCCAAGGGGGTGTATGTGTGAAAATGTGGTGTAAACAGAAAAACAAAACAAGCCCAGCCCAAAGAACTTTGTCTTCAACCTCTGGCCAGATTCAAACAAAAAACGCGCGTTTTGCCTTGTCCCTGCTATCTCTTGATCCTTTGACTTTTAACAAAAACTTAATACATGAAACCTGTAGAGCTTGAAGCCACGATTCTAGACATATAAAGGAGTTAATCTAACTCTCAGAAATGAGAGAGAATTTCTTCTCCCCCAATTCCTGACCTAGCTTTTTTCCAATGTTCAGGTTCAAAATACTCTTAGCACACACAATATAAATGAAAAGTAACTACATGGATGGCTTCAGGGCTATGACTAGAACATGCTTCCTTCACAAACTTAAGCCTAAATATGCTTGGATAGAGAGATAGAAGTTCAAAAACTTACCTGTTCAGCTTGAATCGTGTATGACAACGGAGGTACTTTCAATGCAATTGAGGACTTATATAGCTTTCTTGAGGTCCAGGGATGCTTCTCCAACCTCTAGCTTACTTTGAAACTAGCTGAATTGAGCTATGGAAGTTCACCTGTAAAACTGAAAAATGAAAATGGCAGATGGGGTTAGGAGTGTTACAGCTGGTGTTTAGGGCTTGGAACAGTTTCAAGGGATGGTATGGAATGTGTTTGCAAGGTTATTAGCCAAAGTGCACGAGTGGATTGAGTTGTGGACCTCAATCTGCAGCAGGTGCCCTATTTTTGCAAGAGGATGGTGTTTCTGTGTTTGAGGAGGTATTGAAGGTGGTTGGCTCGTGTTTCAGGTCAGGTTTGATGTTTGGAATGTGCTCAATAAGTTTGTCTTGGTTAGTTCTTGCAGGAATGAGAGATGTTGTTCAATATGCAAAGTTTCTTCTTAGATAAGAAAAGTTTGTCAAGTTAGGTTGTAGGCCAAGGCAGGTCCCCCAAGCATGTTGCATAATCTCCCCTTGATCAGTGGGATTAGTCCATAAACTTGTGCCTAGAAGATCTGCATTGTACTTCTTAGATTTGTGTTTGACATAAAGTACCTCTTTACAAGAATGGATAACTTGCTTTTTCCATTTATGGCTTAATTCTTCATGTAATGACCAAATGAGCAAAATAATGCTAGAACACAATGGATTGACATTAAATTATTGAGTGTAAATGAGATTAGAGGCCTGTAACTAGCTTGTGCAAGCTGATTTCAAAAATGCAAAGTGTATGAACATGCCTTTGGCCATGAATCAAAGTGACTTTTGCCCATATTGACAAATTCGATTCTCCCTAACCACAAGGGTGTTTGAGAAGTTCTTGGACAATTTTTGAAGCTTGGAATGTGTACTACAATCCGTCTTTGTAATGCAAGTTGAAATTCCAAGTGGAAGCATGTGAAAAGTGGCCATGAAGTTAGGCAAAAATCCTGCCTAAAATAGGTCAAAAAAATTTCTAAGTTAAGAATGTTTTGCACCCCTATTCCAAAAATCATAACTTGAGCTACAAGCTTCTTTTGAGGAAACTTTGTGAATCAAAGTTGTAGATTTTGCAATGGACTATAACTTTCATGTTTTGAGTTTTGTTTGAATCCAAATGTATCTTGATGAAAAGATGGGACAAAGTTAGGAAAAAATTAGGAATTTTCATAACTTAGAAAATTTCTAAGTTATGAAATTTCTTCATTTCAAACCCTAATTTGTGATTTTTGATTTATTGATGACCAAGTTTCATAATTTAACATGTTTTGATGAAAAATGAATCTTGACACTTGATTTTGACCAAAAAGTCAAAGTTTGACTTTTTAATATACAGTAAAAAATTGATCAGTTGACTGGAAAATTCATCTGTCAATCTTGTGCAATTGGGATCTTTTGAACTTGTTGAACATGTCAAGACAATGCCATTGAATCCTTGAGTCCATATGTGAGCTTGGTTTGCCATTGGCTAGGTCAAACAGTCAAAAGTTGCCTTTGTGCAGTCAAAACCCTAAAAATGACCATTTTGCCCTTTTGGTGATCTGATCAAATTTCTTGTGGAATTGTGATCCAAACTTGACCAAATGGTTAATATGAGTTCATAATGTTGATGTGGGTAAAAAATCATCAGGTTTGACTGTCAATTGACCACAGTTGACTTTTTCCCCAATACAGCTGATTTCTAGGTCAACTGTCCAATTGACTGGGCAAAGATTGGAATCAAGGCTTGAAACTTGGTATGGATAAACTTGTGGGTCCAACATGAGGCATGAAAGTCATCTTAGGAATTTTAGGTCAAAACATCTTTGTGCAAACTCAAACCCTAATTTGGGTCAACAGTGCAAGGAGGAGTCTTGAGTAGAGCAAACCCTAACTGGATCTTGAGCTCCAAGGGTCTTGTGATGAGAAAATGTTGAGGAAATGGGAGGGCAAATTTTGGGGTACAACATACCACAATATAGAAATCAAAGTGCTTAGTGATCCCTCACGAGCAACCCTAAAGATAGGGAGAAGAACCAAACCCTAGTGTGATCTTGATATGATTGGGTTGGTATGAGATGATAGAGGGATCTTAGGGGGGAAAATTGGGGTATAACAGCTGCCCTTATTTAAGTGTCTTCTATCCAAAGATATGAAGGTTAAAATCTTCGTGTCGATGCGATTGAAGATACTTAAATATAAAACAAGCCCTATTTTTCCCTAAGATGCCATGCAATGCTTATGATTGTGCATGCAAACAAAAAAAATCTAAAGGTGACACAGGACACCACTTGGGAAGCAGAAAATAAAATAAAGAATCAAAAGAAAGTCCGACCAGGAAAATGAATCACTGGTGAACAGAAGACTCGACTCTATTGGGGTAAAGCCCAAGAAGGAGATAAAGCATCATCAACTCAAATATTGAGGAGAAAAGTAAAGGATGACAACGATCGACAGATAACTGCAAACTATCCACTCACCGAGAAGATAGCAAAAAAAGTAACATCGACTCACAGGGAGAATAAATGGTAAGATAATACCGGTAAAAATCAATATTAGGGTAGGTAACAAATGATTAGCATCAGTACTTATGACTGGAAACATATGAAATTCTTTAGAGAAAAGTGAATCTGAACAACGAACTATCTCCCATAATGACGAGACTACCATTCATTGGAGTAACAAATCTCAACAACGAACTATCTCCCATAATGATGAGACTACCATTCATCGGAGTAACAAATCTCAACAATTAACTATCTCCCATAATGACGAGACTTCCGTTCATCGGAGTAATAAATCTCAACAACGAACTATCTCCCATAATGACGAGACTACCATTCATTGGAGTAACAAATATCAACAAAAAACTATCTTCCATAATGACGAGACTACCATTCATTGGAGTAATAAATCTTAACAACAAATTATCTCCCATAATGACGAGACTACCATTCATCAGAGTAACAAATCTCAACAATGAACTATCTCCCATAATAACGAGACTACCATTCATCGGAGTAATAAATCTCAACAACAAACTATCTCCCATAATGACGAGACTACCATTCATCGGAGTAACAAAAATGAATCTTCTTTAGAAACTAACAAACTTACTGGGGAAGTACAGGTTGCTCAAATAAAGAAACTTGTCACTTGTTGTTATAAGAAGCATGTTGGGGAAAGAAATATGACTTCTCCGGGGAAGTGCCAATACAATCATGCTGAGGAGGTAAAGTCTTCTCGTGCCAAAATAAATGCACATTCTTAAACTCGGGCTTAAAGCATGCAGCAATCATAATAATAACATTGTCGGGGACTACAGATCCAAACCAGAAATAAAATGGAGTGAAATAGTCAGTTAAGATAGCACCTGATGAGAAATAAACTCAAAAAGGGACTACGTTCTATCCAGATAATGAGCTGAAGGAAAGCTAAAGCAAAATTCTTCCATGAGGGATAACTCAATGGAGAAATGAAAGGATATACACTTTCTGCTTAAGGTTGACACTTTATTGGAGACATGGTAACATAACTCTGCAAAATAAGGTAATATGTCAACAAAAACATCAATGAATTCAAATGAGCAATGAACTTTAATTCAACTATGCATGATGTATGTATGGATTTATGAATGTTATCATGTATATGCTAACAAAACAGGCATACAACACTGGGAATAACTTAGACAAACCAGCTTGGGTAAAGTCAACACTCGGCTAAATCACATCCAGGATGACAATTTCATAAGAAAGTAAGCACCAACTGAGGAAACAAATTCCTATTTCACGACTTAACTCCACTGGGAAGAAACATAATCCGAAAATAATCAAATCATAACAATAAATTAGTACATATACAGGGATATAACATCCGCTTCCAGGCTTCACCGGGGAGTATCACACAAACTTCAATAAAGAACACAATGTCTCATCGTCTAGACTTCCACTGGAGATTATAATACTTACTCCACTAGGGAAGATGAAAACCACATCGTTGAGACATCAATTGGGGATCTTGTGCTGACTTTATTGGGGAGTTCAACACCACATCATCTAGTGGAACCCAAAATACATTCTTCAATATCAAGAGTGATGATTACAAAAACTTCTCTGGGGAGAAACTATGAAATAATATGAGAATAACAACTTTCAGAGAGAGGCATTATCTCGACTTTACTTGGGGATCTAAAAAGTCAAACAATACAGCAAGAAATCAAAATCATGAGGGTTTTAAATCAAACCCAAAACTTGGCGAGAGAAAACCCAAAACATTGACAACTGTCTCAACACTTCTTAGAAAAGATACTACCTTTGTCTAGTTTCCTGGGAAGCAAACAACAACAATAATGCCATCACTGCAAAGATTGATGTTTTTCAAATGATCCTTCCTCAACACACAAAGGGAGAAGGAACTTCCATCATATGAGCAAAGACCTCACTGGGGAATTTGAGATAGAGGTTTCAGACCATGCAAACCCGAAACCAAAATAATCAACCTGGAGAAAAAACTGACCTGAGATTTGACTGGGGAAAATGGGATTACAAACCCAACACCACACAATACATCAATTGGTACGAACTCCAACTAATTGATAAAAACAAGGAGATCATGCGCATATCAATAAGAGTGACCTGGGAGAACTTTCCTGGGGAATATATATTTTCAGAACTTCAGAGTTCGTCCATCCTTGGAATCATTATTTTTGTTTTACTTGAATCTCAAAATATAAAGTAAAAAGTAATTTGTAAATTCTTTTTGAAAACATTTTTATTGTTAAATCTCTTTGTTTTGAAAGTTACTATCAATAATAAATGGAAGCTTTGCAAATAGAATAAGATAAGAACTACAAGGAATTGGATAAAAGCTCAAACTTTACTAATAGAATGGTAGTCTGTGAATGGCGAGACTCCATGGATGATTAAAAAGTTTGGAAAATGGTAATATATTGGGAAAGATACATTGAAATACAATGACCACTATTCTCCCTAAAAACTTTGAATTCCTGAACAAGAACTTAGTTGAAGTGTAGTGAGAATCTGAGAAGATTGTTGCCTCAATGATCAAGTCTTGTCTGACGTAGTTACTTGCCAAGAAATCCCTAACTTTTTCCTAGGTTGCCCTTGCGGGTTTTAAACCTAGCGGGAAAATTTATTCTGTTTGTGTCTCTTATTTTTGCCTAGACCGCCCTTTCGAGTTTTCAGCCTACCGAGACGCTCTTTTTTACCTAAGCATCCCTTTCGGGTTTTCAACTCATCGAGTTGTTCTTTTATTTCTTTATTCGAAGTATTTCTTGATTGCTTCATCATTCATAGGACGTGGGAACTCCTCACCATCCATAGTTTCAAGAATCAGTGCACCACCAGAGAAGGCTTTCTTGAAAACATATTGGCCTTCAAAATTGGGAGTCCACTTTCCGCTAGAATCAGTGTTTAAAGACACGATCTTTCTGAGCACAAGGTCGCCTTTTCTGAATTCACGAGGCTTGACCTTCTTATCAAAAACTTTCTTCATTCACTTCTGGTATAACTGACCATGACACAAGGTCGTCATTCTATTTTCTTCAATCAAATTCAAATTGTCAAACTTTTTCTGGACCCATTCAGCCTCTGACAATTTGGTTTCCATTATCACACGTAAAGAGGGAATCTCAAACTCAATGGGGAGTATTGCTTCCATACCATACACATTAGAGAATGGAGTTGCCCTTGTTAAAGTATGAACGTATGTACGATAACCATGCAAAGCAAAAGGGAGCATCTCATGCCAATCTTTATAGGTAACAACCATTTTCTGGATGATCTTCTTGATGTTTTTATTAGCATCTTCAACAGCCCCATTCATTTTTGGCCTGTAAGGAGATGAATTGTGATAGACAATCTTTAATTCTCCAAAATGTTTTGTCATTATCTTGTTATTCAGATTCGAGCCATTGTCAGTGATAATCTTGCTTGGTACACCATACCGACATATAATATTGTTCTTGATAAAGCGTATTACCACCTGCTAAGTGACATTAGCATATGAAGCTGCTTCCACCCATTTGGTGAAGTAGTCTATTACCACCAAGATGAAATTATGTCCATTCGACTCCTTGGGTTCAATCATTCCAATCATGTAAATACCCCACATAGAGAAAGGCCACGTGGAAGAAATAACATTGAGAAGCGTCGGAGGCACATGAATTTTGTCAGCATAAATCTGGCACTTATGGCACTTCTTTGCAAATTTGTAATAGTCAGATTCCATTGTCATCCAATAGTAACCTACCCTAAGCATATTCTTTTCCATTGAATGTCCATTGGAATGAGTACCTGTAATACGGTGGGAGAACTGACTTGGTTGTTTTGCGTTTGATCGCAATTGTTGCGGATATCAAGAGTCACCATCGACTTTTCTTTTATCCAATAAGGAAAGGGTGAAAAGAACAGGAAAGACCTTTTGAGATATTTTCTTGAGTTCAGGGGGTAGATTATGAAAATGGAAGGTGTTAGCACCCTTTTCATCCATAGTTATCTACGGGCTCTTAGTTGCTTGCTAGATCACTTTTGAAATTGCTTTTGTTTGAAATGTGTTTGTAGTGGGTTTTGAAAGTATTTTTGAAAAGCGCCTTTGTTTAGACAAACTTTGTAATGATTCTCGTCTCTATAAGAATGCATACAAAGTGTTGGTCTTTTTGAAAATATTTCATGTTTTGAAAGTGTTTGGTGTGTTTTGAAATATGTTTTGAAGATTGATTGTGAGAAAGCAACTACGAGCGTTCTACCTACTCAAAAAGTCTTAGTTCTTTTCCTCCTCCTTTAAATATTTCTATCTTACCATTGATCGGTAAGAAGCCTTATCTTTGGATGTAAAGGGACGGGCGCGGTTCATCGTATAGTCATGAATAGCAATGTTGTGAGATATCTTAGCATTTCTCTTGAGGGACTAAGATCATTTGTAAGGCAACATTCGAAGCGTCATCGAGGGACTTTAATCTTGTATTTTGTTTGTTTTTACTAAGATGTCTCACATGCATATCATGATCATTTTTCATAAGCAACAAGTGGAGTTAACCTTAGGTGTGAAAGTTTTTATTTTTTCATGCTTGATTTTGTCTTGGATTAAGGTTTTCTAAGCATTGATTTTATCTTTCCATACAAACCCTAATTGCTAGCATTTATATGAAAGCGATAAATTGCGGAAAGTAAATTTACTACGCTATTACATCACTTGGGGATGGAGTGTACAAATTTTCAAATGGGGATTGCAAGAAATTAAACCTAATTATCTATTACAAACATATCGAACTTGAATAATGTACAAGAATTAAAATGTATATGATGTACAAGGATAGAAATGGAAAGGGAATGGATTTTGGTTAATTAAAATAAAAATAAAATATATTTTTGTGATATTTTTATATATTCATAAAATAGACATTGTAAATAAATAGTATGCAAAAAATCAACTAAAAAGGAGTTATTTTGATTGGTCGGAAAAAATGTTTAAATTTGTTAAAAAAATGAAAACAAAGCAAGTGATAAATATTTGTTTTGGTTCTGCCAAGGTTTGAACCCAGGTTCTCCACTCATTCCATTCAAAACAGCCAACACTCAATATGTTGTAAACCTGCATGTTAGTTTGGAAAAATGACAAAATAAATACAAAAGGTCTCATTGGGGCTCGAACCCAGGACCTTACACAGAAATGCCTTTCGCGCGCGCTGTTTGTACCACTGGGATGGTATGTTTCATCCGTTAGTTATACAACTTGCACTAAATATAAAATGAACTCATTTCTGAAAATTTGAGCATGGTTTCATCTTCTTCCTTCGCGCGCAGGGATGTATAACTCCATTGTTAAGCTTCAAAAAGCTTCATTTCTCAGCCAAATCGAAAGATGTAAATATCAAACCTGCCTAAAATTTTAATACAAATCTAACCATGTAACTTTCGAAAGTTATGGGTCAAAGGTTAGCATTAATTTTGTTCAGTACCAAAATCAAAACCTAACTGGTCAGAGAAGAAGTTCTCAATGTACATGCAAAGATAATCGAAACTATGGACATGGTCAGCTTCCTATACATGATATCTACATCTTTTCTTCATAATGTATATACAAATAATGCTTGAATGAAGAGTTCCAAGTTTGAAAAAAAACTTACCTCTTGGAGTGAAATTCGAAGGATTTCTATACGACTTCCAGAAATGGTTTGGTGATGGATTAAGCTTTCCTGGAACTCCCTGAAGCTACTCCATTTGCTAGAGCGTCTTGTAGCTTGCCCAACTGTTCTGGACAAGTCAAGCTGTAATGGTGGATTTTTGGAAAATGGTGGATAAGGAAGAAGGAATTACAGGGGTGGTTTAAGGGCTGGGATAGTGTCTATGTGGTGTATAGATGATGTTCGAATGGAAAAATGGAAAATGCTAGAAGGATTTTGGGTTTGGCTCTTCAAAGTCAGAAATGGCAAGCAATGTTGTTTTGGATGCAGATTCTTAGTTCAAAGAGTTTTGAGAGTGTTCTGAGGCTCGTAAAAATCTCTTTCTTTTTCTCTTTTTCAAAGACTTGTATGAATGGAAAAAGGTTAGAGATTGCTTGCATACCATATCTTTGAGTTCTAGCCTTTTGGCCCAATCACTTGCTTTTTTCAAGGAAAAAGTGAGAAAATAGGTTCTGGAGTATTGTACAAGCATGATCTGAGTTGGTAGCAGCCTTAGATATGTTGCTTTTAGTTTGTAGGGGTTGTGTGTGCTGAAAGGATAAGCACAAGGCTCAATACAAAATTTTTTCTAAAAATGGCAATGGTAACTTTATGCCATTAAGGGAAAATTGGCTTGGACAATACTTTAAACACTTGGGTAAGAGCTTAATTAATTGTTTAAACAATTAATTATAGAGTGAAACACAAGTTTGAGGCCTGCAATGCAAGATCATGTAGCATGGCCTATGGATTCTGTTTTCAACTTGATTCCTTATATCAAATACTCTGTCCTTTCGTTTTGATCACATAGATCTATAACCTTCAAATACCACAACCAACTATCTTTGTGGATCGAAGCAAGCTTGAAGGAAGTCATTGCTTTGTGGATCGAAGCAAGCATGAAGGAAGTCATTGCTTTGTGGATCAAAGCAATCATGAAGGAAGCCATTGCTTTGTGGATCGAAGCAAGCATGAAGGAAACCATTTCCTTGTGGATCAAATAAATCACGAAGGAAGTCATTGCTTTGTGGATCGAAGCAAGCATGAAGGAAACCATTTCCTTTTGGATCAAAGCAAGCATGAAGGAAGTCATTGCTTTATGGATCGAAGAAAGCATGAAGGAAGCCATTGCTTTGTGGATCGAAGCAAGAATGAAGGAAACCATTGCCTTGTGGATCGAAGCAAGCATGAAGGAAGTCGTTTCTTTGTGGGTCGAAGCAAGCATGAAGATAGCCATTTCCCAGTCGAAGCTTGTGGATCGAAGTAGGCATGAAGATAGCCAATACCCAATCGAAGCTTGTTTAGAGGTGGATCGAAGCAGGTTGCTTCGAAGGAAACCATTGCCCAAACGAAGCTTGTGGATCGAAGCAAGCTTGCTCTTCTTCAATTTTTCAAAATCTGTCGACCACTCCTTTTTGATAAGTCATGTGGTTTTAACATCCCGAACCATAATTTAAATTCAAACTATTATCTGCAACCACTTCTTTCGATCTGCTTTGCCCTTTTGACAATTTCCTCTTCCTCCTTTCTTCGACCTGATGCTTGAGAGTACAATATGATCCATGGAAACTATATGGGGCATTAAAAGTCCAATTGTACTTGTCCAAACCCAAACCTTAATTTGAGCCATCGGTGTTAAGGAAGCATCTTGAGCTGATCAAACCTTGTGCAGTCTTGACCCAATAGAAATCTTGTGAGAAAATTCTATAAAAATGAGAGGGAAAATTTTGGGGGTACAACAGCACCAAAGGAACCTTCATGAATCTCATGTATTAACATTCCTGCTTCGTGTCTATCCACGCATCTGAGCAAGACCATGTCATAGTTTCTTTTGTACAGCCCATCTTCATTGAGGAAAAAGATGTCTGCCAACCTTCTCAGTGTCTTTCTATCTTTGTTGGACGCACCAACCGGGTATTCCTAAGTCTGGAGAAAATGCTTGATATCATAATACCAAGCTTTTTCGTCTGACGTTCCCTCTTGTGATACGGTGGGAGAACTGACTTGGGTGTTTTACTTTTAATCACAAATGTTGCGGTTAGCAAGAGTCGCCACTGACTTTTCTTTTATCCAAAAGGAAAGGCTGAAAAGAACAGGAAAGACCTTTGAGATTGTTTCTTGAGTTCAGGGGGTTGATTATGAAAAGGAAAGGTGTTAGCACCCTTTTCATACATAATTATCTATGGGCTCTTAGTTGCTTGCTAGATCACTTACTTTTGTTTGAAAATGTGCTTTGTGTGGTTTTTGAAAGTATTTTGAAAAGGCGCCATCGTTTAGGCAAACTTTGTAATAGTTCTCGCTCGTAAGAACGTATACAAAGTGTTGAGCTTTTGAAAATGTTTCAAGTTTGGAAGATGTTTTGAAAGTGTTTATTTTGAAAATAAGCAAGAGTGTTTAATTTGAAATTGAGCAAGCAACTAGGAACAATCTACCTACTCAAAAGTCTTAGTCATTTATTCTTTTCCTTTGATATTGCTATCTTACCATTGATTTGGTAAGAAGCCTTATCTTTGGATGTAAAGGGACGAGCGTGGGTCATCGTATAGCCATGATATCAATGTTGTGGAATATCTTAGAAATTCTCTTTGAGGGACTAAGATCATTTTGAAAGACAACTTTGATAGAGTCATCGAGGGACTATGATCTTGTATTTTTTTATTGCTTTTTTGATAAGATATCTCACATGCACAACATGGCCATTTTTATAAGGAGACAGAGTGGATTTACCCTAAGGGTGTTAGTGTGCAAGTGTGTTGATTTACATGCATTGTTTTGTCTTGAATTAGGCTTTTCTAACTTGTTGATTTTATCTTTCCATACAAACTCTAGTTTACTAGCATTTATATATAAAACATTAAATTGCGGAAAATAAAAATACTAAGATATTACATCATTGAGGGAGGGGGTATAAAAATTTACAAATGGGGATTTTTGCAAGAAAATTAAACCTCACTTTTGCGCATATTCCTTAAATCCTTCATTCTTTCCCATGGTCATATCTTGTAATTGAACCCTCGTTGGCGCCAAGTCGGTGTTATACTGATACTGATGGTAGAAGGCGGTAGCTAAATCCTCCCAAGTATTGATACGGGATCCATCCAACTGATAAAACCATTCAAGTTGCATTCCAGCCAAGCTCTCTTTAAAAAAGTGAACCCAGAGCTTCTTATCAGCAGTGTGCGGCTGTATCTTGTGCACATAAGATTTCAAGTGGAGTTTTGGACAAGAAACTCCATCATACTTTGAAAAGATTGGTATTTTGAATTTGTGGGGAATGACTAGCCCAGAGATCAAACCCAAATCGTCAAAATCTAAACCGGGGACGGCCTGGATTTCAACAGCTTTTAATATGTCTTCTAACTGCTTATATTTGATATCGGCGGGTGGATACTACTCGTCGAAATAATCATCATCATATACTTGGTCATTAACTCAGTCAGCCTGAGTACTTTTGACCTCACCAATCTGGTTCTCTTCCTCTTCAGATGAATCTCCTCCTACTGGGATTTGACGGACTGTATCCTTGAACCTTCTACCCATGTTGAGTAGAGCTTTCTTCTTGGGCTTCTTCTTAATGTCCAACAAAGCCATCATATCTTGCTGACCCTTGGCTAGGGCCAATAGAGTTTCCTGGAACTGAGAATTTTGGGCTTGGAGATCCTTCACAGTTTTCTCTAGATCCATCTTGCTGAAATAAACATCAGAAAGATAAGGAAACCTATTATGCGAAAACCTGGCATGTTATGATGCATGGAATATGTATATGCAAATGAATTCAAGGATTAATGAGATTTAAATTTTTATAGACAAAAGAATGAACAAACTTCAGTTTTCACTAAACAATTCAAGAAAGATTACATCATGCCTCTTGGTCTTACAAAATAACTTTCTAAGATAAGAAGGCTGAACGCATCCTCTTCGACGCAAGGTAGGATTTCACACTTTGCTCTTCTTGCAGCTGCTTTGTAAGCTCTAAGACCCTCTTCTCACTAGCATAGAATTGAGCTTCAAAAGTATCTTGTTCTTCCTTCAGCTGAATCCAACCCTTTTGCAAGTCTTCGAGAGAGGTAGGCATGTCGGGATGGAGGATAATGTAGGGAGCATCTCCTTCAACCACAGGTTCCATGATGACTGGTAAGATGGAAGGATAAGGCATCATAAGTTTCTGAGCACGAGCTCGTACCCACTTAAGGTAAGGATCAAGAGGAATGGAATTCTTGTATCCTAGTGTCTTACTATCCACCTTGTTCAACATCCTCCAAGCTCGGATAAACCTCTGATGGTAACCTTGATTGTCATTCTCATAGTCAAATACCACTCCATGGATAAGCATCTCATGTTGACCATCCCTTCGAGCATAATCAAACTGTCGTAAGTCTAAGTAGGGGTTGTAAGTGACACCTCCTCTAATGCCAAGTAAGGGGACATCAGAGACTTCTCCATAACGGTCGACAATAGTAACATTCTCCAAAGATCGGAAACACCAATAAATATCTGAATGTATGAGCGTCATTAACCTATTGGACCACCTTGAACCTTGCTCATTCTTCAATACAGATTGGGGAAGATGCGAAATAAACCATATTGCCAAGAGAGGAGTGTAACACATGAGGATACCCCTCTTCCTCATAGTGCGAGAGTGAAAAGAATGTAGGATGTCTCCTAATAAAGTAGGCACCGGGTTACAAGATATGAAGATTTTGACGATGTTTGCATCTATGAGTCGATCAGGATTTGGAAACAAAACCATCCCATAGATGAGAAGGGCCACGATTTCCTCAAAAGCTTGCAAGTCCAAGGAATTCCAATAATATTGAGCTTTCTCAAACAAGAACTTGGCTAAGAAACCTTTGACACCACTCCTTATTTCCCAATTAGTTGTGATATCAGATTGTTGCAAGTGTAGGGCTTGAGCAATCTCTTCAGGATTTGGATCTCTTTCAGTATCGTTGAAGGGTAGTCGATTGAGAATGGGAATCCTCAAGAGTTGGGAGAATTCTTTCAAAGTTGGCACAAGTTGATAATCGGGAAAAGTGAAGCAATGGTGTAGAGGATCAAAGAATTGAAAAAGAACCTTCAATATATCTTCATCAGTGTTGGAGGTAACCAAGTTTAGGAGGCGACCATGTCTTTCGGTGAACAAAGAGTTCTCAGGGACCCTTGATGCTAACTCTTTGAGTTGAGGTGGAATCCTTACGAGATTGACTTGAATGGTTTTCCTACAAATATAAGCCATGTCCTACAAAATAGAACAAAGATGAATCCCAATAATCCTTGAAATGGTTAGTGAGTATGATGTTATGATGTTTATGTATAAGTAAATATATACAAACAAGGCAAACAAGTCCTTAGGTTTGGCTTGCATGGAGTCTCATAGGTAAGTACCCTCTTGAAGTTTACCTGGCTCAAACCTGTCCTAGAAATAGTAACCGGGTTCTAAAGGAGCTCAATATTACTGTTATGTCTTCTCGGGCATTGTTTCAGTGCAAGCCTCTTTAATGGCGACCGAAATATCCCAAAAAGCCAAACCTCAATGAGTGTAGTATCGAGTATCTACCAACTTCGGACTGCACCAAATCCGGTCATCTCACTACGTCATAATGGCCAAGTTGGTCAAGTAAAGGTTCTAAAGTCAGTTAGTGTTTCATGACATCACTCAGCGGCCCTGTATTCTCCTTGACTACTCAAGGGCTACCTGTACCCAAAAGTATGTCACACTAACGTAGCTATTGCTTAGACCATGTCGGTATACCCCACACAGTTTCCACAATGTATTGCTACTTACTTATAAGGTATCCCAAATCTGGGTAGAGGATTTAAGCCCAAATAAAGAACTAAAATGTAAAGCATACAAGTTAAACAATGAAAGCAAGTAAAGGTGATCTAACCCTAAGGTAACCCCACTTTTAAGTTATCCCCAACAGAGTCGCCAGTTCTGTGATACGGTGGGAGAACTGACTTGGGTGTTTTGCGTTTTATCATAAATGTTGCGGTTAGCAAGAGTCGCCATCGACTTTTCTTTTATCCAAAAGGAAAGGCTAAAAAGAACAGGAACGACCTTTGAGATTGTTTCTTGAGTTCGGGGGGTAGATTATGAAAAGGGAAGGTGTTAGCACCCTTTTCATCCATAGTTATCTATGGGCTCTTAGTTGCTTGCTAGATCACTTGCTTTTGTTTGAAAATGTGCTTTTTATGGTTTTTTAAAGTATTTTAAAAAGGTGCCATCATTTAGAAAAGCTTTGTAATAGTTCTCGTTCGTAATAACGTATACAAAGTGTTGAGCTTTTGAAAATGTTTCAAGTTCGGAAGATGTTTTGAAAGTGTTTGTTTTGAAAATAAGAAAGAGTGTTTGATTTGAAATTGAGCAAGCAACTAGGAACAATCTACCTACTCAAAATTCTTAGTTCATTTCTTCCTTTCCTTTGATATTTCTATCTTACCATTGATTTGGTAAGAAGCCTTATCTTTGGATGTAAAAGGACGGGCATGGGTCATCGTATAGCCATGATATCAATGTTGTGGAATATCTTAGCAATTCTCTTTGAGGGACTAAGATCATATTGAAAGGCAACTTTGATAGAATCATCGAGGGACTATGATCTTGTATTTTTTGATTGCTTTTTTTCTAAGATATCCCACATGCATAATGTGATACGGTGGGACAAATTACTTGAGGGTTTTGTGTTTTGATCGCAAATGTTGCAGTTAGCAAGAGTCACCACCGACTTTTCTTTTATCCAATAAGGAAAGGTGAAAAAGCACAGGAAAGACCTTTAGAGATGTTTTCTTGAGTTTGGGGGGTAGATTATGAAAAGGGAAGGTATTAGCACCCTTTTCATCCAAGGTTTTCCATGGGCTCTTAGTTACCTACTAGATCACTTGCTTTTGTTTGAAATTATGCTTTGTGTGGTTTTTGAAAGTATTTTGAAATGGCGTCGTCGTTTAGGAAAACTTTGTAATGATTCTCGTTCGTAAGAATGTATACAAAGTGTTGATCTTTTGAAAATGTTTTCAAGTTTGTAAGATGTTTGAAAGTGTAGGCGATTGTTTTTGAAAATAGCAAGGATGTTTGTTTTGAAATGGAGCAAGTAAATAGGAGCAATCTACCTACTCAAATGTCTTTCTTGTTAATTTTCTTTTCCTTTGACATTGCTGTCCTACCATTGATTTGGTAAGCAACCCTATCTTTGGATGTAAGCGGGACGGGTGTGGGTCATCGTATAGCCATGATTAGCAATGTTGTGAGGTATCTTAGCATTTCTTTTTGAGGGACTAAGATCATTTTGAAAAGCAACATTTATAGCGTAATTGAGGGACTATGATCTCGTAATTCGATTGTTTTTGCTAAGACACCCCACTTGCATAACATGACCATTTTTATGCAACAAGTGGAGTTAACCTTAAGGGTGCTAGTGTGTAAGTGTGTTTGATTGAATGAATTTTAGTCTTGATCAGTGTGATCTATTTGTTGATTTTATATCTTGTCATACACACCCTAATTAGTAGCAATATATGAAAGCAATAAAAAGTGCAGAAAATAGATGTTCTACATTATTACAAGCATTAGGGGATGGGGGTACATATTTATAAACGGGGATTGCAAGAAATTAAAGTCCTAATTATTTATTACAACCATATTAAAATAATATACAATAAATTTAAAAGGGACTTGTTTTGTTTAAGAAAAGAAATAAGTTTTGTTTAAGAAAATATTTTTGATCTTTTTGTTTTAAGAAATAAAATAAAGCATGTAAAATGTAAAATATTTTTGGTGTTTTTGATTAGTAAAAATAGAAGTGATAGAAAAAATAGTAAGGAAAAAGAAAATAGAATCAACACATTAATGACTAAAAAAAGATCAGAAGTTCTGACTCTGGCGTGCTGCAAAAAACAGAAATCACATTAGTAGAAATTGGTAAAGTCAGAAGTTCTGGGTCCTCTAGGAACAAAGAAGATTTCAGAAGTTCTGATACCATTGGAAGAACTTGGTCTCCCTTTCCATGCTAGTCAGAACATCTGCAACCTAGTCATTTCTCAACAGAACAAAAGATATGAATATAACAGTTATGGTTGGTTTCATAGTGTTTCAGAAACAAGAGGTATTAGGACTAAAAATCAGAGGCAGGCATGAATTTGCTTAATTATAATTCCCTTAAGAAGTTTTGAACTAATCTACTCCTTATTTAGGCAGGCAAGTATAAGAATCCTCAGACTGTATACAACATCAGAATTAGGATGTCTACATTGTATTTTTTTAGCATGCAAATCTGATAATGCTTAAGTAATGTGGTGAGAGTCAACAGAAGCTTACCTTGCAGTTGGAAAAGATTTTGTGAACTGGAGTTTGATCCTGAACTCTGGTGATGTTCTGAGCAACATCTTCACGTACTCAGCAGGTTGGAAGTTTTTAACCTCTGGAACAACTAAGGGGTATGGTTCTGACTTCTTTGAGGTGGAGGTGGATGGAGAGTGTATTACAGTTTGACTACAGAAGTTTGGATTGCTTTTGAATGTATATCAAAAATTGTATGGGTGGTTCTGGTTGAGAAACACTTGAGGAAAAAATTGAATTTGAGTGCAAGAATCAAAATCTAACAGGCTTTGTATTTTGTGTTTGCAGTTTTTGGACTCTTGGAATTTTAGCAGGGGTTCAGGGCTTTTCTTTCTCAAATTTCCGACCCTTTCACAGTTGCAAATGTAGTTCAATTTATTGGCAAGGATTTAGTAGCTCGGAGAAATCAAAAGTACAGCCATCACATGCTAGGCGCTGACTTGTTCTCGAAGCAAGTTCAAACAAGTATGGTTCAAGGTACAAAGTAAGGTGGTTAGCAGATTTTAGCCGTGCCTAAGTTGGATTTGTAAGCATGAATTAAGGAAAATACCCTCAGAAGCAAAAGCGAAGCATGGGCCCAACATATACTTTGTACAAAATCTACTTTTCAAGGACAACAATGGTACTTCTATGCCACACGTGGGGAAATCCTTTAGATAAAGACTCAAAAGTATTTGTGAGCATTAAATGATGATGAGATTTATCAAACCAGAAATCCTACAATGTGAGATTTTACATCATTGTTTGATTCTGGGTCAGAGGTTCAGCTTCAGCATAATTTAGAGTAAACATCCAACTTCTGATCTTTGTATCTCCTTGCCCCAGCATGTTCTAAAGGAACTCTCAGACTTTCCAAGAAGATTGTAGAACACTTTGTAACCTTCTTTGAAATACCCTTGCAAACTCTGATTGAACCCTTATGAAAACTGGCCCAAATGTTCTGACCTAACTCTGTCTTGAAAGTGTCCAGAATTTGCTGAGTGCTTTAGTTTCATGGACGTGTCTTTGAACATTTATAACTTGAAATTCCAGCATTTCCAGAAGAAGTTATGTTCTGCAATGTTTTAGATCTTATTGAAATCTATAACTTTTGTGCCAGAAATTCATCCAGAATCAGCTTGTATCATGGTGATAATCTGATCAGAAGTTCTGAGCTTGTCATATTTCTTAAACACTTAGAAAAATTCTAAGTATTTAGAATTATGACTTTTGAATTTCTTTGATGAAACAAACTTCATATTTCAACGTGTCTTGATGAAATATGATTCTTGAAGCTTGATTTTGATCCAAAAGTCAAAGTTTGACTTTTTAGTGTGTAAATGACTATTTTGCCCTTGTGACTGACTTTCTTGGAAAATTTGTAATTCAAGGCTTGAAATTAGATGGAAGCAAACCTGAGGGTTCAGGGTGATCCTTTGAGAAATGAGAGGGTAAATTTTGGGGTACAACAACTGCCCCTGTTCAATCTTCTTAAGCCTGAGGATGTAGATTGGCTGGTCTGCCTTTCGTGATCTGAAGGTGGAAGATGATTGGACACTAGAGTTCCCAGAAATTTGCACTTGCATGAAGTAATGCTGATTGGTGATGTCGGGAATGGGCTTACAGATGCCATTTGGAAGGCGACGGGGAATCGTCAAAGATGGGCTTTAAAGATGCCATCCAGAAAAGATTGGGTGCATAAGATATTCCTTGGCGAGAATTCCTGTACCTGCTGTTGAGGAGGACTTTGCTGAGGAATGTTGATTTATGCCCTGGGAAGTAAGATCTAGGAGCTTTGGTTGTCCATTACTCTACTGGGAAATTAACTCTTGATTGAGGGGGGAGGGGAAGTAGGATGTATACCTAGTTAGGGTCTAGGTTGTACAGCGACTTACTGGGGAAATATGAAACTGACCATATCTAGTCGGGTCTGGGCCTTTCAGTGTTGTAAAATATTGTCTGGAGATAAGGGAGAAGGAACCTGGATAGTAGTTGGAGATGGGCTTATAGGCGCCATTAGGAGAAATGATGGATAGTTGTTGGAGATGGGCTTATAGACGCCATCCATAGGTGATTGTATCTGGACCGTATTTAAATGAGTGTTAGGATGGCATCTGTATCTGGTGTGTATCTTAACTGTATCTGAAAGTTGTCTTTGAATCAATGTCATAATGGCATCCGTGTCTGGAGCGTATCTGAACTGTATCTGAGAAATTGAATTTGAATGAGTATCAAATGGCATCCGTGTTTGGAGCGTATCTGAACTGTATCTGAAAGTTGTCTTTGAATGAGTGTCAGAATGGTATCCGTGTCTGGAGCATATCTGAACTGTATATGAGAAATTGAATTTGAATGAGTGTCAGAATGGAATCCGTGCCTGGTGCGTATTTGAATTGTATTGAAGGTTGTCTTTGAATGAGTATCAGAATGGCATCCGTATCTGGTGTGTATCTGAACTGTATCTGAAAATTGTATTTGAATGAGTATCAGAATGGCATCGTGTCTGGAGCGTATCTGTACTGTATCAAAAGATTTTGGAATTTTGATAATAGTAGCTATTAACCTTATCCTGAAAAGGGTAAAATGTTAGATAAAACAATATGTTTATGTTGTATGAAATGCATAGTATAATGCATTCGTGTTATCAATGTTTATGACATATGGATGCAATGAATGCGTATGTGAGCTAGTTTGTTGCGCTGTTGTTGGGCTGGGGAAAATAAATCCCTGAATGCTATTGAGGATATGTAAGTCTTCATGTTTTGAATTCAAAATGTTGATGAATTTCCGTTTAGAAGAATAAACTTTGTGGTAAGGGAAACACCGTATACTGCTTGTAAAATCCTATTAGGGAATCCTGAGAATTTTGATGATTCCTACTGGGGAGTGATAACCGGGAGTTTTGTTCCACTGGGGATTAAACGACGTACTGTGGGGAATTTTTCATGGAAAATAACTTGGAGAAATTTCCCTATCTCTAAAAGCCCTCAGTAATTGTCTTTTATTTTGTTTATTTGTAAAAAGTAGTTATGCTCAAATGCATATGTTCAAAAATGAATCATTGGACGTTTTTGTAAATAAAACAACAAGTGTAAAGAAAAACAGATAGTTTTTGCACTTTCAAATAAGTGTCTTCGTATTGACTTTGAGTAAGTATTTTTGTACAAAGAGACAAACATTCTAGTAAGAGAATGTCGTCGTAAAAAAAAGAAAGTTTTGATACAAAGAATAGATATCTATGTGTAAAAAATCCCATGGGGTTTCCATTCTGCTATAGCCATCGTATCTCTGAGCGTCTTGTCTATTTGTTGCCTTGTCCGAAGCTGATTGAATTGATCAGAAACTCTGAGTTTGTCAGTGGAAGCCAAAGGTTGTCCCTAAAGTGATCAAACGGGACATAATTATACGACGCTTTAATTCCCTAACTTTTGCCTGGACCTCCCTTTCAGGTTTTCAGTCCACCGGGAAACCCTTTTTTGCCCAAGTCGGCCTTTCGGGTTTTCAACTCACTGGGTGTACATATTTTTTTTTTGTTTTATCCCTAAATTTTACCCGAACCTTTTTGGTTCGCCGAGATGCCCTTGTTTTACCCAGGTGTGTCAACCTAGCAGGTCTCTTATGCATAGTATCTTTTGACTATATCCGAGTTTGCAGGATGCGACAGGTCGTCACCATCCATGGAGGTCAAGATCATTGCCCCACCATAGAAAATGTTTTTGATTACAAATGGTCCTTCATAGGTAGGAATCCACTTGCCCCTAGGATCACCTTATAGCAGTATGATACGTTTGATCACCAGATCTCCAACTTGATACACTTGGCGTCTGACTTTTTTGTTGAAAGCCTTGATCATCCGTTTTTGATACATTTGAACATGGAAAAAAACAGTAAGTCTCTTCTCATCAATCAAGTTCAGTTGATCAAGTCGAGTCTGGATCAAGTCGGCTTCGTTTAGCCCTGCATCCTTCATAATTCTCAGAGATGGGATCTGGACCTCGATAGGTAAGACAACTTTCATGCCGTAAACCAGAGAATAGGGTGTCGCCCCAGTTGATGTGCAAGCCGTGGTACGATACCTGTGTAGAGCGAATGGTAACATCTCATGCCAGTCTTTGTATGTGACTGTCATTTTCTGTACGATCTTTTTAATATTTTTATTTGCAGCTTCGACAACACCATTCATTTTCGACCGATAGGGAGAAGAATTGTGATGTTGAATCTTGAATTGCTTGCATAATGCGGTGATCATAGTGTTGTTGAGATTTGTACCATTGTCAGCGATGATCCTTTCCGGGATACCGTACCGGAAAGTAAGATTTTGTTTGATGAAGCGGGCAACAATATTTTTGGTAACGGAAGCGAAGGAAGCTGCCTCCACCCACTTTGTAAAATAGTCAATGTCCACCAGGATGAAGCGGTGTCCATTGGAGGCTGTCGTCTTGATTTCCACAATCATATCAATCCCCCACATAGCAAAGGGCCAAGGAGCTGTTAAGACATTCAGAGGAACCGGAGGTACATGAACTTTGTCAGCATAAATCTGGAATTTATGGCAGGTTCGAGAGTGTTGATAGCAATCTGCTTCCATGGTAGACCAGTAATAGCCTGCCCGTAGGATTTTCTTTGCCATCGTATGCCCACTGGAATGGGTACCAAAAGTGCTTTCGTGTAATTCGGCCATGATTCTTTCAGCTTTGACCTTATCTAAGCACCGAAGTAACACAGAATCATGATTGCGTTTGTACAGGATGTCGTTACTAAGGAAGAATTTAGAAGAGAATCTCCTTAAGAACTTTTTGTCATTGACTGAGGCTCTTTCTGGATATTCTTGAGCCTCGAGATACTTCTTGACTTCGTGAAACTAAGGTTGGTCCACTACTTCTTCAGTATTAATATCATGATAGTGTGCTGGTTCGTCCATTCGTTAAATGGTGATTTGGGGAGCCTCGTTATCCCAATTAAGCTTAAACATAGATGACATTGTTACTAGGGCGTCTGCTAGCTGATTTTCTTCTCACGGGAAATGCTCGAAGGTAATCTTCTCAAAATGTGGTAGCAACGTCAAAACATGTTCTTTGTAAGGGATAAGTTTAGGGTGTTTGGTGTCTCATTCCCCTTTGATCTGGCTGATAACCAAAGTTGAGTCCTCGAATACATCCAAGGACTTGATCCCTAAGTCTATGGCAGCTTTGAGACCAAAGATGCACGCTTCATATTCCGTCATGTTGTTTGTACAATTGAAGCAAAGTATGGCAGTAAATGGAGTATGATACCCTTCCGGAGATATTAGTACGACACCAATACCATTTCCTAGTGCATTGGATGCTCCATCAAAGAACAGGGTCCATCGGGATCCTTGTTCAGGTCCGTCATATGGCCTGAATTCTTCACAGTTGTATAATGTCATGATGTCTTCATTCGGAAATTCAAACTTCATGGACTGGTAGTCTTCTACAGCTTGGTGAGCAAGGTGATCGGCTAATACACTGCCCTTTATTGCTTTCTGGGTAGTATACTATATGTCATATTCTGCCAGGATCATCTGCCATCTCGCTATTCTCCCAGAAAGAGCTGGTTTCTCAAAAATGCATTTTATCGGATCCATTTTAGATATCAACAAGGTAGTATGAGTCAGCATATACTGTCTTAGTCGGTGAGCAGCCCATGCCAGAGCGCAACAAGTTTTCTCGTGCAGTGAATATCTTGTTTCACAGTCGGTAAACTTTTTGCTCAGGTAGGAAATAGCATGCTCTTTTCGGCCAGACTCGTCATGCTGCCCCAATACGTACCCCATTGAATTTTCTAAAACAGTCAGATACATGATCAATGGTCTTCCCTCGACTGGTGTCATCAACACAGGAGGATCTTGTAAGTATTCTTTGATTTTGTCAAAAGCATCTTGGCATTCATCATTCCATTTGACTACTTGATCTTTCTTCAATAGTTTGAAGATTGGCTCACAAGTAGCTGTCAGGTGAGAAATGAATCTGGAAATATAGTTCAAACGTCCCAAGAATCCTCTGACTTCCTTTTCAGTATGAGGAGCAGGCATCTCTTGTATTGCTTTAACTTTGGCAGGATCGACCTCGATAACTTTGTTGCTGACGACAAAGCCTAAGAGTTTACCAGACCGTACTCCAAATGTGAATTTGTTGGGATTCAACCTCAGCTTGTACTTCTTCAGTCTCTCAAACAACTTTTGTAAGTGATCAAGATGCTCTTCTTCTGTTTGAGATCTGGCTATCATATCGTCCACGTAGACTTCTATTTCGTGATGTATCATATCGTGAAATAGAGCTACCATGGCACGCTGATAGGTTGCCCCATTGTTCTTTAGTCCAAATGGCATCACCTTATAGAAGAAAGTGCTCCACTGCGTGACAAAGGTTGTTTTCTCCATGTCCTCAGGTGCCATCTTGATTTGGTTGTAACTTGAGAATCTGTCCATGAAGGAAAACACTTTGTGTTGTGCTGTATTGTCAACTAGGATATCAATGTGGGGGAGTAGAAAATCATCCTTAGGGCTTGCCCTATTCAAATCTCTGTAGTCCACACACATTCTCACCTTGCCGTCCTTTTTGGGTACGGGAACAACATTGGCAACCCATTGGGGTAAGAGGTGACATCCAAGAATCCAGCATTGAATTGCTTCATGACCTCTGCTTTAATCTTTTCTGACATATCAGGCCTCATGCAGAGAACTTTTTGCTTTACTGGCGGACAATCCTCTCTTGTAGGCAGACGATGTACCACAATATCTTCATCAAGTCCTGGCATGTCTTCATACAACCAAGCAAAGACTTCGACATAATCATGCAACAACTGAATCAGAAGCTTCTTGACACTGGGTTCCAGATTGGCACCCACTTTGACCTCTTTTTTTTCTTCTTCGATACCTAGGTTGATTGTATCCACGGGTTCCTCGTGAGGCTGAATGGTTCTCTCTTCTTGTTGTAGCAGTCTGGCAAGTTCCCCTGGTACTTCACAATCTTCCTCACCTTCGTCTTTAGCTTGGTAGATTAGATTCTTAGAGTCACAAAAGGCCATAGCAATATCGTTACCCATGGGATCTAGAATGGATGTATACCTGCATTTGTGAGTGTGGGTGTGTGTAAGGGTATAGCTATCTTTGAAAGAAAGTAAAATGTAAAAGAAAAAACAATGAGCACAAAAAGTTTGTATGTGAAAATGTCCATGATTCATTGATGTCATATGAAAAATGAGATAATAACCCTTACAAATGGACCATTGTGCCTCGGGTAAGACACACGGTTTTAAGAGTGCAAATTGTTTTGAATATTACAAATCCAACAAAATGTAAAGACAAATTACTGAGGGATGAAAGTGATTGTGACAAAGTCTCTAGCCTCCCAATTGTTGAAACCTTCATTGACAGTCGGGAAGATCCATTCCTCCAGGTTGCAACCATCTTCACCATCTTCCACTGTGTTGACTTCACGATTGCTGATCTTCAAGAGTGGCCCTCCAACACGAGCACGACGTACAACCTTTTGAGCACTTGAAGTGAAACCTAGTCCAAACTTGTCAGACTTATATGGGATATCTGGGAGTTGTCCCTAAATAGTGCATCCTCATTCTTCTACCACTGCTTTTGCATCCCTCATAGATGACATCCGGAGTGGAGGCCTTGTAATCTTGGGAACCTGAGACGCAACCTTGGTCACTTCCACCTCTTATGGGACCTCTTCAAAGTGTTGAAGTGGAGTTTCAATGAATTCGCCGTCCAATTCCACATATCTGAAGGAATTGAGATGGCTGATCATGTATTCTTCCTCTCCATGGACGATGATAATCTTCCCTTAAACTAGATACTTCAGCATCTGGTGCAACGTAGAAGTAACAGCGCCAGCATTATAGATCCATGGTCGGCCTAGCAAGCAGGAGTATGAACGGCGGATGTCCATGACATAAAAAGTTGAATTGAAAGTTTGGGTTCCAACCTTTATGGGGATATCCACTTCCCCGTGTACTGTCCTCTTTAAACCGTCAAAAGCCCTTACCACTATGTTGCTTGGCTTCAAAGTCAACCCCTCACAGTCAAGTCTATCAAGAGATTTTTTGGGTAATACATTCATAGATGAGCCAGTGTCCACCAAAACATGCTCCAGAGTTGTGCCTCTACATTCCACTGAGACATGCAATGCCTCATAATGCTTTCTTCCCCTCGGCGTCAGATCCGCATCTGAAAAATCTAAACCATTATCCGCAGTTAGGCTGGCTACGCAGTCTTGAAACTGATCGGAAGATGTCTCTTGAGGTACATGGGCGGTTTTTAAGAACTTCACCAAGGCTTTTGCATGTGCCTCAGAGCATAGTATCAATGCCATCATAGAGATCTTAGAGGGAGTTTGCCCCAGTTGTTCAAATACATCGTGGTCTCTTCTCTTTATAATTTTTAGGATCTCCTCCATTTCTTTCTTGGAGGTCTCCGGGATAGTCAATGACTGAGCCTTCGTCTAGACAAGCTCAATCATATCATTTTTTCCTCGAGTCTCGGTTAATTCGGAAGCAGGAGTGTCAGTCAGAATGATTACAAGGGTTATAACAACTTTGTCAATTGGAGTATTTGTAGAGATGTTTATGGGTGTAGGAATAACCTTTGGAGCAGCCACAGGGATGATTACGGGTCCAGAAATTGCTTTTGGGGGAGCAATTTCTGGAGAAAAGATCATACCACTTCGGGTAATCTTGCTAGTTCCTGCAATGTTACTGATGTCGGAGTTGACCTTCTTAGAGCTTGAATCTTCGGCGGCTGGCCAGTCCTGCTTGATACCATGGTAATAGACATCCCCTCCATAATTCCATGCTATGGTTTTGTCTGATGTATATGGGACTGGCCCAGGCATTGTGATTATTAAAGGAGCTGCTTTCGGGACATATGTAATTCTAACGGGTCTTTTGGTGGAGACCTTGGAAGAATTGGCGGAAATGGTAATGATAGAAACATCTTCAAAAGGAATAGGCGGAACATAAGTCTTCTGGAATAAAATTTCTTTGTTATCTATTAGGCACTGGATGCCTATTTTCAACAAAGGACAACCGGTTGGGAGGACAAACAGAGATGGAAAACTTCACCACAGCCCGGGAACAGACCGACATTCAACAAATTCATTTTAATAGTCAAAAGTGGGGTCATGAGTCCATCAATTGAAGTAACAAACAATCCTTCTTCAATGGAATTTGTATTGTGGCCATCTTTGGGCATAGGGGCAGAAATGATATTTGGCTTTTCAGGCGCATCAAACTCAATTTCTTTTGCTTCAATGAGGTCTTGTATTTTGTTCTTTAGAGCCCAACAATTATTAGTATCGTGACCAGGACTTTCAGAGTGGTATGCGCAACGGACATTGGGATGATAATGAGGATATGTTGTATTGGGGTTTTTCGGAGCTTCTTTCAAGGTCACTAAGTTGGATCTTAGCAGATGTGGTAATACTTGAGATAGAGTCATGTTGATTCTGGTGAAATGCCTGAATGGCCTTTCTACCCTTGGTTGATTATTTCTTTGTTGATCAGACGCATGTTTTGGGATCATAACAGCCCCCGCCATTGGTCAGTGTTTGGCCCTATCTTGGTTTCTCTACGGGTATACGGAAGCTACCTCTTTCTTTCCGATAAAGGGCTTCCTTATAGCTGTAGAAGAAGATGTGTCTTTCTGAATCTTTCCATTCTTTATACCAGCTTCTATCCTCTCTCCGGTCAATATTAGTTCAGTAAAGCCTGCAGATGAACTTTCGATTAAATGATTGAAGAAGGGACCAGACAAGGTGCCCAAGAACATGTCTACCAATTCTCTCTCAGACAGAGGGGGTTGAACTCTTCCAGTCAAATCTCTCCATTTTTGTGCATAGTCCTTGAAACCTTAATTGGAAACCATGGCCATACTCTGGAGTTGAGTATGGGTAGGCGCCAGATCGGCGTTGTACTGATATTGTTTGTAGAAAGCTGCAACAAGATCTTCCTAATTATGAACGTTGACTCTTTCTAGTTGGTAAAACCAGTCAAGTTGAGTTCCAGACATACTGTCTTGGAAGAAGTGCACCCATAAGTCTTTATCAGCGGTATGGGGTTGAATTTTCCTCACATATGATCGGAGATGCATTTTAGAGCATGAAACTCCGTCATATTTAGCGAATTCATGTGCTTTGAATTTCGGAGGAATTACAATCCCCGACACTAAACTCAATTCCTCAAAGTCCAAGCCAGGCACCTTTTGGATTTCCATTGCGCTCAAACATTCTTCGAGATGTTTATACCTATCATCAGCTGGAGGGTATTGTTCCTCAGAGTAGTCCTCTTCTTCCTCTTCCTCCTCTGATTCTGTCGGGATAACTATTTCCTTTCCTTTACCATCTTGGTTGTCTCTTTCACCGGAGGTTATTGCAAAGTCCAAAGTCCTTCTTGTCTGCCCATGAAATCTTCTTCCCATGTTCAAGACTCCAGTTACCTTCTTTGTTTTCTTTTTTCTCTCTTCAGCCAACAGAGTCTTCAATTCTTCTTGCCCCTTGGCTAAGGTCAAGAGCAACTGTTTAAACTGTGTATTCTGAGCTTGAAGATCCTTCACTGTTTGCTCGAGATCTATCTTACTGAAATAAACAGTAGAGAGATGAGGAGACTTATTGCAAAAACCTGCTTATGTTATGATGAATGGTATATGCATATGCAATGTTTTCAAGGATTTCAAAGATTCAAATTTTCTTTAGACAAAAAGGAAACACACGTTATATTAATAAGATAAAGTTTCAGTACATCAATTCCCCTTGGGCAAAATAATACAAAAGCTCTAAGATAGAAAAGTAGTGCGCATCCTCTTTGGTGCAATGTAGGCATTCAGAGTCTGCTCCTCATGAAATAGCTTAGTGAGCTCCAAAACCTTCTTCTCGCTTGCGTAGAATTGGGCTTCAAAAGTATCTCGCTCTCCTATGAGTTGTATCCAATCCCTTTGTAGGTCTTCAAGAGATGTGGGCATGTCAGGATGTAGGATAATGTATGGAATGTCTCCCTCCATGACAGGCTCAATGATTACCGGGAGAATGGAGGGGTAAGGCATCATAAGGCTCTGAGCGCGAGTTCTTACCCATTTGAGGTAAGGCTCAAGATGGATGGAATTCTTGTGCCTCAAAGTCTTGTTATCCACCTTGTTTGACATCCTCCAAGCTCGGATAAATCTCTGGCGAAGACCTTGATCATCATTGTCGTAGTCAAATACCAAACCTTGAATCAGCATCTCGTGCGGGCCATCCCTTCGGGCATAACCAAACTGTCTTAAGTCTAAACATGGGTTGTAGGTAATGCCTCCCCTAATGCCAAGTAGAGGGACATTAGGGAATTCTCCATAACGGTCAACGATGATAACATTCTCTTTGGATCGAGAGCACCAATGAATGTCTGAATGTTCGAGCGTCATCAACCTTTTTGACCACCTTAAACCTTGCTCATTCTTTAATACAGATTGGGGAAGATGAGAAATAAACCATCTTACCAAGAGAGGAGTGCAACACATAAGGGCACCTTTTTTCCTCATTGTGCGAGTGTGAAAAGAGTGTAGGATATCCCCTAGCAATGTAGGCACCGGGTTGCGGGATATGAAGATTTTTACGGCGTTCACATCTATGAGTTGGTCAGGATTTGGAAACAAAACCATCCCATAGATGAGGAGAGCAACAATTTCCTCAAAGGCTTGAAAGTCCAAGGAATTCCAACAGCTTTGGGCTTTCTCAAACAGGAACTTTGCTAGGAAACCTTTGACACCACTCCTTGTTTCTCAATGAGTTGTGACATCAAATGAGTGCAAGTGTAGAGCTTGAGCAATCTCTTATGGCTTGGATCTCTTTCCGTATCATTGAAAGGTAGTTGGTTGAGAATGGGAATCCTCAAGAGTTATGAGAATTCTTCCAAAGTAGGCACAAGTTGATAGTCGGGAAATATGAAGCAATAGTGTAAAGGATCAAAGAACTAAAAGAGCACCTTTATCATGTCCTCATCTGTGTTAGAGGTGACCAAGTTGAGTAGAAGACCATGTCTCTCGGTGAATGGAGAGTTTTCAGGAATCCTTGAAGCTAGCTCCTTAAGCTGTGGAGGGATTCTCACAAGGTTGACTTGAAAAGTTTTCCTGCGAAGTGAATCCATATCCTACAAAACAAAAACAAAGATGAATTCAAAATCCTTGAAATTGTTAGTGGATGCATATGACGTTCATGATGTTATGTACAAGTATGCATATACAAGCAAAGCAAACAAGTCCTTAATTTAGGCTTGCATGGAGTTTTATAGGTAAGTACCCTCTTGAAGTTTAGTTGGCTTAAACCTGTCCTGGTAATAGTAACCGGGTTCTAAGGAGCTCAATATCACTGGATTGTTTCCTTGGTCATTGTTTCAGCTCAAGCCTCTTTAATGGCGAATGCAATATCCCAAGAAACCAAACCTCAATGAGTGTAGTATCGAGTATCTACCAACTTCGGACTGCACCAAAGCCGGTCATCTCACTACGTCCTAATGGCCAAGTTGGTCAAGTAAAGGTTCTAAAAGTCAGTTAGTGCTTCATGACATCACTCAGCGGCCCCGTATTCTCCTTGACTACTCAAGGGCTACAGGTACCCACAAACATTTTGCACTAACGTAGCTATTGCTTAGACCGTGTCAGTATACCCCGCACAGTTTCTATAACGTATTACTACTTGCCTATAAGGTATCCCAAATCCGGGTAAAGGATTCAAGCCCAAACAAAGAACCAAAATGTAAAGCATACAAGTCAAACAAAGAAATTAGGTAAATGTGATCTAACCCTAAGGTAACCCCACTTTTAGAGTAATTCCCCAGCAGAGTCGCCAGTTCTGTGATACGGTAGGAGAACTGACTTGAGGGTTTTGCATTTTGATTGCAAATGTTGCGGTTAGCAAGAGTCGCCACTGAATTTTCTTTTATCCAATAAGGAAAGGTGAAAAAGCACAGGAAAGACCTTTAGAGCTATTTTCTTGAGTTCGGGGGGGTAGATTATGAAAAGGGAAGGTATTAGCACCCTTTTCATCCATGGTTTTCCATGGGCTCTTAGTTACTTGCTAGATCACTTGCTTTTATTTTAAATTGTGCTTTATGTGGTTTTTGAAAGTATTTTGAAAAGGCGCCATCATTTAGGAAAACTTTATAATGATTCTCGTTCGTAAGAATGTATACAAAGTGTTGATATTTTGAAAATGTTTTCAAGTTTGTAAGATGTTTGAAAGTGTAGGTGATTGTTTTTGAAAATAGCAAGGATGTTTGTTTTGAAATGGAGCAAGTAAATAGGAGAAATCTACCTACTCAAATGTATTTCTTGTTCATTTTCTTTTCCCTTGACATTGTTGTCCTACCATTGGTTTGGTAAGCAGCCCTATCTTTGGATGTAAGCGGGACGGGCGTGGGTTATCGTATAGCCATGATTAGCAATGTTGTGAGGTATCTTAGCATTTCTTTTTGATGGAATAAGATCATTTTGAAAAGCAACATTTATAGCGTCATCGAGGGACTATGATCTCGTATTTTGATTGTTTTTGCTAAGACACCCCACTTGCGTAACATGACCATTTGTTAGGCAACAAGTGGAGTTAACCTTAAGGGTGCTAGTGTGCAAGTGTGCTTGATTGCATGAATTTTAGTCTTGATCGGGGTGATCTATTTGTTGATTTCATGTCTTACCATACACACCCTAATTACTAGCAATATATGAAAGCAATAAAAAAGTGCAGAAAATAGATGTTCTACGTTATTACAAGCATTAGGGGATGGGGGTACATATTTATGAATGGGGATTGCAAGAAATTAAAGCCCTAATTATTTATTACAACCATATTGAAATAATATACAAGAAATGTAAAAGGGACTTGTTTTGTTTAAGAAAAGAAACAAGTTTTGTTTAAGAAAATATTTTTGATCTTTTTGTTTTAAGAAATAAAATAAAGCATGTAAAATGTAAATTTTTTTGGTGTTTTTGATTAGTAAAAATAGAAGTGATAGAAAAAATAGTAAGGAAAAAGAAAATAGAATCAGCGCATTGCTAACTAAAAAAAGATCAGAAGTTATGACTCTGGCGTGCTGCAAAAAACCGAAATCACATTAGTAGAAATTGGTAAAGTCAGAAGTTCTGGGTCCGCTGGGAACAAAGAAGATTTCAGAAGTTCTGATACCACTGGCAGAACTTGGTCTCCCTTTCCATGCTAGTCATAACATCTGCAACCTAGTCATTTCTCAACAGAATAGAAGATATGCATATAACAGTTATGGCTGGTTTCACAGTGTTTCAGAAACAAGAGGTATTAGGACTAAAAATTAGAGGCAAGCATGAATTTGCTTAATTCTAATTCCCTTAAGAAGTTCTGAACTAATCTACTCCTTATTTAGGTAGACAAGTATATGAATCCTCAGACTGTATACAACATCAGAATCAGGATGTCTACATTGTATTTTTTTAGCATGAAAATCTAATAATCCTTAAGTAATATGGTGAGAGCCAGTAGAAGCTTATCTTGCAGCTGGAAAAGATTCTGTGAACTGGAGTTTGGTCCTGAACTCTGGCGATGTTCTGAGAAGCTTCTTCACGTAATCAGCAGGTTGGAAGTTTTCAACCTCTGAAAGAGCCAAGGGGTATGGTTCTGACTTCTTTGAGGTGGAGGTGGATGGAGAGTGTATTACAGTTTGACTACAGAAATTTGGATTGCTTTTGAATGTATATCAAAAACTGTATGGGTGGTTCTGGTCGAGAAACACTTGAGGAAAAAATGGAATTTGAGTGCAAGAATCAAAAGCTAACAGGCTTTGTATTTTGTGGTTGTAGTTTTCGGACTCTTGGAATTTTAGCAGGGGTTCAGGGCTTTTCTTTCTCAAGTTTCTGACCCTTTCAAAGTTGCAAATGTAGTTCAATTTATAGGCAAGGATTTAGTAGCTCGAAGAAATCAAAAGTACATCCATCATATGCTAGGCCTGACTTGTTCTTGAAGCAAGTTAAAACAAGTATGGTTCAAGGCACACAATAAGGTGGTTAGCGGCTTTCAGCCGTGCCTAAGCTGGATTTGTAAGCATGAATTAAGGAAAAGTACCCTCAGAAGCAAAAGCGAAGCATGGGCCCAACATATACTTTGTACAAAATCTTCTCTTCAAGGACAGCAATGGTACTTCTATGTCACACGTGGGGAAATCCTTTGGATAAAGACTCAAAAGTAGTTGTGAGCATTAAATGATGATGAGATTTATCAAACCAGAAATCCTGTACTGTGGGATTTTACATCATTGTTTGATTCTGGGTCAGAGGTTCAGCTTCAGCATAATTTAGAGTAAACATCCAACTTCTGATCTTTGTATCTCCTTGCCCTAACATGCTCTGAAGGAACTCTCAGACTTTCCAAGAAGCTTGTAGCACGCTTTGTAACCTTCTTTGAAATACCCTTGCAATCTCTGATTGAACCCTTATGAAAACTGGCCCAGAAGTTCTGACCCAACTCTGTCTTGAAAGTGTCCAGAATTTGCTGAGTGCTTTAGTTTCATGGACGTGTCTTTGAACATTTATAACTTGAAATTCCATCATTTCCAGGAGAAGTTCTGTTCTGCAATGTTTTAGATCTTATTGAAATCTATAACTTTTGTCCCAGAAATTCTTCCAGAATCAGCTTTCATCATGGTGATAATCTGATCAGAAGTTCTGAGCTTGTCATATTTCTTAATCATTTAGAAAATTTTTAAGTATTTAGAATTCTGACTTTTAATTTCTTTGATGAAACAAACTTCATATTTAAACGTGTCTCGATGAAATATGATTCTTGAAGCTTGATTTTGATCCAAAAGTCAAAGTTTGACTTTTTAGTGTGTAAATGACTATTTTGCCCTTGTGACGGACTTTCTTGGAAAATTTGTAATTCAAGGCTTGAAATTAGATGGAAGCAAACCTGAGGGTTCAGGGTGATCCTTTGAGAAATGAGAGGGCAAATTTTGGGGTACAACACATAACATGACCATTTTTATAAGGCAACAAAGTGGATTTACCCTAATGGTGTAAGTGTGCAAGTGTGTTGACTTACATGCATTGTTTTGTCTTGAATTAGGGTTTGCTAACTTGTTGATTTTATCTTTCCATACAAACCCTAATTTACTAGAATTTATATATAAAGCATTAAATTGCGGAAACTAAAAATACTAAGCTATTACATCATTGAGGGAGGGGGTATACAAATTTACAAATGGGGATTTTTGCTAGAAAATTAAACCTAATTATCAATTACAACCATATTGAATATTGTACAAAATTGAAAATGAAATGCATGAATATAAAATGGTAAAATAAATGATTTTTGTTTGGAGTTATGAAAGGTTCTAATCTTGACCTAATTAAGAAAATGATTAATGAAAAATTAACTAAAAATTAACTTCAACTAATTAAGGAAAGAAATTAAAAATGATTTTTAAGGTTTTTCTTGAAAAGGTTTTAAAAAAAATTAAAATTAATTAATTAAAATAAACCTAAATTCTAAATTAATTTTAATTAAGAAAAGAAGAGAAAATAATATAACAATTAATCCTAAGTCTAAATATTAATTAATAAAAAGAAATTAATTTGTTAAAAGAAAATAATAAATAAAATAAGTAAGCATAAATAATAAATAATTTTTTTTATATTTTTATTAATAAAAATGATGATACTAATAATAATAATAAGTAATATGAAAAAGAAAATAAAATAAAGAAAAATAAAATAAAATAATAAAAATAAAAGGGCCAGGGTGTATGAAACATAATCAGGGGGAAAGTCAACAAAAATAAAGGCCTAAAGGAGGAAAGCCCAGCACCCGTTACAAACAAAAAAGGAGAGAAAAACAGAAAATATAACAAAAAATGGTAAAACGGACGCTAGGGCTCGAACCCAGGTCCAAGGGGTGACAGGCGCGCTTTAACCACTGAGGTGGTGATACATCCGTTAACTTAAATAAAACAATAAATATATGATACATGATTTGCCCTGACTGTACTTCATCTTCAACCTCCAGCCAAAGGATCTGTAACTTGCTCATTTCTCAACCATTTTAAAACATGTAAACATGAAACTTGTGCGTTTTTCCACCACGAATCTAACCATGTAACTAACTTAAGCTAACATTCAAAGATAAGGATGAATTTATGAAATTACCAAATTCTAACCTAAATGTTTCAGCAAGTTCGAACTCAAAATTCTCTATGCTCAAGCAACATAAATGAAATCTATGGACATGTATAGTTTCGGGGCAATGATATCTACATTATATCTGTATAAATGCAAGCCTAACAATGCCTAAATAATGAGATAGAAGTTCAATAAAAATACCTCAAAACTGGAAATCATGAAATGAGTTTGAGCTTGTTTCAAGTGATGGTGATGACCAGGTTAACTTCCTTGAACCTCTAGGAAGCTAATGCAATGCTTACTTGATGCTGGGAGTGCTTGAATCGTGCTAGAGAAGTCAAGATGCAAGCTCTATTTTTTTGGTTATGGAAATTGATGAAGATGGTGTTACAGTTGGATAACAGGTGCTGGGATTGTTTATGCATGATGTTTAGAAGCTTTTGGAAGCAAAAGGCCAAGAAACGCACGAGTGAAATGGAAGTTTGAAGTTCTTGTTCAGAATAAGCAACAATGGTGGTTTTTGATGCAGTTCTAAGTTTGGGTGAGTTTTATAGCTTGTGTATTCGTGTTTTAGCTTGCAAACAACTTGCGCATATGTATGGAAAAGGTTCATGCACTTGAGAGGGTCAGAAGCACAAGATATAGACTTATGGCCATGTTACTTGATTTTGAAGAAAAATGGAAATATGGTTTCAAGGCATAGTACAAGCATGGCCTGAGTTCAAAGAGGCTTTAGACACATTGATTTTGGGTTATAGGGGTTGTGTGTGCAAAAAGGACAAGTGCAAACCTCAATAAGTTGACAATTGCAAAAGTGATGCTTTATAAAAATGGAAATGGCAACTTTGTGCTATAAATGGAAAATTACTTTGGACAAAGCTCAAACCAAGTGGATAAGGGCCTAAAGAGTTGTGTAAACCATTAATTATGGAGTGACAAACAAGTTTGAGGCCTTCAAAGCAAATATTATGCAACCTAGGCTTGGATTTGAATTCTTGTTCATCATGGAAATGACCTATAATTCAAGAATGAATGTCCAACTTCTTGTCTTTGATTCTCTTTGATCAAGCATGACCTCAATGATTTATTGGACATTTTGGAAAGCTTATGACATCCTCTACAACCTATATGTTGGTAACTTTTGAAAATTCCTCTTGGAACTATGTGAAAAATTGCCATGAAGTTAGGTTAAAATCCTGCCTAAACTAGGGCAAAATTTCACTAAGTTTCTAAGTTTCATGAACATGTATTCACAAAATCATAACTTGAAATCTATGCATTTATAGGAGAAGTCGTGTTCTGAAATGTTTTAGATCTTATTGAGATCTACAACTTTCATGTTGAAAGTTTCCTTTGAATCATCTTGCATCATGGTGAAAAATTGGCTCAAAGTTATGAAAAAAATATGAAGTTTTCAACACTTAGAAAAATTTCTAAGTTTAGAAATTTTGACTTTTCAAAATGAAATATTGACTTTTTGATTTCTTGATGAACAACTTTCATATTTTGACATGTTTTGATGAATTGTGATCTTTGACACTTGATTTTGACCAAAAAGTCAAAGTTTGACTTTTCAGTGTACAATTGACTTTTGATCAGTTGACTGAAAATCAACTATCAATCAATTGATCTTGAGGGAAGTTTTGAGTCATGCCATTAGTTCAAAATGATGCAATTTAATCCTTGAGATCATGTCTCCAACCAATCAACCATTTGCTAGGTCAAAAATCAGAAATTGCC
Source organism: Vicia faba (assembly GCA_948472305.1). Lineage (NCBI taxonomy): Eukaryota > Viridiplantae > Streptophyta > Magnoliopsida > Fabales > Fabaceae > Vicia > Vicia faba. The sequence continues at coordinate 106,063 of CATIWC010001146.1, forward strand.
CTTTCTCAATCAAAACCCTAATTTTGACCATTTTGCCCTTTTGATGATCTGATCAAATTTCTTGAGGAATTGTGGTCCAAACTTGATCAAATGATACATATGAGTTAATAAGGTTGATATGGATCCAAAATTATGAAGTTTGACTATAAATTGACCACAGTTAACTTTTTCCCAATACAACTGATTTTTTAGGTCAACTTATCAATTGATTGAGCAAAAATGTGATCCAAGACTTGAAACTTGACACAAGCACTCTTGAGGGTCCATAATGATCCATGAAAGTAATATGGGACATTAAAAGTCCATTTATCCTTGTGCAATCTCAAGCCCTAATTTTCAGTCATTAGTGCTTGAGGAGGTGTCTTGAGTTGATCAACCCTAGTGCAATCTTGAACCAAAGGAGATATGTGGGAGATTACTTGATAAATGAGAGGGAAAATTTTTGGGGTACAACACCTCTACTGCAAACACATGAGCTGGCCTATCCAAACGTCGAACTGTGATACGAGGAATATCGTTCTAAGTATTTACTTGATACATAAAAGCCAAAGTGACTAAAACATCTGCCATCTGATTCTCATCTCTGGGAATATGTTGGAATTCAAATTTATTAAAGAAGTGTAATAATATTATAGCATAGTATTTGTAAGGAATCAAGCCAAAATGACGAGTATCCAATTCTCCTTTGATCTGATTTATTACCAAAGTTGAATCCCTGTATACATCTAGAATTTTCATTCTGATATCTATAGCCTCTTCGAGACCTATGATACAAGCTTCATATTCTGCAATATTATTAGTACAATAAAATTCCAATCTTTCATTAAAAGGGATATGTGACCCATGAGGAGTGATAATCACGACACCAATTCCTTCCCCATAAGTATTTATAGCTCCATCAAACACCATACCCCACTGGGATTCAGGATCAGGACCTTCCCTAGGCAAAGGTTCATCACAATCTTTTATTTTCAAAAACATCACATCCACATCAGGGAAATCATATTTAACAGACTGATAATCATCAACTGGTTGGTGAGCAAGATAATTTGCCAACACACTGCTTTTTATAGCCTTCTGATTACGGTATTCAATATCATATTCAGACAACAATCTGCCAACGGGTAATTCTTCCGGTAAGGGCAGGATTTTCAAAACTATACTTAATCGGATCCATTTTGGAAATCAACCAATTAGTATGATTCAACATATATTATTGCAACTGCTTTTCCGCCCAGGCCAAAGCACAACATGTTTTTCCAGCATAGAATAACGTGACTCATAGTCAGTAAACTTCTTGCTGAGATAATAAATGGCATATTCTTTTCTTCCCGTTTCATCTTGTTGTCCCAAAATACAGCCCATAGAATTATCTAACACAGTCAGATACATAATCAATGGTATTCCTTCAAAAGAGGGAGCAAGATAGGAGGTTCAAGCAGATACTCTTTGTTGTACTCTAAAATTTGGCCTCTCATGTTTTTCTAAGATTTCCTCTTGCATAGGTGGTTACAAATATTTTCCTAAAGAAAAGGAATTTTTTTGAATGATGGTTAAGTATCCTTCGATTGGAATCTACAAAAGGTCCTTCAATTGGCATCTACAAAAGGTCCTTCGATTGGCATCTACAAAAGGTCATTCGATTGGCATCTACAAAAGGTCCTTCGATTAGCATCTACAAAAGGTCTTTCAATTGGTATAGCGCCTTTCGATGGGCATCTCAAACAAGGCAGCTTCGACAGGCATTTTAAATAAGGTTTTTTTTTCATTAGAGCGTACAAAGTGCCTTTCGACAGGCATGTTAACCAAGTGATGTTTCGATTGGCATATCAGCAGGGTGATATTATGAATGTCCAAGTTAGAGAAAAGGAGATTAAAAAGAGCAAGAACTGAGAGGTTTCCAGAAATTCTGATGATGGGTCATTCAAATCCATACAAACCATAGCTCAAGCGAAGAAGCTCTGTTGAGGGGAGCCTTGAGCAATTCGAATCAGGACTCGGCTCCGTCAAGAAGAATAATGTTTAGGGGCTAATCGAAGAAACTATGATGCTGAGAATATGAGTAGTTTGAATCAAGATGCAGAGCCATCAAAGGGAGAAAGGCTTAAGATTTAATCGAAGGAGTCGTGATAACAAAGTTGGTGCAATTCGAATTCAGAGCCTTCGAAGGAAAACAAATGTCCTGATGAGGGAAGTTCTGGGAAATTCGAATCAGGACTTAGAGTCATCAAGGAGTGTAGAACAACACTTCGATTAGTCAATAAGATAACGTTTCGATTGGACCAAGTTCAAAGCCATCGAAGAGAGAAAAATTTGAGACTTAATCGAAGGAACCGTGATAAAATCCTTAAGCCAAATTCGAACGAAACACCTATCCTAACCTGTCTAGGTTCATTCAAAGTTCAAAATGGCATGTTTTCCTTGCAAATATGGCAAGAATTCAATGTTGATCGTGGATTAAATTCTTGAGTTAAAGGCCAGTTTCTTGCTTTGATCGTGGATACACAAATGTTGACCTAAAATACCTTGTCTACATAAACCTCATGATCTCAGAGAAAAAGGACACGGAGACGGCCTCACAAAAAAATGCAGGCTTCCCCACAAGGTTCTAGAAAGTTGCACAAAATTTCCAAAGACTGTCAAACTCAAAGCTGATTTGGCAAACAGCCTCCGTCCAGAATAACACCTGAATCGTGTCCCTGGGATTCACACAGAAGCATCCCTCATACAATCCCTCTGTTGGTAATTCTGTCTTTGATCTCAAACTTATTAAACATGATTTAAATTCAGGTCGAACATATATACATATTGCTGCTAATGTTCATGTTTGTTTGAGTGTGTTACATGTGAGCAAAGATGCGTGATTGAGATCGTGCCATTGTTGGGGTAAGATCTGAGCTTACCTTCAATTCTTACAGCTTTAGTTTATCTTCGATGGGTTGGTGAGGAAGATGTGCTGCAATGAAAAGGACCTGGGTTCGACACCCAGGCCATACATTTTGTGTTTTTTCTAACAAACTTCCTTGCAGATCCAATATCCCAGATCGAAGGATGACACGTCCAGATCGAACGCCCCTAGACGTGCAGTCTCTCGAGAACCTTCGATAAAGATTCTTAATTTCATAGAAAGGCAACCCAAGCCTTTTCAATCCAGGCCTTACTTCCAAGAACACACTCTTTTTTCATTTACTGCTTTTGTCTTTCGATTTTATCATTTCTTTTGATTGTTTGTCCTTACTTCTTCTAAACTTTAATTAACATTAAAAAACCACAAAAACATTAGGCTTAGCTTTTTATATTAAATTAATTTTGTCAATTAATTAATTAATCATTTTAATATTTTCTTAAAAACTAAAATTGAATAGACTTAGAATTTTTAATTCAATTTCTTTTCATAATAAAAACAAACAAAAAAATTCCTTTCACTTAGGATTTTAGACGTATTTTCAATTCATGCGCGCGTTTATTTACTTTCACATTTTTTGATTATTGTAACTTCCTATTGGTTTGTAATAGTCTAATTAGGGTTTTAATTTCTGCATTTTACATTTTCAGTCAGATATAATTGTAATTTCCCCAAAGCTTTGTAATAGCCGTAGGTTTTACTTTTCGCACTATATTATATGCTTGTATATAAACTGCTAGTAAATTAGGCGTGTATGGCAAGAACTAATCAATTAATCTTAGATCACTAACATCAAGATAAAAATATCTTAAAAAAGCACACTATTGCACACTTTCACCCTTAGGGTATCTCCCACTTTAGTTGCCTTCGGAAATGGTCATGTCCCTCGAACGTAGGGATACTCTTAGCAAAGACCCTCAGTTTAAAGTCATCATAAAGATCATAGTACCTAAATATCCCTTGAGTTGCCTACGAGAAATGATCTTGTCCCTCGATGTTGCCTACGAATATATGATGACAGTCCCTTTGAATTGCTAAGACATCCTCACATGGGGCCTTCAATGACCATAAATGTCCCTTCAATAGTCCCTCAAACATCAAACGATAGGGCTACCTATTCACTAATAGTAGAATAGAACTATCTAAAGGAAATGAGGAAAAGAACTCCCTTTTTCGAGTAGGTAGATAGCTGTTAAGTACTTGCTAAAAATTAATTCTTTTTTACACCACACTTTCAAAACTACTTTCAAAAATGCTTTATCACACTCTTGAGGAATGATACAAGAGTTATCATAAAGCAAACAAACCTTTTCAAAACACACAAACACGAAAGCAATTTTAAAAAATGAGCAAGTACCTAAGAGCCCATGGAAAACCACAGATAGGAAGGGTGCTAACACCTTCCCTTTCCATAATCTACCCCCCTTACTCAGAAAATCTCGAAAAAATTATTTTTCTGTTCTTTTCACCCTTTCCTTTGTTGGATAAAAGAAAAGTCGGTGGCAACTTTTGCTTACTGCACATTTGCGAATACTAATGTAAAACCAGTATAACAGTCGGTTCTGCCACCGTATCACAGAACTGGCGACTCTGCTGGGGAAAATTATTAAGTGAGGTTTACCTTAGGGTCTAGATCATTTTAAAATTGCTTTCTTTGTTTGCTTTGACTGCTTTATCTTTGAGGGTTTGTTGGGGTATTCTTGTAAAGATCCTATACCCGGATCTGGGGCATCTTTTTAGGTAAACAACAATAGATCGTGGAGATTGTACGGTATAGACTGATATGGTTGAAGCAATAGCTGTATTGGTGTGACACTTTGGTTGGTACTGGTAACCCTTGTGTTGAATAGAGGAGAATATGGGGCCGTCGCGTGGTGTTGTGAAGCACTAACGAACCTTAGAACCTTAGTTGAACAAACTTGGCCATTAGAAAGTAGTGAGATAGTTGGTCTCGGTGTAAAGCTGAGAATTGGTTGATACTCAATACTACACTCATTGAGATCAGACTTTCTAGATGTTTCGTCCGCAAGAAAATATTGGTAAGCTGAAATAATGCTCGATAAAGAAAGGTCAGTGATATCGAGGCTCCTTAGAACCCAATTACTATTAATAGGACAGGTTGAGCCAACTGAACATTCAAGAGGGTACTTACCTACAAACCCCATGCAAGCCTAAACCCAAGGCTGCTTGTGTGATTTGTTTTCTTTTAACTTGAGCTACTTGCAGGGTTTTTATTTAACAACACGATCTCCTTGCAGGATTTGTTTACAGTCATTATCCAGTAACCTAGACTTCTTAGACTCACTTGTCTTCAGATCCTTACACTTTTTCTTAACGCATAGCATACACATCATAACATCATGCCACAACATTTCCTTAACCATTTCGAGGACCTCAAGGGCATCTGATGTAGGTTATGATAAAGCAGACGTCTAGCAAGGGGCAAGGGGATTTATTTTCCTCTAGCCAATGCCGTCAAAAGATCAAAACATGATAACTTGAGTCAGGGGCTATAACTCACTTGATATGGTGAGCTTGACTCTTGTAGAAGGACCTTCAACGATACGAAGTGCTTCAATCAAAGCTGTAAAAGTTCAATGCCTAACATTTTCTTGTTTACCTCGCGGGATCCTTGAAAACATTTGCATATCATACATGTCATTGCATAACAGATCTTCCAGTACATGTCTCTAATTTTCTCGCTGTTTATTTCAGCAATGAAAATGGCTCCCCAACAAGATAACAAAGATCTTCAAACTCAAGAGGCTCAGTTCATGGAAGTGTTCTTAAACCTATCCAAGGGGAAGGAAGAGTTGAAAGCACTCCTCACTGGGAACCTGGCCAAGAAAAATCCTGAAGACAATAAGGATGAACGGTTGTAACAACTGCAAGCTGAGGTTGAAGCAATGAGAAACCAAATGTTGGGGCAGATGGCTCTTATCCAAGGCCTAGCCCGGGGACAAGAAGAGTTGAGAGCCATTATCAAAAAACTTCTTCAAGACGGATATAACCGTATGAAGCAAACCATCGAGGTTAGGGACCAAGTCATTGATCAACCTCCGAGAGTACAAGAGGTTGGCTTGGTGATGAGTGGACTTTTCCAAATTTCTGCTACATCATGATCCCAACCATAACCTCGCCAACAACCATAGGGTAATCAGCGTATGCGAGATTCATTCACTAGGCAATATACCAAACTTAACACGCCAATGTCGCAAGTCTTGCAAAAGATGTTGAAATTGAATTTGGTCACATTGAGGGATCCTCCTACGAATTCCAATACTGCCTCTCCAATGTATAATCCAAGTACAAGGTGTGCATATCACTCCAACAGTCCAAGGCATGATACTGATAGCTGTCAGACATTAAAATACAAAATTCAAGACCTGGTCAATGAGGGAGCATTGGAATTCGCACAAGATGGTCAACTGGAATTCTCATGTTATCCCTCCAAGGCACGCCATCTGAAGTGACAAGATCAGACAAAGAGGCTTTTGTTCATTAGAATTTTCAATTTGTAATTTTCTTTTGATTGTTCGAATATTTATTCATATCAAACCCTGTAATTTCATCAATGCATTGCACATGTTTGTCTTGAATTAATTTGTTTTCATTATGCTTAAACTTCTTTCTTACTTCCTTTTTATGATATTCAACTCTTGATTAAAAGCTCCAAGCCTTTAGAGGGATGATGACAAGAACGATATCGCAATCTCTACAGTATGCTTTTAAACAGACCCCACTGACGATGTACATGCGTTGTTTCAAATCCTAAACAGTGGAGTTATAGGGAAGATAATCCCTAGTCAACCACTTTGAGCTAAAGAAGTAGGAGTTTTTATTTTCACACAAATTAAAACCCTTAATCATAACCTGGGGCAGTGTAGTTTTCTTAGTTAATTCAGATGTGCATTCGGTCGCAAGCTTTCCCTTCATACACGACTCATAGTGTAGAAGATGCTCTCCAAAAGATGGTGATGGCTTCCAACAATCATTAAGAACAGGAAATCATTATCTCTCAAAATAAAAGCCCATTAAGTCAAAACCTATGAAGGAGACTTAAGAAAAAAACTGGGGCATCCCGCTGGCTGTAATCACAAAAGAAACAGTTCAGCAAAATACAGGGATAACAAAATCAAAAAAGAAAGAGGTCCTACAAATCCTCAACAAAAATAAAAGGTCACAAAATTGACGGCCTTCTCAAACAAACGTTCAATTTCTGAACCATCACCAAGTATCAAAGCAAAGATTCCAGACTCAATTGGGATCTAAACGCACAATTAACTGAGCATTGGACTGAAGAACATCACGAAGAGTGGGTTGGGTACAAATAAAATTTGAGCCTTTCTCCTTTGTTTCTTGAACCGTGAACCAGGCCATGTTATAACTCTTAAAAGTCCTAGCTGAAGCATGGGTTAGTTCGAAAGCATACTGTTACAAAAGGTATCCTAACTCCTGTAGGGTTCGCTATAAATCCTGAGCTGACATCACACTTTTACAAAATTTGTTTGTTTTACTAAAAAATGAATTTTCAAACTTCGAGACAGACATAAGCTTTGCATTCTTAAAATATCATTATTTGCATATGACTATTTGTTCAACAACAGAGAAATCCGCACGACGGATATTTGATGAACAAAAATCTTCTCAGTGGACAGAATCACCTTAGATGGAAAGACATTTCAGTGATAGGCCTTTCATAATCAAGGGGCATAGCATGAAGTCAAGCTGATCTGGGGTAGTCAAGTCAAGGTTCAAGGAATCTTTCAAAAATGCCAAATAGCCAGGGGCAGATCTCCATCTGAATCACTTGGGGCATTGGACATGAATTCCAGCAACGAATCATGTACAATCAAACAAACATTTTCTGGAAGTGTAGCAACACTCACTACTATGGACAGTGACAATTCTCCGCACCCGATGAACGCAGACATAGTCAGAAAATACTACGCATAAAAAAGACCTACTAGGTTGACAGGCCTAGGCAAAATTAAGGGCCTCCCGACAAACCAAAAGAGTTCGGGAAAAAATTAGGGATATATACAAAAATTGCTCACTCGGCAAGTCGAAAACCTGAAAAGGCGGTTTGGGCAAAAAAGGGTATCCCGGTGGATCGAAAACCCAAAAGGGAGGTTCAGGCAAAAGTTAGGGATTAAAAGAGTACGATTATGTCCCGTCATCTTGTAATTTATCTATCAGAAGAAGACTTATCACCCTGATCAACATTTACCAAACACCCCGGGAGTTTGGATGACACTCAAACCATCCACAAAGTCCCCACAGTTGTATTCTTCAGCAGGTACAAAGACAGAGACGTCCAACTGCAAAGGCATCGCTACATTCTCAGCATACGTCCTAGTGATGTCTATGTCCCTGCAGAGTGAAAACAACCAAAGTTATAACCTCTTCTTCCCCAAGCAGGAATTACCTCCTCCAACCATGTTCCCTCAGAGTGCTAAAATCCATATTCCCCAGCCGATATTTATAATCTCAAACAGTTTATAAAACCTCCGGTAGAGTTTATTTTTCTAACTGTGGAAATTTATCCCCCAACAGAGTTTATTTCTCTACATCGGTAAAATCTTCCGATAGAGCATCCTTCCCCTACAGAGTCATTCTCAAGCAGGAGTTAAAGATCCCTGGCAGAATATCCTCGAGCGAAAAGGGAAAATCCCTAGAAAATCATCTTCATTCATCATCCCTAGAGGAAACGAAGGATTCAGCTACCCAATACTCTCCAACAATAGTCGGGGATTTGATTTTCCCATACTAGGAAATATCGCAACAACATCCCATATTCATATATCATGGCATACGCATACACATCGCATACAACATAATCTCATTTATTTTGAGAACATCATCACAATGCACTTCATACATCATGGCATTGCATATGACTAACTCTTTACCTTTTTCAGGAAAGATCAAATCAACAAACACCATTGACTACTTACATGACCTGGTAGTCTTCTCAAAGGCTACGTCTGACGAAGGGTTATTTCAACATTTTCCTCAGAAAAATGTTCTCGAAGGACTTTCTTTGGTTCAGTTAAATCGACACTGAGATTTTTCTGATTTCTATTCCAGTTGAAGTTGAAGATAACCCAAGACCTTTTTCTGGTTCAGTTAAATCGATACTAAGATTTTTCTGATTTCTATTCCAGTCAAAGTTAATTCAAGACCTTCCTCTGGTTCAGCTAAATCGATACTAAGATTTCCCTGATTTCTATTCCAATTGAAGACAACTCAAAACCTTTCTCTGGTTCAGTTAAATTGATACTAAGATTTTTCTGATTTCTATTCCAGTCAAAGTTAATTCAAGACCTTCCCTTGGTTCAACTAAATCGATACTAAGATTTCCCTGATTTCTATTCCAGTTGAAGACAACTCAAAACTTTTCTCTGGTTCAGTTAAATCGACACTAAGATTTTTCTGATTTCTATTCCAATTGAAGATGATTCAAGACTTTCCTCTGGTTCAGTTAAATCGACACTAAGATTTTTCTGATTTCTATTCCAGTTGAATTTAAAGATAACCCAAGACCTTTTTTCTGGTTCTGTTAAATCGATATTAAGAATTTTTTTATTTCTATTCCAGTTAAAGATAATTCAAGACTTTCCTCTGGTTCAGTTAGATTGATACTGAGATCTTCCTAATTTATATTCCAGTTGAAGTTGAAGATGACCCCAAGACCTTTTTCTGGTCCAGTTAAATCGATACTAAGATTGTCCTGATTCCTATTCTAGTTGAAGATAATTCAAGACTTTCCTCTAGTTCAGTTAAATCGACACTAAGATTTTTCTGATTTCTATTCCAGTTGAAGTTAAAGATAACCCAAGACCTTTTTCTGGTTCAGTTAAATCGATACTAAGATTTTTCTGATTTCTATTCCAGTTAAATATAATTCAAGACTTTCCTCTGGTTCATTTAGATGGATACTAAGATCTTCCTGATTTCTATTCCAGTTGAAGTTGAAGATAAACCAAGACCTTTTTTGGTAGTTAAATCGATACTAATATTTTTCTGATTTCTATTCTAGTTAAAGTGATCCAAGACCTTCCTCTGGTTCAGTTAAATCGACACTAAGATTTTCCTGATTTCTATTCTAGTTGAAGACAACACAAGACCTTTCTCTGGTTCAGTTAAATCGATACTAAGATTTTTCTGATTTCTATTCCAGTCAAAGTTAATTCAAGACCTTCCTCTGGTTCAACTAAATCGATACTCATATTTCCCTAATTTCTATTCCAGTTGAAGACAACTCAAGACCTTTCTCTAGTTCAGTTAAATCGACACTAAGATTTTTCTGATTTCTATTCCTGTCAAAGTTAACTCAATACCTTCCTCTGGTTCATCTAAATTGATACTAAGATTTCCCTGATTTCTATTCCAGTTGAAGACAACTCAACACTTTTCTCTGGTTCAGTTAGATCGATACTAAGATCTTCCTGATTTCTATTCCAGTTGAAGACAACTCAAGACCTTTCTCTGGTTCAGTTAAATCGACACTAAGATTTTTCTGATTTCTATTCCAATCAAAGTTAATTCAAGACCTTCCTCTGGTTCAGCTAAATCGATACTAAGATTTTCCTGATTTCTATTCCAAGTGAAGACAACTCAAAACTTTTCTCTGGTTCAGTTAAATCGATACTAAGATTTTTATGATTTCTATTCCAGTCAAAGTTAATTCAAGAACTTCCTCTGGTTCAACTAAATCGATACTAAGATTTCCCTAATTTCTATTCCAGTTGAAGACAACTCAAAAGTTTTCTCTGGTTCTGTTAAATCGATACTAAGATTTTTCTGATTTTTATTCCAGTCAAAGTTAATTCAAGACCTTCCTCTGGTTCAGCTAAATCGATACTAAGATTTCCCTGATTTCTATTCTAGTTGAAGACAACTCAAGACCTTTCTCTGATTCAGTTAAATCGACACTAATATTTTTCTGATTTCTATTCCAGTTAAAGGAACTGTAAAGCTTGGAATCCAACCAGATAGCAGTTAATTTCACTTTCCCCCAGTAAATCGCTGAGAAGCCTGGAATACGACCAGATGGCAGTCAGCCTTATCATCCTCAGCAAGTCACTATGGAGCCTGGATCCTAACAAGATAGTAGTTCACTTCCGCCTCTTCAATCAAGAGATACTCCCCAGTAGTGTGATGGACAATTGAAGCTCCTAAACTCTACTTCACGAATAAAGACCAACATTCCTCAGCGAAATCCTCCTCAACAACATGAATAGGGATCCCCATAAAGGAATTTCTCCTGAAGTCAACATTGTTCTGGACAGAATCTTTAAGCCTATCTCCGACGATCTTCCATCATCTTTTCCAAATGGAATCTATAAGCCCATTCCCGATACTGTCTACACAGTCAAGCATCATCTCAGACGAGTGCAAATTTTTGGGCACTCTAGTGTTCAATCATCTTCCATCTTCAGATCACGAAAGGCAGACAAGCAAATCTAAATCTTCAGGTTAAGAAGATTGAACAGGGGCAGTTGTTGTACCCCAAAATTTTCCCTCTCATGTTTTTCCAAGATTTCCTCTTGCATAGTTGGTTACAAACCTTTGCCTAAAGAAAAGGAAAATTTTCAAATGATGGTTAAGTATCCTTCAATTGGCATCTGCAAAAGGTCCTTCGATTGGCATCTACAGAAGGTCCTTCGATTGGTATCTACAAAAGGTCCTTCGATTGGCATATGCAAAAGGTCCTTCGATTGGCATCTGTAAAAGGTCCTTCAATTGGTATAGGGTCTTTCGATGGGCATTTCCAACAAAGCAGCTTCGACGGGCATCTTAAATAAAGTTGTTTTTCGTTAGAGCGTACAAAGTGCCTTTCAACAGGCATGTTAACCAAGTGATGTTTCGATTGGCATATCAACAGGGCGATATTCTGATTGTCCAAGTTAGATAAAATGAGATCAAAAAGAGCAAGAACGAAGAGGGTTCCAGAAGATTTGATGATGGGCATTCAAATTCATGCAGATTGGAGAAGATAACTCTGAGCCTTTCTGTGGACTATGGTTCAAACATAGAAGCTCTGATGTTGAGAATATGAGCAATTTGAATCAGGATGCAGAGCCATCGAAGGGAGCAAGGCTTAAGATTTAATCGAAGGAGCAGTGATAACGAAGTTGGTGCAATTCGAATTTAGAGCCTTCGAAGGAAAACAAATGTTCTGATGAGGGAAGTTATGGGCAATTCGAATCAGGACTTAGAGCCATTAAGGAGTGTAGAACAACACTTTGATTAGTCAATAAGATAACGCTTCGATTGGACCAAGTTCAAAGCCATCGAAGAGAGAAAAACTTGAGACTTAATCGAAGGAACCATGATGAAAGCCTTAATCCAAATTCGAACAAAACACCTATCCTAACCTGTCCAGGTTCACCCAAAGTTCAAAATGGAATGTTTCCCTTGCAAATATGGCAAGAATTCAATGTTGATTGTGGATTCAATTCCTGAGTTAAAGGCCAAATTCTTGCCTTGTTTGTTCCTAACTCCACAAGAGCAGATTCGACCAGGATGATTCTCTTCAAATAAAGCAATCGAAGTTGAGGGTGGCTCAATCGAAGGAGCCATGACATCGAAGCTGGTGCAATTCGAATTAAAGTTCAAAGCCTTCGAAGAGAACAAATTCGAAGGGAAATGGATCTGCAGGGGCATGTCAGCTTTTGATTTCCATCATATTGGAGGCCCAAACAACTCATGACAGGCTGGCAGTAACGCATGAAAATAGATTGGCACCTGACTGAATCAAATATAGCAAGTTTTTATGAAGAAATCAAATCAAATCTCTTCATCATAATGGACTAAGATTTGATACACAAATGTTGACCTAAAATCCCTTGTCTATATAAACCTCATGATCTCAGAGAAAAAGGACACGGAGACGGCCTTACAAAAAAAATGCAACCTGCCCCACAAGGTTCCAGAAAGTTGCACAAAATTTCCAAAGATTGTAAAACTCAAAGCTGATTTTGCAAATAACCTCCATCCAAACTAACACCTGAATCGTGTTCTTGGGATTCACGCAGAAGCATCCCTCATACAATCACCCTGTTGGTAATTTTGTCTTTGATCTCAAACTTGTTAAACATGATTTAAATTCAGGTCGAACATATATACATATTGCTGCTAATGTTCATGTTTGTTTGAGTTTGTTACATGTGAGCAAAGATGCATGATTGAGATCGTGCCATTGTTAGGGTACGATCTGAGCTTAACTTCGATTCTTACAACTTTAGTTTATCTTCGATGGGTTGGTGAGGAAGATGCGCTGCAATGAAAAGGACCTGGGTTCGACACCCAGGCCATGCATTTTGTGTTTTTTCTAACAAACTTCCTTGCAGATCCAATATCCCAGATCGAAGGATGACACGTCCAGATCGAACGCCCCCAGACGTGCAGTCTCTCAAGCATCTTCAATCAAGATTCTTCATTGGATAGAAAGGAAACCCAAGCCTTTTCGATCCATGACTTACTTCCAAGAACACACTCTTTTCATTTACTACTTTTGTCTTTCGATTTTATCCTTTCTTTTGATTGTTTGTCCTTACTTCTTCTAAACTTTAATTAACATTAAAAAACCACAAAAACATTAGGCTTAGCTTTTTATATTAAATGAATTTTGTCAATTAATTAATCAATTATTTTAATATTTTCTTAAAAACTAAAATTGAATAGACTTAGGATTTTTAATTCAATTTCTTTTCATAACAAAAAAAAACAAAAAATTCCTTTCACTTAGGATTTTAGACGTATTTTCAATTCATGCGCGCGTTTATTTACTTTTGCGTTTTTTGATTATTGTAACTACCTACTGGTTTGTAATAGTCTAATTAGGGTTTTAATTTCCACATTTTACATTTTCAGTCAGATATAATTGTAATTTCCCCAAAGCTTTGTAATAACCGTAGGTTTTACTTTTCGCACTATATTATATGCTTGTATATAAACTGCTAGTAAATTAGGCGTGTATGGAAAGAACTAATCAATTAATCTTAGATCACTAACGTCAAGATAAAAATATCTGAAAAAAGTACACTATTGCACACTTGCACCCTTAGGGTATCTCCCACTTTAGATGTCTTCGGAAATGGTCATGTCCCTCGAACATAGGGATACTCTTTGCAAAGACCCTCAGTTTAATGTCATCATAAAGGTCATATTCCCTAAATGTCCCTCGAGTTGCCTACGATAAATGATCCTGTCCCTCGATGTTTCCTACGAATATATGATGACAGTCCCTTCGAATTGCTAAGACATCCTCAATTGTTGCCTTCAATGACCATAAATGTCCCTTCGATAGTCCCTCAAACATTTAACGATAGGGCTACCTATTCACTAATAGTAGGATAGCACTATCTAAAGGAAAGGAGAAAAAGAATGCCCTTTTTCGAGTAGGTAGATAGCTATTAAATACTTGCTCAAAATTAATTCTTTTTACACCACACTTTCAAAACTACTTTCAAAAACGCTTTATCACACTCTTGAGGACTGATACAAAAGTTATCATAAAGCAAACAAACCTTTTCAAAACACACAAACACGAAAGCAATTTTCAAAAATGAGCAAGTACCTAAGAGCCTGTGGAAAACCACAGATGAAAAGGGTGCTAACACCTTCCCTTTCCATAATCTACCCCCTTAATCAGAATATCTCGAAAAAGGTCTTTTTCTGTTCTTTTCACCCTTTCCTTTGTTGGATAAAATAAAAGTCGATGGCGAGTCTTGCTTACCGCAAATTTGCGAATACAAATGTAAAACCAGTATAACAGTCAGTTCTGCCACCGTATCACACTATTTAATGCTTTCAAATGCCCTTTGGCAATCATCTGTCCACACACAACCTTGATCATTCTTTAACAACTTAAAGATCGACTCACATGTTGCAGTCATATGGGAGATAAATCTGGAAATATAATTCAAACGTCTAAGGAAGACTCTAACTTGCTTTTCAATTCTTGGTGCAGGCGTTTCTTGAATTGCCTTAACTTTATCAGGGTCAACTTTAATTCCTTCCTTGCTGGCAATGATATCTAACAATTTTCCAGATCAAATACCAAAGGTGAATTTATTTGGATTCAAGCGGAGACAATACTTCCTCAAACATTAAAACAATTTCAATAAATCTTCTATATGCCCTTCTTCATTCTAATATTTGGCGATCATAGCATCAACATATACTTCAATTTCCTTGTACACCAGATCATGGAAAAGGGTTGTGCACCCGTGTTCTTCAACCCGAAGGGCATCGTTGTGTAACAAAATGTTTCCCAGGGTGTGATAAACATTGTTTTTTCCATGTTCTCAAGAGCCATTCATATTTGATTGTATCTGGAAAATCCGTCCATGAACGAGAATACTTTGAATTTTTCTGTATTGTCAACCAACATATCAATATGTGGCAACGGAAAGTCATCTTTTGGACTAGCTTTGTTTAAATCTCTATAATCCACGCACATGTGAACTTTCCTGTTTTCTTTAGTACTGGAACAATATTGGCAATCCACTGAGGGTACACTGATGTCACAAAAAAACCAGCATTAATCTTCTTTAATACTTCTTCTTTAATTTTCACTGCCATATCAGGGTGAGTTCTTTGCAACTTCTGCTTGATTGGTGGGCATTCTGGATTTAACGGCAAATGATGTTCCACAATATTAGTATCCAAACCAGGCATGTCTTGATAAGACCAAGCAAAGATATCCACATACTCTTTCACCAATTCAATCAATTTGCGCTTCATATTGAGATGAAGCAATGCTCCAATCTTGAGTTCTTTTGGATCTTCCTCTGTACCCAAATTGATCGTCTCCCGCGACTCTTTATACGGATAAATGGTACTTTCCTCACGCTCAAGCAACCGTGAAACCTCTTCTGAGATTTCATCATATTCTTCTTCTTCGGCCACATACGCGGGATATTCAAAGTTGGGAGAGGGTGCAGGGTCATTGTGCTCAACAAGTTTTTTAATTAATCTGCACATATGATTTATGATTGATTTTAGAATCTGACACAAATAGTAAGTGATTATGCATATTTATTTACAATTATTATTTACTTTAAAATGATTTTTCTGATTAATATTTTCCAAGAAAGAGCAAAGAATAAAGACACAATTTGGGAATCAAAAACAACTTTTATTAATCATTTTAAAGATCAAAACAACATATATGCCAATACAATATCAATACTTTCACCTTGGGCAGAGTGAAAGATTTTTGAAAAGACTAACAAAAAACAAATTACTTTGAAATATGAATGCAAGAAGGAACATTAATAGTAATTCAATTTTGGACTCTGACTCCATGCTTTACGTAGTTTGGCATCTCTTGCTCTGATTCACCTTCCAGAATAGCGTTGATCCTTGGAGTAGTTGGATGAAGATAACCTCCAATATGAAATATGTATTGATATTTTCTCAAAGCAGGCTTCAGCTTCACAATTTCATTATTCATGGAGAAACCCAGACTATGTCGTTCCTGTTGACAGGAGGATCGATGACCTGCCCCCACACCTTGCTAGGGCCTTTCTGTAACACCCCGTTTTAATTAATGTTATTTATATTATTATTTTCTAAAAACTACCGGTTGATATTTATTTTGGTAAATTGATAATTATTTAGTCGGTTATTCGGTCTGGTAGTTGATTAATTTGGTTTATTCAGTTTACCAAAAAATAATTATTTTTATATGATAATATTATATTTTGGTGTATATATATATTTTTTGTGTGTTAATTGATTAATTTGTGATAATTGGATTATTATAATTTTTATTTAATTATATTAAGTTAGTTTAATTAAATAATATAAGTTAGTTTTATTAAATAAATTAATAATAAGTTATGTACGTTACAGAAAGTATATTATGTATATATTTTAGTTTATAATATATATATATATATATATATATATATATATATATATATATATATATATATATATATATATATATATATATATATATATATATATATATATATATATATATATATATATATATATATATATATATATATATATATATATATATATATATATATATATATATATATATATATATATATATATATATATATATATATATATATATATATATATATATATATATATATATATATATATATATATATATATATATATATATAAATAAAAGTAAGTTACAGTATGTATATATTATATAGTTAGTTTTTATAATATATTATATATATAAGTATATATGTTATGTTAAGTTAGAAACCAGTAAGAAACATAAGTGAAGTAGCAGAAGAGAAAAAAAAAGGGAGAAAACCTAGGGTTTGGGAGAAGGGGAAAAGTTGTCGGAATCAATCGAAAAGCTCGTTCCGGAGACTAATCGGTAAGGGTTAGACTTCCTCTAAACATATAGTATATTTTTATAGCATTTGATTTTGGTAATTGGTTTAGAAATTAGATTTTAGAGTATTGAAATTGTTACTGATTAGAAATAGGTTGTTGTTCTGTATCTTGATGTTGTTGCTATTCTAAAAATGGAAAGGAAGTATACTGAAAATAGGGCCTCCGGGGAAGAAAAGGAAAAATAAATAAAATATATGTGGGATGGGGGGGCTACTTCATTTCCTGTTACGTAATATATCCTGTTACGTTAATATATTAATATATATTATAATTAACAGTGTGATTAATTATATAACCGGTTACGGTTAATCGGTAAAACTCGATATTTTGGATTTGACCGGAGATTAATTAAATTGTAGATGTGTTGTAGATTTGAAATGTGTTGTGAAATGTAGATTCCGGAAATAACATGTTCGGTTTATGAATGTTATTTTGTTGTGTGATTAATTAATATAACCGGTTACGGTTTACCGATAAAACTTGATATTTTGAGTACGACCGGAGATGAATTAAATTGTAGGTGTGTTGTATTTTCGAGATACTTGGTTAATTACCGATTCCGGAAATGATGTGTTTGTTTTATAAATATTTTGATGTTGTGTGATATTGTTGAGATGATTTTGAATTGATGTTTGTGTGCAAGTTTTGTGGAATAATTCATAGGGTTGAATTATGGTGATGTATGCTTGTAATTGAGATTGAGATTGTCTTGATTTGCATATTTTTGTTGTTGAATTGCACACCGCATCATAAGTCGTGTCAAGAGGCGATGTCTGTTAGTCTCGTGGAGGCTAGTGGCTCGTCCCAAACTCAGAGTGGGGGTTTGAAAGCTTAGGGAATGGGCTTCGTGATTATCCGTCTGAGGGATAGACATCGGCAAGTCCGAAGGATAGTGGATGATTGGTACCACATGTATAAGTCGTGTCGTTGTGTCGGGTCGTACATACACACTTTGTTGAGTTGATGTTTTGTTGAATATTATGCTTTGTGTGCTACTTGATAATTGGAATTAATTGTGTTTGATTCCTTTGATGTGATGATTATGTGAAATGGATTAAATGACCATATTTTTGTAGTTCACTCTTGAATTGGAAAAGTGTAAGAATTCCTCTTTATTTAGTGCTTTCAATTTCTTTAATTACATACTTTATATTTATTGAAATTCTTACCCTTATGTTGGAAAATGCTTGCTATGACATTGTTCACGTACCGAAGACGGTAGTGCAAGGCACTAGCTTAGCGGATGCATTTGGATTGTAGTCTGTTACTTTTTGATTTTGAGTCGATGCTCTGATTGTAACACTGGGGGTTTAGTTTCCGCATTCGAACTCATATTTTTGTATATGGATTATACTTGTATATAATCCATTGTTTTGATTATATGTTGATGTATGTATATTAGGACTTGATAACATGTTTGGTGTATGAACCATATGGATTAATGCCTTGAATTTTATATTTTGATTCCTCCTTTGGAGAAGATAATATTATTATGATTCCGTTGCGTTTGCATGAAAAAGAAAGTATATTCCATGAATGTATTATGTGATTAAATGATTAAAGTGACGAATATGTCATGTCCGTTTTTCTTGAATATGTGATTTGATTTTGTGACACTCCTCTCGTGTAATTTTATTTTCTCTGATTTTAATTATATCAATTAATTCGGGGATTATTAGAAGGTTATGTAATAGCCCGAGCCTCCAGCGTTCCCGACACTATTACCTCAAGATCTTCTCTACCCTCCTCACTAGTAGAGTTTTTGCCTTTCGTGGGAATCGAACCCTGTACCCTGGGGTTCAAGTACATGCTCAATTCATTCCCACTACCAATTGAGCTACATATCTCAATTGGTAGTGGGAATGAATTGAGCATGTACTTGAACCCCAGGGTACAGGGTTCGATTCCCACGAAAGGAAAAAACTCTACTAGTGAAGGGGTAGAGAAGATTGTGAGGTAATAGTGCCGGGAACGCTGAACGCTCGGGCTATTACACTTTCCGCATCACCTGTTGCACATCCTTAAACGAGGCTATGAAATTCTCATTCTTCCTTACATTATCAATGGACAAAGCTTGGAAATGAGTTCAAACAATGGCTTCATCAGCTTCTACGGTGCTGAAGGAAGACAAATGGGATATCAATAGAGCTTGCTCTCCATTTATGATGACCATCTTTCCTTCACGAACAAATTTCAGCTTTTGGTGCAAGGTTAAAGTAACAACGCCTGCTTCATGGATCCATGGTCATCCCAATAAACAACTATAGGAGGGAACAATATCCATAACCTGGAAAGTAATCTGAAATAAGTGCGGACCTATGTGAATAGGAAAATCTACTTCTCCGATGTCAGACTTCCTTGAACCATCAAACTCTTTCCCTATTATGCCACTTGGGTGCATGGGAGTTTCCTGGTACTTAAGCTTCATGAGTATACTCCTTGGTATGACATTCTAAGCAGACCCATTCTCAACCAACACATTTGACAAAGAGTTATTCTTACAATTTGTGGAGATATGGAGAGCCATATTATGGTTCCTTCCTTCATCGGGAAATTCGTCATCATAAAAACTCAGGTTATTAGATTTAATATTCCCCACAACACTGCTGAACTGGTCTAGAGACATATCACTTTCCATAAAAGCTTGATCCAACACTCTCATCAGAGATTCCCAATGGGCAGAAGAATTCATTATCAAGGCTAGAATGAATATCTTAGATGGAGTTTGCAACAATTGATCTACAATCTTGTAGTCACTCATATTGATAATTTTTAACAAGTCATCCACATCCTTTTCCAAAGAAGTTCCACTAGATTCTCCCATTGTTTTCTTAGATTCAGTACTTTCAACAATCCTTTTATCAGAATTAACATTCCCTTGAATGACAGGGGAAAAAACCCGACCAATGCAGGTCACTCGACTGGCTTCAGCAATATTCTTGACATCAGACAAAGGTTGGATAGGAATTTCCATACCATCTTCCAGGATAGTTGCATTGTATTTATATGGCACGACTTTTTCTGATTTATATGGGATAGGACCAGGAAGGCAAATAACCACTGGAGAAATAGATGGCTTACTATGGTACTCAATCTCTATAGGGGTGGGAACACAAAAACATAGAACAATAACATTCACGCCTTCTTCAGAATATTTAGACATCACAATATCATTGTTGGAGAATATATCCTCATCAGAAGAAAAGAACTCATATGTAAAAACATATTCATCATCTGACATGGTCTCAACCGAGCAATATTCAATCACATTAACCCCATTGTAATCATATCTATTACCTGAGACCTTGATAGTACCATTATCTAACAACAATTGAATGCACCTTCTTACGATAGAACAACCACGAGAATCCCTATAGCAGATCTGACAAGACCCATAATGGTATTCTTCGTGGCCATCCATGTGACAGAATGATGCGTGCGTACCAAATCATCATTCATATAATTCACATCAAAAATCTAGAATTCACCGGGACATCCATAGACCATATTCACATCTACTTCATACTCAGCCTTTGGCTTGATTATATGAATGAGACCTTCGTCCATAATTTCTTGAAGATCAACTTTTATTTCATCACATCCCTGGATATCTATATTGCAAATCCTACAACCAGCATGGTCGTGCGTATAATAGCTGAATTCATAGAGATCAACATACATCTTTAACAACTCCCCTCTAACCAGGTTGATATCAAAAATTTGGAAGTCCCCAGGACAACCAGCAACCATATTTACAAAATTTGCACCTCCATGTTTAGGAAAAGAATTATCTTTCATGTTAGGACCAACATCTTTAAAGGATAAGAGGCCAGATCTCATCATCTTTTGTACCTTAGATTTCAAGGGATAACAGTTTTTGATGTTGTGCCCTGGGGCTCGTTGATGAAAAGCACAAGTCTGATCTTCCTTATAATACCAGAGTAAAGGCGAAGGTATAGCAGGGGAAGGCCTGGTCTGAACCAATTTCTTCTGAATCAAAGCTGGGAATAACTCTGCATAGCTCATTGGAATATAGTCAAAAACTTATCTCTTTCAACTTTGTCCTTGATTTCCCTTAGGAGGTGGTCTTTGATAGGCAACAGTAGTTGGAGCTACAATGACAACTGGAGTTACAAAAGTAACCATTTGTTGGTACTGTAATGGTAGAAATGTTTAAGACTAAGTCATTGGAATGACTAGACTGTATACAAATCAAAATAAAAATCGCCACCGCGCTTTATTGTTTCCAAAGGAATGGGAAAAGAGAGAATAACCCAAAAAAAGGGGGAAAGATTCAATTTAATGGGGTTGGTTATGCAAATGGAAGGTATTAGCACCCTAAACATCTATGGTACTCCGCAGGAGCCTCTTTGTAAAATCTGTATATTTTGGCTATAAAAATTGTTGTATATAAAAAGTGGATGGTGGAGGTGAGGAAAGAAGCGTATTTATTTTATAATTTTTGCACCCGTCGCGGTTGCGAACCTTTAGTGCCTACGTACCACCTTTCGTGCAATAGGGGATCAGGGTACACGTAGTTCCTCTTTTAAAAATTTGAAACACAAATTTGTTGGTTAATTTTATGAGGTAAAACATCATCGTCATTATCCGTGTGGAAAACATACCTACTACCCACAATTATGAGAAAGGAGAATTTGCATCATCTCAAAGTGGGGGATATGGCTTGTATTTTAAAATCAACAATGCCTCACTCAACACCCAAGTAGAAAATATCTCTCTTCACTACATATTGTAGAAGTATAGTTGTTTGCACCAATACAAGGATTGACAAGAGTTCAATCTTTTTTTGAGAAAAGTTTAAAGATGAAAGCCAAAGTGGCAAAATGGTTTGAAATGAGATTTGATTGACTTTTAGTCTTCTCACAAAAAATGTCAAAGTATTATTAAGTTGATTAGGGTTTATTTATAAAAATGTTTGAAAATGCATGGACCTAAGTCCAAGTTTATTATGAAAGTGGTTCAATTTCAAAAACAAGAAGAGTTTTTTTTTCAAAAAAAAGGGAGGAAGAAGATTTTTGAAATAGAAGAAGATGGGAGGAAAAGAAGGGACTATCCTAAAGCATAAAATAAAAGCTAGGGATAAGAACCATATAACCAACAAGAAGCCAATACTTGACATTATGAGCCAAGATAGAATTCCCATTCCTTGGATTGAAACCAAGAAAGCAAAAATACTATACCTCTTGAGAGAACCAAACTTCAAGTGTATTAAGTCTTCACAAAAATTGGGCATAGTAACGGCTGTATACGGGTGAATTCCAGATTACAAACAGAGGGTGTAATCACAAAAACCTGCACACAAAAACAAACAAGCAACCCAATGTCTTGAGGTGAACCTTAAGAACTCTAGACAAAATAATCAGATAAGGTCACAAAGTCTCCAAGATAGGCCAAGGTTTCTAATTCCAAGTCCAAGAAAAGTCCCATGCTCCATAATGCCAAGGATAGTAACCAAATAGTCCAAGTACCATTAAAGATTTTTTAGGGTTTATGTTGATTATTAAGTATCTTAAGAAAGTAAAAGAAAATCTTAAGTGAGCAAAGTAAAAATGGCAAGAAAGTAAATGCTCAAATGAGCAAAGATGAAAATGGCATGAAATATAAATGCTAAAAGTAAATGGTACATAAAACATAAAAAAGAATGAAAGCATAAGGTAAAACAAGTCAATAATTAGTGGTTAGTTGGATGACCATCTTGAAGCTTGCATTTGGAACTCATTAGTGGATTGGTAGAACCAAAGTGTTGTACCCCAAAATTTTCCCTCTCATTTCATCAACATTTCTCATCACAAGACTCTTGGAACTCAAGATCAAGCTAGGGTTTGCTCTACTCAAGACACCTCCTTGCTTTGTGTTGACCTAAATTAGGGTTTGAGTTTGCACAGGGACATTTTTACCTACAATTCCCAAAGTTACTTTCATACTTCATGTTGGACTCACAAGTTTGTCCATACCAAGTTTCAAGCCTTGATTCAAATTTTTGCCCAATCAATTGGACATTTGACCTAGAAATCAGCTGTATTGGGGAAAAAGTCAACTGTGGCCAATTGACAGTCAAACCTCATGAATTTTGACCCAAATCAACATTATGAACTCATATGAACCATTTGATCAAGTTTGGATCATAATTCCACAAGAAATTTGATCAGATCACCAAAAGGGCAAAATGGTCATTTTTAGGGTTTTGACTGCACAAAGACAATTTTTGACTGTTTGACCTAACCAATGGCAAATCAAGCTCACACATGGACTCAAGAACTCAATGACATTGTCTTGACCCATTCAACAAGTTCAAAACATCTCAAATGCATAGGATTGACAGATGAATTTTTCAGTCAACTGATCAAATTTGACTGTACACTGAAAAGTCAAACTTTGACTTTTTGGTCAAAATCAAGTGCCAAGAGTTATTTTTCATCAAGACATGTCAAATTATGAAACTTGTTCAAAAATAAACCCAAAAATGCAAATTAGGGTTTAAAATGGAAAATTTTCATAACTTAGAAATTTTCTTATTTTTTCCTAACTTTGTCCCATTTTTTCACCAAGATGCAAATGGATTCAAACAAAACTTGAAACATGAAAGTTGTAGTATATCACAAAGTATACAACTTTTATTCACAAAGTTTTCTCAAAATAAGCTTGTATCTCAAGTTATGAGTTTTGGAACAAGGGTACCTAAAACTTTTAATTTAGAGAAATTTTGCCCTAGTTTAGGCAGGATTTTGACCCATCTTCTTGGCCATTTTTCACATAGTTCCACTTGGAGTTTAGAGTTGAATTTCAAATATGGATTATAGTACATGTTCCAAGCTTTCCAAATTGTCCAAGAACTCCTTAAACACCCTTGTGGTTAGAGAGAATCGAATGCTTGAAGTTGGCAAAGACACATGTTCATACAAACTTGCATTTTCAAATCAGCATGCTTGGTACTAGCTTGCAGGCCTCAAAACCAGTTTATACTCCATAATTTAATGCATAACCATTGATCTAAGGTATTATCTTGTTCATTTGGACATTGCATACAAGACTAATCCCTATTTGGAAAAAGGTAAAATGCCATTTTTGTAAAATTGCACTTTATGTCAAAACAAGATCCTTGAGGCATGGGGCCATATCCATGAAACAAGATTCAATCTACCAATTCCAAGAACCAATGAAAAAGTGTGCAGCATAATAGAGGGCTTGTACAGGTTTGCTTTGAGAACATACACACTCTTGCTTCAAGTAGAAGAAACTTGCAAAATACAAGCCATCTCTCACATCTGAAGTATCATTGAGTTCTGTGGCACGATTCAAGCCATTTCAAAACAAAGTAAGCATTGAGAAATCTTCCTTGGACTTCAGGCAAGCTCAAGAGAAGCTTAAGCACCCTTGAAAGTTGCTACATTGGCCAGCTCGAAGTCAACTGAAACAGGTATTTCATGGACTTCTATCTCTCTATTTAGGAATAGTTAGGCTTAGGTTTGTGAATGAAATATGTTGTACTCATAACCCTGAAGCCATACATATGCTTAGTTTTCATTTATATTAATCGTGCTAGGAGAATTTTGTTCATGAACTTTCTGAAAAAACAAGGTTAAGAATTAGGGCCAGAGAAATTCTCTCTGGTCTTTGAAAGTTAGTTTAAGTTTTTTATATGGTTGAGTTCGTTGTTTGATGCTCTACAAGTTTCATGTTATGAGTTTTGTCAAAAAATCAAAGAATCAAGAGATAGCCATTGATGTACAGAACGCGCGTTTTGGTGAACAAAGGAGGAAGATGAAGTCTGACTGGGCTGGGCCTTGTTGTTTTTACTTCTAACACCCTATTATTCAGTTTACACCTCCCTGGCCAATTTATTTGAATATTTGTCATTTTGATTTTTTTTTAATTTTTTATTCTGACTTTATTATTTTTGTCCAAATATAAAAAATGCCAAAAAATTATTTTCTATATTTTTTCAAATTTATTTGATATTTATTTTTATTTTACTAGTATAAATATGTAAATGATTTATTTTCTTTTATTAAAACTTAAAGAATATTGTAAAAAATATTTTCATTTTCATTTATTATTCTATTTATATTTAAAAACATTTTATTGAATATACACATTTTTTGTAAATAATTAATTTTTATTTATATATATATATATATATATACATATATATATATATATATATATATATATATATATATATATATATATATATATATATATATATATATATATATATATATATATATATATATATATATATATATATATATATATATATATATATATATATATATATATATATATATATATATATATATATATATATATATATATATATATATATATATATATATATATATATATATATATATATATATATACTTTATTTTCATTAAATAATTAGGTCAAAAATACAAAAAAAAATAATACATTTTCATTTTTATTAATATTTTACACTAAAAATATCTTTTCTACAATATACTTTTATTTTTTTGTATAAATTAATATATTATTGTATATAAATAATAAATAATACTATTTATTTATTTATTTATGGAATTAGGGTTTTTGCCCTAAATATCAAAATAATTAAAATTGGCTTTCTTTTTTATTTTATTATTTTTACTTCACATTGAAAAATACTTTTTACATACATAAAAATCTTTTTTGCATAATACATTTTATTTGATATTTATTTAATTGTATTTATTTAAATATCATATTATGACTTGTACATTCAATTTGGTTGTAATAACTTAGAATTTAATTTCTTGTCAAATACCCCCAATTCAAATTTGTATCCCCCTCCCTATATCATGTTGTAATAGTATAGGATTTAAATTTTCGCACTTTTAAATGCTTTCAATTATGCCATGGTTAGACCTAGGGTTTGTATGCAAATAAAATCAACAACTAGCTTGACCTAATCCAAGATAAACATGCATGAAAAACAAACACAATGCACACTTGCACGCCTTCAAAAATGGGCCATGGTTGCATGTCAAGTACTTTGGCAAAATAAAAACAAAAACAAAGATTATGGTCCCTCGACGACGCTATTTGAGTTGCCTAAACAAAATGATCAATTCCCTCAAGAAAATTGCCAAAAATACTTGACCCAATTGCAATCATGGTCTATACGATGACCCACACCTGTCCCGTTTAACATCCTAACACAAGGTTGTTCACCAAATACAATCGTGAAACAACACTGTTAAAAGGGTTAAAAACATAAGAAAGATCTTTGAGTATAATAGGGTAGACAACTCTTAGTTACTTAATCAAAGCTTGCAAAAAACATCCTTGCTATCTTCAAAACACACTTCACAACACAATTTCAAAACCCTACTTTCAAACATTGGAAACTTTTAAAAGACAAAAACACCTTTGTATACATTCAAACAAGAATCATTACAAAGGTTACCACAACGATGGCCTCTTTTCAAAACATCTTTCAAAACCACACACAAAGCAGCATTTCAAACAATTGAAGAACACCATTTCAAACAATTGAAAAGAAAAGCAAGTGATCTAAGCAAGTAACTAAGAGCCCATGGATAACCATGGATAGAAAGGGTGCTAATACCTTCGCTTTCTATAATCTACTCCCGGAACTCAAGAAAACATCTCAAAGGTCTTTCCTGTGCTTTTTGACCTTTCCTTAGGATAAAATAAAAAGTCGGTGGCGACTCTTGCTAAACCGAAACATTTGCGAATACAAAACGCAAAATCCCAAGTCAGTTCTCCCACCGCATCACAGAACTGGCGACTCTGCTGGGGAAAATTCTAAAAGTGGAGTAACCTTAGGGATTAGATCACCCTTTGCATGATTATTGTTTGCCTTGCTATCTTTACATTTTGGTTCTCTTGTTTGGGCTTGAAATCCTCCACCCGGATTTGGGAAACATTAATAGGTAAATAACAATACGTTGTGGAAACTGTGCGGGGTATACCGATACGGTTGAAGCAATAGCTATATTAGTGCGACATATTTGTGAGTACCGGTAGCCTTTGAGTTAATCAAAGAGAATACGGGGCCGCTGAGTGATGTCATGAAGCACTAATGAACTCTTAGAACCTTACTTGACCATCTTGGCCTTTTTAGGGGTAGTGAGATGACCAGCTTTGGTGCAGTCGGAAGTTGGTAGATACTCGATACTACACTCATTGAGGGTTGTTTTCTTGGAATATTTTGGTCGCTAGTTAAGTGGCTAAACCAAAACAATGAACATAGAAAAAAATCCAGTGATATTGAGCTCCTTAGAATCCGGTTACTATTTATAGGACAGGTTTGAGCCAACTAAACTCAAGAGGGTATTTACCTATGAAACTTCATGCAAGCCTGAAACTAGGGTTTGGTGTGACTTGCTTGTACATGTGCTTGTGCATACATCATGAACATCATAAAGCATCATATGCATCCACTAATCATTTCAAGGGTTTGGATCTTCATCTTTGTTCTTGTTTTGTAGGTCATGGAATCTCTTCGCAGGAAAACAATTCAAGTCAACCTTGTGAGAATCCCTCCTCAACTCAAGGAGCTTACTTCCAGGATTCCAGAGAATTCCCTCTTCATTGAAAGACATGGTAGACTCCTCAACTTGGTCAACACCAACATTGAAGAAGACATGGTGGAAGTTCTCTTTCAGTTCTTTGACCCCCTACACCACTGTTTCACATTCCCTGATTATCAATTGTTGCCTACTTTGGAGGAATTTTCTCAACTCCTGATAATTCCTATTCTTAATCAACTACCCTACAACGGTACGGAAAAAGAACCAAAGCCTGAAGATGTTGCTCAAGCATTGCACTTGCAACCATCTGACATCAAGGGGCATTGGGAAACCAGAAGTGGTGTCAAGGGATTCTTGGCAAAATTTCTGTTTGAGAAGGCACAAGACTGTTGGAATTCTATTGATCTACAAGCCTTTGAAGAGATTATGGCACTCCTCATCTATGGGTTGGTCTTGTTCCCAAACCCTGATCAACTTATAGATGTGAATGTTGTCAAGATTTTCATATCCAGGAATCATATACCTACATTGCTTGGGGACATCCTACACTCATTTTACACACGAACAATGAGGAAAAGAGGTGTTCTCATATGCTGTACTCCTCTCCTAGCAAGGTGGTTTATTTCTCACCTTCCACAATCAGTTTTGAAGAATGAGCAGGGTTTAAGGTGGTCACAACGATTGATGACCCTCACATATTCTGATGTACATTGGTGTTCTCGGTCCAGAGAAAATGTCATCATCATTGATCGTTGTGGGGAATTCCCTAATGTCCCACTACTTGGCATTAGGGGAGGCATCACCTACAACCCCTGTCTAGCTTTGAGAAAATTTGGATATGCTCAGAGGGATGGCCCTCATGACATGCTGATTCCGGACCTAGTTTTTGACTTCGAAAATGATGCGCAAGGACTTCGACAAAGGTTCATCAGAGCTTGGAAGATGCCTAACAAGGTGGATAGTAAGACACTGGGGCACAAGAATTCCATCCCCCTTGAGCCTTATCTCAAGTGGGTACGAACCCGCTCCCAGAATCTTATGATGCCATACCCTCACATTCTCCCCTTGATCAAAGAGCCTGTTATGGAAGGAGAGGTTCCATACACCATCCTACATCCTGACATGCCAACATCATGGGAAGAAATGCAAAAGAGTTGGATCCAACTCAAGGAAGAACGGGATACTTTTGAAGCCAACTTCTATGCCAGTGAGAAGAAGGTTTTGGAGCTCACCCGCCAACTTCACGAGGAGGAATCTCTCAACACTTACATCGCGCCAAAGAGGATGCGCAATGTCTTTTTACATTAAGAATTTTGTAATATTTCGCCCATGGGGCACTTATGTACTAACAAATTTCTTCTTAATATGACGTGCGTTCTTTTTGTTTGCAACAAATTTGAATTTCTGAACCCGTGAATGCATTACATGAATAACATACCATTCATCATATGCATAAACAAGTCTTTACGCCAGGTTTCCTTATCTTTCTGCTGTTTATTTCAGCAAGATGGATTTGGAGCAAACGGTAAAGGATCTACAGGCACAAAATTCACAGTTCTAGCAACTCCTCATGACCTTGGCAAAGGGTCAAGAGGACCTCAAAGTTTTGTTGGAGAAGAATAAACAGAAAAAGAAAAAGAGACCTGGAGTAGCCACTTTGGGAAAAAGATTTGAGCATCAGGCCAGGAGAGTTCTCGAGTTCCCCTCAACGTCTGACGAAGGGGCCGGTAAAGGGAAAGGGACTGCTGTGCCTTCTGAATTCGAGGTTGAAGAGGAGGAAGAGGAAGAAGACGAAGACTACTCCGAACAACAGTATCCACCAGCGGATGATAAATATAAGAACCTTGAAGATAGATTGGCAGCTATGGAGTTGCAGAGGGTGCCCAGATTGGATTTTGAAGAACTAGGGCTGGTAGCTGGGATTGTTATCCCTCCAAAGTTCAAGGTGCCAACATTTTCCAAGTATGACGGTCTGTCATGCCCAAAGATGCATTTGAGATCGTATGTCAGAAAAATCCAACCCCACTTATCCGATAAAGACCTCTGGGTACACTTTTTCTAAGACAACTTGTCTGGCACGCAGTTAGACTGGTTTTATCAACTCGAGAGATCAGAGGTTCATAATTGGGAAGACTTGGCAGCTGCTTTTTATCGTCAGTATCAATACAATGCTGATTTGGCGCCCACTCGTACTCAGTTACAAAGTATGGGGATGGCTTCCAATGAAGGGTTTAAAGAGTACGCCCAGAAGTGGCGTGATTTGGCTGGAAGGGTGCAGCCACCACTATCGGATATGGAGTTAGTTGACATGTTTCTGGGGAACCTGTCTGGCCCCTTCTTCAATCATCTGATCGGAAGTTCTTCTGCGGGATTTACTGAACTGATTTTGACCGGCGAAAGGGTTGAGGCCGATATTAAGAGTGGAAAGATTCAAAAGGATGCATCCGCATCCACGGCTGTTAAGAAACCCTTCCCAACCAAGAAGGAAGCATCTGCTATGTATTCTCAGAAGGGACAGGGAAGAAATGAGCTCCGACCGACTGTAGGGTCTGTGATGATTCAAAACTCGTCAAATGATCAACCTCGTAACAATCAGTCGAGACCTAATCAACAACGGGTGGAAAGGCCACAACAGTAGTTCACCCGCATCAACATGACGCTCGCTCAGGTACTTCCTCATTTGTTGAAGCTGAATCTGACCAGTTTGAAAGAAGCGCCAAAGAACCCTAACACTTCCTCTCCATACTACCACTCCAATGCCAAGTGTGCCTACCATTCCGACAGTGCTGGGCACGATACCAATAATTGCTGGGCGCTTAAGAACAAAATCCAGGATCTAATTGATGCTAAGGAAGTAAAATTTGATACTCCTGAGAAGCACAATGTTATATTTGCTCTGATTCCCAAGCACGGCCACAATATTCATGTTGTTATGGAGGACACTCATGTTACTGATATTGTTGACCTGCTGACGCCGTTACTTGTGATTAAGGAAAATTTGTTGAGAGCCGGGATCTTTCCTGGTTGTGATAAAGACTGTTATTTTTGTTTGAACATACGAGGTGATTGCCCAATGTTGAAATCAGGTTTCCAATGCCTGATGGATACCCAAGAGATACTTTTCCAGAAAACCCCTGTTGATACCTTCAATCCTGTTACTCCTGATACTTTTGCTACTACAACCAACGATATTGCAATCATAACCATTTCCGACAATCCTCCCAAGACTTGCAAAAGGCCTGTCAGGATTACACCCAACTTTGAATGTGTACCATTAAAGATCACCATGCCGGGACCTGTCCCGTACCAATCCAGCAAAACGATACCATGGAACTATGGGGGAGAAATCTTCTACCATGGTATCAAACAAATCGAGACAGTCCAAGAGATTTCTGAAGAAGAAAACCCTGATGTAGGGAACATCACAGGTACAAGCAAGATAACCCGCAGTGGCCGGATCTTTTCTCCGGAGATTGCTCCCCCTCGAGCAGTTTTCGGACCCTTGAAAGCTTCTGCACCTGTTGGACCATCTGTGCAAGGCCCAGTAATTGAAGAACTAGATACTCCTGTAGTAAGAACATCTGCTGAAACTACCGACAAGGGTAAGGGGATACTGGAAGTGCCTGTCAGGACGAAGGCTCATGCTGTGGTTATCCCCGAAACCACTCAGAAAGAAATGGATGAAATCTTGAAAATAATCAGAAAAAGTGACTACGAGGTTGTGGAACAATTAGGGCAGACCCCTTCTAAAATTTCAATGTTGGCTCTTCTGCTCTGTTCTGAGGCCCACGCTAAGGCCCTGATCAAATTCTTGAAGGCGGAACAAGTTCCCCAAGAGACTTCGGCTGACCAGTTTCAGGAATGTGTGGCCAGTCTTACTGCTGATAATGGCCTTGGCTTTTCCGATGCTGACTTAACTCCCAAAGGAAGGAAACACAACGACGCGTTACATGTTTCAGTTGAATGTCGGGGAACCACTCTCGCCCATGTCTTAGTTGATACCGGTTCTTCCTTGAACATGCTGCCAAAGAAAGCCTTAGACCGTTTGGACTGCGAAGGACTGACACTCAAGCCTAGTAACATCATTGTTAGGGCTTTTGATGGTTCCAAAAGAATGGTTCATGGAGAGGTTGATATTCCTATCAAAGTAGGCACAAAAGTTTTCAACTCCACCTTCTACGTGATGGACATCCGTCCGTCATATTCATGTTTGCTAGGAAGACCGTGGATCCATTATGCCGGGGCAGTTACCTCCTCTTTGCACCAGATGCTGAAATATCCTGTTAAGGGTAAGATTATAACGGTGCACGGAGAGGAAGAGTACATGATAAGCCACCTCAATTCCTTCCGTTATATGGAGCTGGATGGCAAGTTCATCGAAACTCCTTTCCAGCATTTTGAGGAATTTTCTCCCGAGGTAGCAATTGCGAAGACAATGGTTGAGGTGCCTATCGTTCCCAAGCATGTATCTAGGATGGCATCTCTCAAGGACGTAGAGGCGGTGATCAAAGAAGGGAAGAGTACAACATGAGGGCAATTTCCTGATTTCCCCCATAAGACGGACAAATTTGGACTAGGGTTTATAGCTGCAGGACAGAAGGCTATGCGTCGTTCCAAGACTGGAGGGCCACCTACAAGGATCACTCATCATGGAATTAATGTTTTTGAGGATGAAGATGAAGAGAACGACTTCGAATATTGGATCTTTCCGACCGTCGAAGGGGGTCTAAGCAACTGGGAAGCCAAGGATTTTATTCCCATCACCTTTATCAACCAGTAATTTTATCTTTGAACAATTTCCTATTTTTGGTCTGTAATAACTAAAAAAATTCGTACACTATTTTCACCTCATGCCTTTCCCGGGGCATGTAGGTCCATTTGTAAGGGTTTGATTTTCTTCATTATCATATGCCATGTTTTAATGAATCATTGGACGTTTTTCATCTATAAACTGTTGTGTTCATTTTCTTTTCTTTTGCATTTTTGTTTAAGGATTTCTATCCCTTACACACACCCACACTCACAAATGCAGGTACCCATCCATTCCGGATTCCATGGGCAACTGTTCTATTTCAGCCTTTGATAACTTTGAGGATTTGGTCAATCACGCTGAGTACGAAGTTTACGAAGATTGTGAAGTGCCGGGAGAGTTAGCCAGACTTCTACAACAAGAAGAGAGGGCCATTCTTCCTCATGAAGAGTTGCTAGAAACTATCAACTTGGGTACAGAGGAAGACCGGAAGGAAGTAAAAGTGGGTGCCAACCTGGAACCAAATGTCAGGGAGCACTTAGTGCAATTGTTGAATGATTATGTTGAAATCTTCGCCTGGTCTTATGAAGACATGCCAGGGTTAGACACAGATATTGTGGTTCACCGTCTCCCTACAAGAGAAGACTGTCCACCGATCAAGCAAAAGGTTCGCCGAATGAGGCCTGACATGTCTGAGAAGATTAAGGCTGAAGTAATGAAGCAATTCAACGCTGGCTTTCTGGATGTTACCTCCTATCCATAATGGGTTGCTAACATCGTGCCCGTACCTAAGAAGGACGGCAAAGTCAGAATGTGCGTGGACTATTGGGATTTGAACAGGGCTAGCCCCAAAGATGATTTTCCGCTACCGCATATCGACATTTTGGTTGACAATACAGCTCAACACAAGATGTTTTCATTCATGGATGGATTCTCGGGATACAACCAGATCAAAATGGCCCC
Source organism: Vicia faba (assembly GCA_948472305.1). NCBI lineage: Eukaryota > Viridiplantae > Streptophyta > Magnoliopsida > Fabales > Fabaceae > Vicia > Vicia faba. Next base: position 139,586 of record CATIWC010001146.1, read on the forward strand.
CGAAGACATGGAGAAAACTACCTTTATCACGCAATGGGGTACCTTCTTCTACAAAGTGATGTCGTTCGGACTGAAGAACGCAGGGGCAACCTATCAACGCGCCATGGTAGCTTTATTTCATGATATGATACATCATGAGATCAAAGTTTACATAGACGACATGATAGCTCGATCACAGACAGAAGAAGAACACCTTAATCATTTACAAAAGCTATTTTCCAGGTTGAAGGAGTATAAACTCAGACTGAACCCAAGCAAGTGCACTTTTGGAGTTAGGTCTGGTAAACTTTTGGGATTTATTGTCAGCAACAAAGGCATTGAGGTTGATCCAGCTAAAGTAAAGGCTATACAAGAAATGCCTACCCCCCGTACTAAAAAGGAGATTAGAGGATTCTTGGGACGCTTAAACTATATCGCGAGATTCATCTCTCACCTGACATCTACCTGTGAGCCGATCTTCAAACTGTTAAAGAAAGATAAGGTGGTTAAATGGAACAATGATTTTCAAGTTGCTTTTGATAAGATCAAGGAGTACTTACTAGAACCTCCTATTCTGATGCCACCCGTCGAAGGAAGGCCGTTAATCATGTATCTGACTGTTTTGGATAACTCCATGGGGTGCGTGCTGGGCCAACATGACGAGTCTGGCCAAAAAGAGCATGCCATTTATTACCTTAGCAAAAAGTTTACCGACTGTGAGACTCGCTACTCACTGCTCGAGAAAACTTGCTGCGCTTTGGTATGGGCTGCTCGCCGGCTAAGGCAGTATATGTTGACTCACACCACTTTGCTAATTTCTAAAATGGATCCGATCAAGTATATCTTCGAGAAGCCTGCTTTATCTGGAAGAATCTCTAGATGGCAAATGATCCTGACAGAGTATGATATCCAGTATACTACCCAAAAGCTATAAAGGGGAGTGTACTAGCTGACCATCTAGCTCATCAAGCCGTCGAAGATTACCAATCTATGAGATTCGACTTCCCTGACGAGGACATCATGACTTTGGACAACATCGAAGGTAACAGATCGTATGACGGACCTGAACAAGGATCCCGATGGACCCTGTACTTTGGTGGTGCTTCAAATGCACTTGGCAACAGCATCAGTGCGGTACTCATTTCTCCGGAAGGTTGCCATACACCCTTCACTGCCCGACTTTGTTTCAGTTGTACCAACAACATGGCCGAATATGAAGCTTGCATCTTTGGTCTCAAGGATGCTATAGACTTGGGAATCAAATCTTTGGTCATATTTGGGGACTCGGCTTTGGTTATCAGTCAAGTCAAAGGAGAGTGGGACACTAAACATCCTAATCTTATCCCATACAAAGAACATGTCCTGATGTTGTTGCCTCATTTCAAGCAGATTACTTTCGAGCACTTCCCGCGAGAAGAAAATCAGCTAGCAGATGCTCTGGCTACAGTGTCTTCCATGTTTAAACTTAAATGGGATAACGAGGCTCCCCAAATTACCATCGAGCGAATGAACGAACCAGCGCATTGTCATGAGATTAATACCGAAGAAGTAGTGGAACAACCCTGGTTTCATGAAATCAAAAGGTATCTCCAGACTAGAGAATATCCTGAAGGAGCTTCCGTCAATGACAAAAAGTTCTTAAGGAGATTTGCTGCCAAGTTCTTCCTAAGCAATGGCATCCTTTATAAGCGCAGCCATGATTGTGTTCTCCTTCGTTGTGTGGACAAAGCTGAAGCAGAGTTGATCATTACTGAGATACACAGTGGCACATTTGGCACCCATTTGAGCGGGCATACAATGGCTAAAAAGATTCTAAGGGCATGTTACTACTGGTCTACCATGGAAGATGATTGTCACCAACATTCCCGTACTTGCCACAAGTGCCAAGTCTATGCTGACAAGGTACATATTCCTCCTGTTCCTCTCAACGTTCTGACAGATCCTTGGCCATTCTTAATGTGGGGCATTGACATGATTGGAGAGATCAAGCACACGACATCCAATGGACATCGCTTCATCCTGGTGGCTATTGATTACTTCACCAAATGGGTCGAGGCAGCTTCCTTTGCCTCCGTTACAAAGAATGTGGTTGCCCGCTTCATCAAGCAGAATATCATATGCCGGTACGGTGTCCCCGACAGGATCATCACAGACAACGGTACGAATTTGAACAATACTATGATCACCTCTCTATGCGAGCAGTTCAAGATTTATCATCACAATTCATCTCCCTACCGGCCGAAGATGAACGGTGCTGTTGAAGCCGCGAACAAAAATATCAAGAAGATCATTCAAAAGATGACAGTCACCTACAAGGACTGGCATGAGATGTTACCGTTTGCTCTACATGGATACCGTACCACGACACGTACTTCAACAGGGGCAACCCCATTTTCTTTAGTATATGGCATGGAAGTTGTGCTACCCATGGAAGTTCAGATTCCTTCCTTAAGGATTATGAAGGACGCTGGTTTGAGCGAAGACGATTGGATTCAGACCCGGCTTGATCAACTTAATTTGATCGACGAGAAGCGACTTACTGTTGTCTGTCATGGTTAGACGTATCAAAAACGCATGATCAAGGCTTTCAACAAGAAAGTCAGACGTCAGGTATATCAAGTCGGAGATCTTGTAATCAAGCGGATCATCTTGTCGCAAAGTGATCCCAGGGGAAAGTAGACTCCTACTTACGAAGGACCATTTGTGATTAAGAGCATCTTTTCTGGTGGGGCAATGATTCTGACCACCATGGACGGTGACGACTTGCCGCACCCTGCGAACGCAGACATAGTCAAAAGATACTACGCATAAAACAACCCGACAAGTTGAAAACCCGAAAGGGCGACTTGGGCAAAAATAGGCATCCCGGTGAATCGAAAACCCGAAAGGGCGGTTCAGGCAAAAATTAGGGATAAAACAAAAAAATCTGTACACCCGACAAGTTGAAAACCCGAAAGGGCGACATAGGAAAAAAAGGGCTTCCCGGTGGATCGAAAACCCGAAAGGGCGGTCCAGGCAAAAGTTAGGGAATTAAAGCGTATGACTATGTCTCGTCGGGTCACTTTAAGAACAATCTCTTCACCAACAAGCTCCAAGCTTCTGATAAATCCAGTCATTGGCGGACGAAGCAGCGAATGGACAAAATATTCAGAGTTATGAAGGCTATAGCAGAATGGGAATCCCATGGAATTGTTACACATAGCCATCTGTGATACGTTGGGAGAACTGACTATGGTTTTGCGTTTGTTTTCGCAAATGTTTCGGTTGAGCAAGAGTCGCCACCGACTTTTTATTTTATCCTAAGGAAAGGTTTAAAAAGCACAGCAAAAACCTTTTGAGAATTTTCTTGGGTTCGGGGAGTAGATTATAGAAAGGGAAGGTATTAGCACCCTTTCTATCCATGGTTATCCATGGGCTCTTAGGTACTTGCTTAGATCAACTTGCCTTGGTTTTCAATTGTTTGAAATGGTGCTTTGTGCGTGGCTTTGAAAAGGTTTTGAAAAAGATGCTTTGTTTAGGCTACCCTTGTAACAATACTTTACTCGAATGTTTTACAAAAGGTGTTTGTCTTTTTGAAAAGATGTTTCAAGGTTTTTTTGAAAGTTTGTTTTGAAAGGTGTTTGTGAAGTGTGGTTTGAAAATAGGCAAGTGTTTTCTTTTGCAAATTGACAAGTACTTAAGAGCTATCTACCCTAAAGTTCTCAAAGATTTTTGTTATGTTTTAACCCTTTTGACAATTTTGTTCCACCATTGCATTTGGTGGACAATCTTGTATTAGGAGGTGAAAGGGACGGGCGCGGGTCATCGTTTAGACCATAATTGCAATAGTGCTAAGTATCTTTGGGCAATTTTTCTTTTGAAAGGGACTTGATCATTTTAGGCAACTTTTCAAAAACGTCATCGAGGGACTATGATCATTTGATTGTTCGATTTACCCAAAGAAACCTAACATGCAATATGGCCCATTTATTTGAAGGCAACAAGTGGAATACCCTAGGGGTGCAAGTGTGATATGTGTTGTCCATATTTCATGCTTGTTTATCTTGAAATTAGGTCAAACTATTTTGTTCTTTTTATTTGCATACAAACCCTAATTCTAGCATGGTATATTTAAAAAGCGTTAAAGTGCGAAAAGTAAAATTCCTACACTATTACAACACAATAGGGGAATGGGGGTACAAATGTTCAAATGAGGGGATATTTAGACAAGAAATTTAAACCTAGCTATTACATCAATTTTGGAATATTTACAAGATAATTGATTGCATAAATTAAATGGAAAATAAAATAAAGATGCAAAATACAAAAAAGGGTTTTTATATGTATGGAAAAAAAGTATTATTTATGTCAAATAAATAAAATAAAAAAAGTATTATTTTTTGGAGTTTTTGTATTTTAAGGGTAAAACCCTAATTTTTATTAAGTAATATATATATTATTTAATTTATACAAGTATTTGTTTATTATGTACAAAAATAAAATAAAATGAAGTATATTTATAAAAAGTATTTTTTGTATGTGAAATATTAATAAAATAAAAAATATAGGTATTTTTGTATTTTAACCTAAATATACTAATATATATATATATATATATATATATATATATATATATATATATATATATATATATATATATATATATATATATATATATATATATATATATATATATATATATATATATATATATATATATATATATATATATATTAATTTCTAAATATGTATTATATATATAAAAATAATAATATTTAATATTTATAAAAAAGGTATATTTTGCATAAAATATTTTCAAAAGAAAAAATGAAATAAAAATTAGAAATGAAATATATTTACATTATTTTTCTAATTCTTTTCTAAATAATTGTATATATATATATTTATGTACAAATGTCTATATAAACAAATAAATACCTAAAAAATGCCAAAATGGTGTAAAAATAATTTTTCATGTTTTTAATATTATTAGCAAAAATAAATAAGTCAAAATGAAAAAAAGAAAAGTCAAAAAATCATGAAAATAAACATAATGGACTCAGGGGGTATGAAACCAAAAATATGGTGTGAAAAGGAAAAACAAAACTGGCCCAACCCATGAAACTTCTTCTTCAACCTCTGAACAAAAAATGTTCAAAAAACGCGCGCCTGAAACTCCATTCAAACATCCTGATTCCTTGATCTTTTGCACAAACTTCCAACATAAGAAATGTTAAGCATTGAATCACGATTCTAAATATATAAAAAACTCATCCTAACTCTCAGAAATGAGAGAGAATTTTGACATTCCCAAATCCTGACCTATGTTTTCTTCCATTTTCAAACCTTAAATTCTCACAGCTCAGGCAAAATAAATGAAAAGTAAAAGCATGTACAGGTTCAGGGGCATGAGTAGAACATTTCTTATTCACAAACCTAGAGCTAATGATGCCTATACTAAGAGTTAGAAGTTCACAAAAATACCTATTCAGTTGAAGTTCTATCTGGCAATGGGGGAGCTTTCAGAGCAGGGTGATGATCTGTATAGCTTGCCTGAGGTGTGGTGATGCTATTCCAATGCTTACTTTGCTTTGAGACACCTTGAATCGAGCTATGGACCTCCAACTGTAAAACAAGAAAGTGAAAATGGTGGAACTGGTTAGAGGAATTACAGGTCGTGTTTTAGGTTTTGGTTAGCTTGCATTGATGCTAGGGAATGTGTTTGATGAGCTTTGGGCAAGAAATCATGCAAGGGATGAGAGTTGGCACTCAAACTGCAGTGAGAACTCTGTTTGAGCAGTTTGAGGGTGGTTCTGAGTTTGTGGAGGTATTGGAGGTATTGGAGTCGTGTTCTAGTTTGGTTAGGATGATTAGAAGGTGTACAAAACAAATGCTTTTGTGTTCTAATGCTGAGATGAGAGTTATGGTGTGTTATGCCACTTTTCTTCACACTTAAGCAAGCAAAGCCAAGTTGATGTTCTAGGCAAGTAGAGGCCCCCTAAACATGCTGCTAACCTTGTCTTGATCAGAGTGTTTTGCTCATAATCTTGTGCCAATTGGATTTGATCTGTACCTCTTGGATTTGCATTATGACATAAAGCTTGCTTTTGCAAAAATGGCCATTTTACTTTTTCCATTTATGGCTTAATTCAACATGTAATGCATAAACTCATGGAACAAGACCTTAGCACAATGAACATGCATTAAATTATTGAGTGTTGGATGGTTTAAGGGCCTGTAATCAAGTGGCATGCTGGTTTGAGAAATTTGCACAAGTTATGAACATGTACATGGCCATGAATCAAAGTGACTTTTTGGCATATTGTAAAATTCGAATCTCTCAAGTTATGAGGTTGTTTGATGAGTTATTGGACATTTTGGAAAGCTTGGAATGTGTACTACAATACATCTTTGAAATGCAAATTGAAATTCCAAGTGGAAGTGTATGGAAAATGGCCTTGAAGTTAGGTAGAAAACCTTGCCAAAATAGGTTGAAATTTCACTAAGTTAAGAATGGTTTAGTACCCTTATTCCAAAAATTGTAACTTGAGATACAAGCCTCATTTGGGAAAACTTTGTGAATCAAAGTTGTATATTATGCAACAAGCTACAACTTTCATGTTTTGACTTTTGCTTGAATCCAAATGAATCTTGGTGAGAAAGTGGGGCAAAGTTGGGAAAAGATTAGGGTTTTTCATAACTTAGAAAAATTCTAAGTTATGAAAAATTCTCATTTCAAACCCTAATTTGCAATTTTTGATTTCTTGGTGAACAAGTTTCATGATTTGGCATGTTTTGATGAAAAAGGAATCTTGACTCTTGATTTTGACCAAAAAGTCAAAGTTTGACTTTTCAGTATACAGTCAAAATTGATCAATTTACTGGGAAATTCAACTGTCAATCTTGTGCATTTGGGATCTTTTGAACTTGTTGAGCATGTCAAGATAATTCCATGGGGTCCTTGAGTCCATATGTGAGCTTGGTTTGCCATTGGCTAGGTCAAACAGTCAAAAATTGCCTTTGTGCAGTCAAAACCCTAAAAATGACCATTTTGCCCTTTTGGTGATCTGATCAAATTTCTTGTGAAATTGTGATCCAAACTTGATCAAATGGTTCATGTGAGTTCATAATGTTGATGTGGGTCAATTTTCATGAGATTTGACTGTCAATTGGTCACAGTTGACTTTTTCCCCAATACAGCTGATTTCTAGGTCAACTGTCCAATTGACTGGGCAAAACTTGGAATCAAGACTTGAAACTTGATATGGATAAACTTGGGAGTCCAATATGAAGCAAGAAGGTCATCTTAGGCATTTTAGGTTAAAATATCTTTGTGCAAACACAAACCCTAATTTGGGTCAACAGTGCAAGGAGAAGTCTTGAGCAGATGAAACCCTAACTGGATCTTGATCTTCAAGAGCCTTGTGATGAGAAATGTTGAGAGAATGGGAGGGAAAATTTTGGGGTACAACAGTTGCCCCTGTTCAATCTTCTTGAATCCGTAGAGTTAGATTGGCAAGTTTGCCTTTTGTGACTCGAGGGTAAAAGGAGATTGGACACTAGAGTGCCCTTAAATTTGCACTCGTCAAAGTAATGGATGCGGGAATGGGCTTAGAGATGCCATTTGGAGATGGGCTTAGAGATGCCATCTGGAGGGGTGAAAGAATCTTGTCGGGGATGGGCTTAAAGATGCCATCTGGAATGAGTATCAGGAAGGTGTCCATGCTTTGGACCATCTTCGAACTGGGGGTCTGTATAAGCAATAGATTGACATCCGTTGTTGGGAGGAATCCGTAAACTGTTTTCAAAAATTGCTTCTGAACAAATTGATAGATTAACATCCGTTATTGGGAAGAATCCATAAACTGTTTTCAGAAGTCTTGAGAAGAAACTGAACAAGTGATAGGTTAACATCTGTTACTTGGAGAACCCGTGAACTGTTTTCAGAAGTCTTGAAGTTGAATAAGCAATAGAGCAGCATTCGTTGTTGGGAAGCGTCCGTAAACTGTTTTCAGAAGTTTCATCTGAACAAGTTGATAGATCAACATCCGTTGTTGGGAAGAATCCATAAACTATTTTCAGAAGTCTTGAGAAGAAACTGAACAAGTGATAGGTTAACATCCGTTACTTGGAGAACCCGTGAACTGTTTTCAGAAGTCTTGAAGTTAAATAAGCAATAGAGCAGCATCCGTTGTTGGGAAGCGTCCGTAAACAGTTTTCAGAAGTTGCATCTGAACAAGTTGATAGATCAACATCCGTTGTTGGGAAGAATCCATAAACTGTTTTCAGAAGTCTTGAGAAGAAACTGAACAAGTGATAGGTTAACATCCGTTACTTGGAGAACCCGTGAACTGTTTTCAGAAGTCTTGAAGTTGAATAAGCAATAGCAACATCTGTTGTTGGGAAGCGTCCGTAAACTGTTTTCAAAGGTTGCATCTGAACAAGTGATAGATTAACATCCGTTGTTGGGAAGAATCCATAAACTGTTTTCAGAAGTCTTGAAGTTGAAGGGAGAACCGGCGTAGAGTTCTCTGATGATGGGCTCGTGTAAAACTGCATCTGGATAAATCTGGAATAAGCATTAGAATGTTGCCATGTCTGGGTCACATCTGAACTATTCCTGGAAAGAATCTCGGAAGATAATGATTTTAGTCCTTCGACTGATCTTACTTGAAAGGGTAAGGAGTTAGTTATATGCAATGTCATGATGCATGATACAATGTATGTTATGTAATATGAATGTAAATGAATGCGCATGTAAGCTGGAGAGCTGTCTTGCAAAGGATAGATGAATCCGAGATGGCTGAAGATGACAGTATCTTGACTGCTGCCGGGAAGAATGACCCCTGGTTGTTGTTGGATAAAGAACTTGGGTTGTATACCAATCTTCTAGGGAATTCCTGATGACTTCTACTGGGGAGTTCCAAGCTAATAGACTCATGCTGGAGATGTAAGACTGAGAATCTTCAATTTGGTGGGAAGTATCTCTGGAGACTTCACTGGGGAACTCAAGATTTTCTCTCCTAAAACTCTGTGGGGAGAAGGTTCATTAGTCTGGCTTTGCTGGGAATTCTGAAACTTAAACTCTGAGGGGAATTGAATTCCGGAGGATCCTCTGGCTGGGGGATTTGTAAAGATAAGTTACGCTGGGGAATTTTGATGAACTCCGCTGGGGATAGGAAGAATTTTGGTGAGTGCGATCTTCCGTGGCAATAAGCTGAGGATAACCCAGTTATAAGCCCTTGTGAGGAATAACTTTGAATAAAACTCGGGAGAGACGTCCGTACTCTGCAGGGGATAAGCCTCGAGAATCTTCTGGAGATAAGCCTCAGGGTTTGCTGGGATATGGATTCCAAATCTCTTGGGGGTTTCCTTCGAAAGGGTATCAAGATATCCACCTGTACTTTCGACCTATCAGTAATCCTCTTTCTGGATTCATAAGGAAATGATTATGTTCAAATGCATATGCCTATTTAACAAAACATTGGACGTTTCTCAAAATAAAACAAATAGTGCAAGAGAAAAAGTGAAAGGAAATGACACAAATTTCTGGGAAAAGTATTTGTATTGACTTTTTATGAGTATGTTTGTACAAAGGAGACAATCATCCTTGTAAGAGGATTCTGTCGTAAAATATTGAAAGATTTATACAAAATAAAGATGGCTATGTGAAATAATTCCATGGGATTCCATTCTGCTATTGCCTTCACAACTCTGAATATTTGTCCATTCAATGCTTCATTTGCCGATGACTGGATTGATCAGAAACCTGGAACTGGTTGATGAAGAGATTGTCTTTGAAGTGATCCGACGAGACATAGTCATACGCTTTAATTCCCTAACTTTTTCCCGAATCGCCCTTTCGGGTTTTCGATCCACCGGGAAACCCCTTTTTGCCCAAGCCGCCCTTTCGGGTTTTCAACTTGCCGGGTGTACAGATTTTTTTGTTTTTATCCCTAATTTTTGCCTGAACCGCCCTTTCGGGTTTTCGATCCACCGGGATGCCCATTTTTGCCCAAGCCGCCCTTTCGGGTTTTCGACTTGTCGGGTTATCTTATGCGTAGTATCTTTTGACTATGTCTGCGTTCGCAGGGTATGGAAAATCGTCACCGTCCATGGTGGTCATAATCATTGCGCCACCAGAAAATATGCTTTTGATCACAAATGGTCCTTCATATGTAGGAGTCCATTTGCCCCTGGGATCACTTTGCGGCAAGATAATCCGCTTGATCACGAGATCTCCGACTTGATATACTTGCCGTCTGACTTTCTTATTGAAGGCCTTGATCATTCGTTTTTGATACGCCTGACCATGGCATATAGCAGCAAGTCGCTTTTCTTCGATCAGATTGAGTTGATCAAGTCGGGTCTGCATCCAATCATCTTCATTCAAACCTGCATCCTTCATAATCCTTAGAGAAGGAATCTGAACTTCCATAGGCAAAATAGCTTCCATGCTATAAACCAAAGAAAATAGGGTCTCCCCAGTTGAAGTACGTGTCGTCGTACGGTATCCATGCAGAGCAAACGGTAACATCTCATGCCAGTCTTTGTAAGTGACTGTCATTTTCTGAATGATCTTCTTAATGTTTTTGTTCGCAGCTTCAACAGCACCGTTCATCTTCGGCCGATAGGGAGATGAATTGTGATGATACATCTTGAACTGTTCGCACAATGCGGTGATCATTGTGTTATTCAGATTTGTACCGTTGTCTGTGATGATCCTGTCTGGAACACCATACTGACATATGAGATTTTGCTTGATAAAGCGGGCAACCACATTTTTAGTAACAGAGGCGAAGGAAGCTGCTTCGACCCATTTGGTGAAATAGTCAATGGCAACCAGGATGAAGCGATGTCCATTGGAAGCCGTGGGTTTGATCTCTCCAATCATGTCAATGCCCCACATTGCAAATCGCCAAGGAGCAGTCAGAACGTTGAGAGGAACCAGAGGGATATGAACTTTGTCAGCGTAGACTTGACATTTGTGGCAAGTACGGGAGTGTTGATGGCAGTCAGCTTCCATGGTAGACCAGTAATAGCCTGCCCTTAGGATCTTCTTAGCCATTGTATGCCCGCTCAAGTGAGTGCCAAATGTGCCGCTGTGTATATCGGTCATGATCAACTCTGCTTCAGCTTTGTCTACGCATTGGAGTAACACGCAATCATGGCTTCGTTTGTAAAGGATGCCGTTGCTCAGGAAGAACTTAGCAGCGAATTTCCTTAAGAACTTCTTGTCATTTACGGAAGCTCCTTCGGGATAATCTCTAGTCTCGAGATACCTTTTAATTTCATGGAACCAAGGTTGTTCCACTACTTCTTCGGTATTAATCTCGTGGCAATACGCAGGTTCATCCATTCGCTCGATGGTGATTTGGGGAGCCTCGTTATCCCAGTTGAGTTTAAACATGGAGGACATTGTGGCTAGAGCATCTGCTAGCTGATTCTCTTCTCGCGGGAAATGCTCGAAGGTAATTTGCTCGAAATGAGGCAACAATGTCAGGACATGTTCTTTGTATGGGATAAGATTAGGATGCTTGGTATCCCACTCTCCTTTGATTTGACTGATGACCAAAGTCGAGTCCCCAAATACGATCAAAGATTTGATCCCCAAGTCTATAGCAGCCTTGAGACCAAAGATGCAAGCTTCATACTCAGCCATGTTGTTTGTGCAGCTGAAGCAAAGTCGGGCCGTGAAAGGTGTGTGACAACCTTCCGGAGAAATGAGTACTGCGCCAATACCGTTTCCAAGTGCATTTGAAGCACCATCAAAGTACAGGGTCCATCGGGATCCCTTTTCGGGTCCGTCATACGGTCCGTTACTTTCAATGTTGTCCAAATTCATGATGTCCTCGTCCGGGAAGTCAAATCTCATGGGTTGATAATCTTCGATAGCCTGATGAGCCAGATGGTCAGCTAGTACATTCCCTTTTATAGCTTTTTGGGTGGTGTACTGGATGTCATACTCAGTTAAGATCATTTGCCATCTAGCTATCCTTCCAGATAAAGCGGGCTTTTCGAAGATATACTTGATAGGATCCATTTTGGAAATCAACAAGGTAGTATGAGTCAACATATACTGTCTTAGTCGGCGAGCCGCCCATACCAAAGCGCAGCAAGTTTTCTCGAGCAGTGAGTAGCGAGTCTCACAGTCGGTAAACTTTTTGCTAAGGTATTAAATAGCATGCTCTTTTTGACCAAACTCGTCATGCTGGCCCAAAACACACCCCATTGAGTTATCCAAGACGGTCAAATACATGATCAAAGGTCTTCCTTCGACGGGTGGCATTAGAATAGGAGGTTCTAGCAAATACTCCTTGATTCTATCAAAAGAAGCTTGACAATCGTCGTTCCATTCAACTACCTGATCTTTCTTCAAGAGTTTGAAAATTGGCTCACAGGTAGAAGTCAGATGCGAGATGAATCTGGCAATATAGTTCAAGCGCCCCAAGAATCCTCTAACCTCCTTTTCAGTACGGGGAGCAGGCATCTCTTGTATTGCTTTTACTTTTGTCGGATCGACTTCAATGCCTTTGTTGCTTACAATGAATCCCAGGAGTTTACCAGACCTAACCCCAAAAGTGCATTTGCTTGGATTCAGCCTGAGCTTGTATTCTTTCAATCTGGCAAACAACTTCTCTAGATGTTCAAGGTGCTCTTCCTCTGTTTTTGACCGAGCTATCATATCGTCTACGTAAACTTCGATTTCATGATGTATCATATCATGAAACAAAGCTACCATGGCGCGTTGATAAGTTGCCCCTGCGTTCTTCATCCCGAACGGCATCACCTTGTAACAGAAAGTGCCTCATTGTGTGACAAAAGTTGTTTTCTCCATATCCTCGGGGGCCATTTTGATTTGATTGTAGCCCGAGAATCCATCCATGAAGGAAAACACTTTGTGCTGAGCTGTATTGTCGATCAAAATGTCAATGTGTGGTAGCGGAAAATCATCTTTGGGGCTGGCCCTATTCAAATCCCGGTAGTCCACACACATCCTGACTTTGCCATCTTTCTTAGGTACTGGCACGATGTTAGCGACCCATTGAGGATAGGACGTAACAGCCAGAAAGCCAGCGTCGAATTGCTTCATCACTTCTGCTTTGATCTTTTCAGACATGTCAGGCCTCATTCGGCGGACTTTTTGCTTGATCGGTGGACAATCCTCTCTTGTGGGGAGACGGTGAACCACGATGTTTGTGTCTAAACCCGGCATGTCTTTATAAGACCAAGCGAAGATTTCAACATACTCATTCAACAACTGTATCAGGCGCTCCTTGACACTTGGTTCCAAACTGGCACCCACTTGCACCTCCTTCCGGGCTTCCTCAGTCCCTAAGTTGACAGTTTCCAATGACTCTTCGTGCGGTAAGATGGCCCTTTCCTCTTGTTGTAGAAGTCTGGCTAGTTCCCCTGGTACTTCACAACCTTCGTCATCTTCATACTCGGCTTGATTGACCAGATCTTCAGAGTTATTGAAAGATATAGCAGAATAGTCACCCATGGAATCCGGAGTGGATGGGTACCTGCATTTGTGAGTGTGGGTGTGTGTAAGGGATAGCCATCCTTAAACAAAAATGCAAAAGGAAAGAAAAATGAACACAAGTAGTTTATCAAATGAAAAACGCCCAATGAATCATTAAACATGGCATATGGATATGAAAAATAATCAAAACCCTTACAAATGGACCTACATGCCCCGGGCAAGGCATGAGGTGAAAAGATAGTGTACGGATTGTTTGAAAATAAATATTACAGACCAAATAGGAAATGTTTAACAGATAAATTACTGATGGATAAAAGTGATGGGGACAAAGTCTTTTGCCTCCCAGTTGCTCAATCCTCCTTTGACAGTTGGATAAATCCACTCTTCGATGTTGCTCTCTTTGTCTTCGTCTTCCAAAGCGTCGATTCCATAGGGAGAAATTTTGACTGGCGCTCTTTCAGTCTTTGACCGGCGCATCGCTTTCTGGCCCGCGGTTGTGAACCCTAATCCAAATTTGTCTGTCTTATGTGGAATGTCAGGTAACTGCCCCCATGCTGAATTCTTCCCTTCCTTTATTGCGGCCCTTGCGTCCTCCAGAGATGCCATCCTGGCCATCTGCCTCGGTACTTCAGCTGTCAACTTTGCTACTGTTATTTCAGGAAGGACTTCTTCGAAATACTAGAAAGGCGTCTAAATGAACTCCCCCTCTACCTCCACATACCGGAAGGAATTCAGGTGGCTAATCATGTACTCCTCTTCGCCATGGACAGTAATGATCTTTCCCTTGATAGGATACTTCAACATCTGGTGTAAGGAGGAGGTGACTGCCCCAGCATGGTGTATCCAAGGCCTACCCAGCAAGCAAGAGTATGACGGACGAATGTCCATCACATAGAAAGTAGATTTAAACACCTCAGTGCCTATCTTGATGGGAATATCAACCTCCCCATGGACCATTCTCTTCGAACCATCGAAAGCTCTGACAACAATATCACTCGGCTTCAATTCCAACCCTTCACAATCTAGTCGATCCAAGGCCTTTTTAGGCAAAACATTCAGCGATGAACCGGTGTCGACCAAGACATGTGCGAGAGTAGTTCCTCGACACTTGACTGAAATGTGCAAAGCATCATTGTGATTTCTTCCCTTAGGAGTTAGGTCGGCATCGAAAAACCCTAATCCATTGTCCGCAGTCAGGCTAGCCACGCAATTTTGAAATTGATCCACAGAGGTCTCCTGGGGCACATGGGCTGCCTTCAGGAATTTTATCAGGGCTTTAGCATGCGCTTCCGAGCAAAGTAGCAGTGCCAGCATGGAGATCTTTGAGGGGGTTTGCCCCAGCTGTTCTACCACATCGTAATCACTTCTTTTGATTATCCTCAAGATCTCATCCATTTCCTTCTTGGAGGTTTCAGGGATGACCAAGGGCTGAGCCCTCGTCCTGACGAGCTCATCTTGGATTCCCTTACCTTTATCAGCAGCGGTAGGAGGGACAGCACTAGGAACAACAACATCCTCAATCAAAGGGGTTCTAGCAGAGAGTTTTATTGGTGCAGGGATGACCTTGTCAGCTGACGAGGGTCCAAAGATTGCTCTTGGAGGGGCAATCTCTGGAGAAAATATTCTCCCGCTCCTGGTGATTTTGCTAGTGCCCGCAATGTTACTAATGCTGGCTTCTTCATCATCCGAACTTTCTTCAATTATTTCGATTTGTTTGATACCATGGTAGTAAACGTCACCGCCATAGTTCCATGGTATGGACTTCTCAGAAATATAGGGGACATGCCCTGACATTGTTATCTTCAAAGGAACAGATTTCGTAGCTGGCGTAATCTTAACAGGCTTTTTGACGGCCTTGGAAAGATTGGCGTGAATGGTTATGATTGAGACATCTTCAGTATGAACTGGAACAGCAGAAACTTTTTCAAACAAAATTTGTCGACTATCCATAAGGCCCTGGATGCCTTTCTTCAGTAACGGACAATCAAACGGCAGAGAGTAACAACAATAGCAGTCTTCCTTACATCCCGGGAAGATCCCGACCCTTAGCAGATTCAACTTAATGGTTAGCAATGGAGTAGTCAGATCATTGACATCAGCAACATACAAATCTTCTTCAATGGCATTGACATTTCGGCCGTGCTTCAGCATGGGTGCAGATATCACATTAGGCTTCTCCGGAGCATCAAACTCCACCTCCTTTGCCTCTATCAGGTCTTGGATTTTATGCTTGAGTGCCCAACAATCATTGGTGTCGTGCCCAAAACTGTCTGAATGGTAGGCGCATTTAGCATTAGGATGATAATGTGGAGAGGACGTATTCACATTCTTTGGTGCTTCCTTGATGGTGGCGAGATTCAACTTCAATAGATGGGGAAGCACTTGCGCTGGAGTCATATTAATGCGGGTGAACTGTCGTTGTGGCCGTTCCACCCGTTGTTGATTTGGTCTGGACTGGTTGTAGCGAGGCTGCTCATTTGGGGTATTTTGAATCATTACGGCCCTCACAGTTGGCCGGCGTTCAGTCTTCCCTGCTCTTCTCTGAGAATATACCACAATTGTCTCCTTCTTAAAAGGCTTCTTCTCAACACTTGCAGCAACACCCTTCTGAATCTTTCCTGACTTGATGCCAGCTTCTATTCTTTCGCCCGTCAAGATCAAATCGGTAAACCCCACGGAAGAGTTACCAATCAGATGATTGAAAAATGGCCCAAATAGGGTCCCTAGAAACATATCAACAAGTTCACGGTCGGTTAAAGGAGGTTGCACCCTGCCAGCTAAATCCCTCCATTTTTGTGCATATTCTTTGAATCCTTCGCTTGTTCCTAGTGACATACCCTGAAGTTGGGTACGAGTAGGAGCAAGGTCAGAATTGTACTGGTATTGTTTGTAAAAAGCGGTGGCCAAATCTTCCCAATTTCGGATGCTGGTTCCCTCTAGCTGATAAAACCACTCCAACTGAGCTCCAGAAAGGTTGTCTTGAAAGAAATGAATCCAAAGGTTTTTATTTGCCGTATAGGGTTGGATATTTCTTACGTAGGACCTGAGATGCATTTTGGGACAGGACAGCCCATCATACCTCACAAACACTGGCACTTTGAATTTTGGGGGAATCACAATCCCGACGACCAAACCCAAGTCTTCAAAATCCAAACCCGGTACTCTTTGTAATTCCATGGCCGCCAATCTGTCCTCTAGCCTTTTGTATTTATCATCAGCTGGAGGGTATTGCTGATCAGAATAATCTTCATCCTCTTCGACCTCTTCTTCTTCCACATCAGACTCGGAAGGTACCGCAGCCCCACCTCCTTTGCTGGTTCCTTCATCAGAAGTAGGAGGAAAATCAAGCACTTGCCGAGCTTCTCCGTCAAATCTTCTCCCCAAAGTAGCTACCCCGAGTCTCTTTTTCTTCTTTTTCATTGGGTCTTTGTTCCCCAATTGAGTTTTGATATCCTCCTGACCCTTAGCCAAGGTCATCAGGAGTTGCTGGAACTGTGCATTTTGAGCTTGCAGGTCTTTGACTGTTTGCTCGAGATCCATCCTACTGAAATAAACAGCAGACAGATAAGGAAACCTGGAGTGAGACCTGCTTATGCACATGATGAATGGTGTGCTTATGTATGCAATGCATTCAAGGATTTAGGACATTCAAAATTGTTTCAGACAAAGAAGAACGCACGTCATATTAATAAGAAGAAATTTGTTAGTACATAAATGCCCCATGGGCCAAATATTACAAAATAACTTCTCAAGGCAAAAAGACATTGCGCATCCTCTTTGGTGCGATGTAGGTGTTGAGGGCCTCTTGCTCATGGAGTCGGCGGGTAAGCTCTAGAACCTTCTTCTCATTGGCGTAGAAGCTAGCTTCAAAAGTATTCTGTTCCTCCTTGAGCTGAATCCAACTTTTCTGCATTTCCTCCCACGATGTAGGCATGTCTGGATGTAGGATGGTGTAGGGGACCTCTCCTTCCTTGACGGGCTCTTTAATCACAGGGAGTACATGAGGATAAGGCATCATTAGACTTTGGGCTCGGGCTCGTACCCACTTGAGATAAGGCTCAAGAGGGATGGAGTTCTTGTGTCCCAGAGTCTTACTATCAACCTTGTTGGGCCTCCCCCAAGCTCTGATGATTCTTTGGCGAAGTCCTTGCGCATCGTTGTCGAAGTCAAAAACTAAGTCAGGAATCAACATGTCATGAGGGCCATCCCTCCGTGCATATCCAAATTTCCTCAAAGCTAGGCAAGGGTTGTAGGTGATACCTCCTCTAATCCAAAGTAAAGGAACATTAGGGAATTCTCCACAACGATCGACGATGATGACATTTTCTCTGGACCGAGAACACCAATGTACATCAGAGTGAGTAAGAGTCATCAACCGTTGGGACCACCTTGAGCCTTGGTCATTCTTCAGGATAGATTGTGGAAGGTGCGAAATAAACCACCTTGCAAGGAGAGGAGTACAGCACATGAGAACACCCCTCTTTCTCATTGTTCGTGTGTAAAATGAGTGAAGAATGTCCCCAAGCAATGTTGGTATTAGATTTCTGGACAAGAAGATTTTGACGGCGTTGACATCTACCAATTGGTCAGGATTTGGGAACAAGACCAACCCATAGATAAGAAGTGCCACAATCTCTTCAAAGGCTTGTAGGTCCAATGAGTTCCAACATTCTTGTGCCTTCTCAAACAAGAATTTTGCTAAGAATCCTTTGACGCCGCTTCTGGTTTCCCAATGCCCCTTGATGTCGGATGGTTGTAGATGTAATGCTCGAGCAACATCTTTCGGCTTTGGTTCCTTTTTCGTACCGTTGAAGGGTAGTTGATTAAGGATAGGAATTCTCAGGAGTTGAGAAAACTCCTCCAAAGTGGGCACCAACTGGTAATCAGGGAAAGTGAAACAGTGGTGAAGAGGGTCAAAGAACTGGAATAGCACTTTCATCATGTCTTCTTCAATGTTGGTGTTGACTAAGCTGAGCAGCCTACCATGTCTTTCACTGAAGGATGAATTTTCCGGAATTCTTGAGGTGAGCTCCTTGAGTTGAGGAGAGATTCTCACAAGGTTGACTTGAATGGTGTTTCTGCGAGGGATTTCCATGACCTACAAAACAAGAACAAAGATGAAGATCCAAACCCTTGAAATGGTTAGTGAATGCATATGATGTTTTATGATGTTTATGATGTATGCACAAAACACACGTACAAGCAAATCACACCAAACCCTAGTTTCAGGCTTGCATGGGGTTTCATAGGTAAGTACCCTCTTGAGTGTAGTTGGCTTAAAAACCTGTCCTATAAATAGTAACCGGGTTCTAAGGAGCTCAATATCACTGGATTGTTTTCATTGTTCATTGTTTTGGTTTAGCCACTTAACTAGCGACCAAAATATTCCAAGAAAACAACCCTCAATGAGTGTAGTATCGAGTATCTACCAACTTCGGACTGCACCAAAGCCGGTCATCTCACTACCCCTAATAAAAGGCCAAGATGGTCAAGTAAGGTTCTAGGTCATTAGTGCTTAGTGACATCACTCAGCGGCCCCGTACTCTCCTTGATTGAACTCAAGGGTTACCGGTACTCACAAATATTTCGCACTAATATAGCTATTGCTTCGACCGTGTCGGTATACCCCGCACAGTTTCCACAACGTATTGCTATCTATGAATTTTTCCCAAAATCCGGGTGTAAGATTGCAAACCCAAGCAATAGAGCCAAGATATAAAGCAAACAAATCAAACAATTAGTCATGCAAGAGGGTGATCTAAGCCCTAAGGTTACTCCACTTTTAAAATTGTCCCCAGCAGAGTCGCCAGTTCTGTGATACGGTGGGAGAACTGACTATGGTTTTGCGTTTGTTTTCGCAAATGTTTCGGTTGAGCAAGAGTCGCCACCGACTTTTTATTTTATCCTAAGGAAAGGTTTAAAAAGCACAGCAAAAACCTTTTGAGATTTTTCTTGGGTTCGGGGAGTAGATTATAGAAAGGGAAGGTATTAGCACCCTTTCTATCCATGGTTATCCATGGGCTCTTAGGTACTTGCTTAGATCAACTTGCCTTGGTTTTCAATTGTTTGAAATGGTGCTTTGTGCGTGGCTTTGAAAAGGTTTTGAAAAAGATGCTTTGTTTAGGCTACCCTTGTAACAATTCTTTACTCGAATGTTTTACAAAAGGTGTTTGTCTTTTTGAAAAGATGTTTCAAGGTTTTTTTGAAAGTTTGTTTTGAAAGGTGTTTGTGAAGTGTGGTTTGAAAATAGGTGTGATCGGTGGATCTGGAACTGACTGTTTAACGCTGGTTCGCGAAATGTCGCGGAAGCAAGAGTCGCCACCGTCTTTTATTTTCTCCAAATGGAAAGGACAAAAGCACAGAAAAATTCCTTAAAGAGATTGCTCTCGGTTCGGGAGGTAGGTTATAGAAAGGGAAGGTATTAGCACCCTTTCTATCCATGGTTATCCATGGGCTCTTAGATACTTGCTCATTGTGTTTTCAAAATGGTTTGCTTGCTTTTCAATATGGGTTTAAAAAAGTTTCTTTGAAAAATTTCAGTTCGACTCGTACGTCAGAGTGTTTGAAAAATTTGTTTTGAAAGCTTTTGAAAAGTGTTGGTGTGAAAAGGTTTTTTTGTTTGTTTTTGAAGAGAGCAAGTATCCATGAGAACCTACCTACCCTAAGGAATTCGTCTGTGTAAATGTCCTTTAAAGTAGTGCCATCCCACCATTGAGAGGTAGGTAGCACCACCGTTGGAGGTGTTCGGGTCAATTCGAGTTTGTAGGGACATGGTGATCACCAGAGCAATGGGAAGACACCTTAGAAGTTACCCTCATGCCAGGTTCCCGGATCATGAGGACTTACTAAGACATCCTCTACTCGACGACCACCTTTCGAGGGCAAGGCAACAGTGAAGCGTACCCTAGGGGTGATGTGTGCGAATCGTGTGTCGTTTTCATTGATATTTGTCTTGTCATGTTTATTGGTATTCTACGCTTGATTTTATTATGGTCATTCATTCTTTCATGCTTGGTTAACAGTTAAAAGTTTGCGGGAAAAATAAATCTAAGCTATTACAAATGGCGCGGGTCCACATCGCCGAAATTAAACCGGACCCGATTTGACGGAAAATAAATAAAGAAAATAACGGTGCGAGAAGTTTAAGTTACAATGCTTCGGGAGAGATACATAATGAATTAAGCGAAATAAAACAAATGTGCGAATAAAATAAATTACGAACGAGGGCGTTGGACCCTTTTGCAAAATATTATTAATAAGGAATTAAAATTAAGAATTAAAAGAAAATGTTTTTTAGTATTTTTGTGTTTTTTGAGATTTAATAAAAAAAGAATTAATTAAAAACCAAAATGAAATGTTAAACCTAGTTCTAATTATTTTTAAGTTTATTATGAAAGTATTAAAATTTAACCTAAATGCAACCCTAATTAGTTTACAAGTTTAATTATGAAAATAAATAAATCACTAATATTATGGCAAAAAAAAAAAAGGAAAATTAAAAGGAATAAAAAGTCATTAACCTAATGCTATATTTTTGGATTTTTTTATGGAAGAAAGAATTAAAGTTGCAACCTAAATTAATACTAAGTTAATTTACATACAATTTATTTATGAAAATAACTAAAATAAAATAAATATTATATTGTTCTCTTTTTCTGATTTTTGTGTATTTTATAATTTGTAAAGAAATAGTAATTAGTTTAAACAAATAAAGAAAATAAAATAAGAATTAAAAATAAAACAAGAAAAATATAGAGAAAGCAAACCAGGGGGTTCAGGCCCTAAAGTGGAGGTGTGGCCCAGCAATCTAGCCCAATTGATTTTGGAATTTGTTGACTTTCCCAGGCCACGTATGGGACCTTTGACTGAGGTTTATGGTACACCTCTGAACATGGCTTTCTGATTGATCCTCTTAGGCACATGGACGTCTTGATGATTGTGGTGTACCATGCGCTCCACCTTTGAAATTGCAAGGGAAGACGTTTGGAAAAATAATATTGAAATTATGCAAGACCTGGGACTTGAGCCCAGGTCATGAGGGTTACCAGTTAACACCTATACCGCTGCACCACTATCACACATTCGTTAATTAAATAAACAACAAATATAGTGAAAGCAAACAATGCGTTAGTGACTGAAGCGCGCGAAATTCAAAAACAACGTATCACATGTTGCCACGCTTCATCGTCTCCACCACCCTGAAAAAACAAACAACATAAGCAACGGTTTCTTAAGCGTGGTTTTAGGGGGCTTTTGGGAAAATAGCGATTAAGCCTCAGGGCTCTATAAACTGAGCGCGAACATTCATTCTTCTTCGTCCAAGCTTGCCGATTTGAATGGTCATGGTTTCGTGGGCTAATTTTGCTTGGTTTCAGAAGCCCTAAATTCAAGCTTGGAAAACCCTAAAGATTGATCATGGTGAAATCACATATATGGCATAAAAACGAAATTAATCATGTCAGTTAGCTTTGAAATCAAATGAGGAACAAGAATCAACAATTAAATTGCATAAAAAGTGCCTAGAACATGATATGCGTTTATGAGTTTTTTGCTGTACAGTCGAAGGTCTTGTTACCAATTCCTTGCGTTTGAGTTGGTGTTAGGGATTGGAATCTGTTCAGGAGACCACAAGGAAGCTTTTGGAAAAGGAATTAAGACTTGAATCCACCTAGAACACTGATTTCAGTTTTGAGTTTTATGGAGAATTTTTCCAAGTTGGCAATGGTGTTTGGGCGCAGCATTTAGTGTCTGGTCCTTAGGTTTTGACTCAGTACTTATGAGGGAAGGGAATTAGGTCATTAGCTGGCCTTGGTCCATGCCCATGAGAGAATTAGTCTTAGGTCTTTCACCATTAACAAACTTTCCCTTTTTTAAGCAAAACCAAGACTTGGTGTACAACCTAACCCTAGCATGAGTTTGTGAGCTGGCACATGATATATGGAAGCTATTCCAATTCAAATGACACTATTCCATTGATTTTTTTAAATTTTATTTGAATTATTAAAGATTTAAAATGAATTAAATTAATAAAAATTAAATAAAAATAGAAAAATCAATGTTTGATCTTGAAATTAATCATGGGACACGTGTGTGGCATGACAAGGCTGAATCAAGTGGAAGAAAGTGGGCCCTTTTGTCAAAAATTGAAGTTTCAAGGATAGTTGACTTTTGCCATTTCACAAAAATTTCCCAACTTCTCCAATGCATAACTTGCTCAATTTTTAAGCTTTTCTCATGTTCTTGGACATTTTGGAAAGGTCTTTGAGTCCTTTAACCAATGCATTTGGTCCCATGTCATTTTGATTTTCCAATCTCAAGTTATGGCCTTTGACTTAAAGTCCCTTTTTATTGACTTTTGAAAATGACCTATAATGTTGAAATTGATAATTTTTTGTGAGAGCATTTCTTGGACTTGAAGTATGGATATGAGTTGTAGGAAATGTCTTTCTCTTCAAAATGAGCTTTGGATGAAATTTTTCTGATAATCCATGTGAAAGTTATGCCCTGGTCAATTTCAGTTGACTTTTTCAGCTGTCCAAATAAGGAAACTTTTGCATCTTGATGATTTTCTGAGCCTAATTTTGAGAATCATGATCAAGCATTGATCAAATGATGTTTGTGGCTTCAAAATGATATGTTGACCAAAAATTTGAACTTTTGACTGTCAAATGACCATTTTGCCCCTACAGTTGACTGTAGTGCAATTTAGGGTTTTGACTGTGCAATTTTGAGCTGAATGCCTTGAAACTTGATATGAGGATGCTTGACCATGTTTGTAAGCATATGAGACTTGATTGGGCCTTTGAACACTTCCTTTTCTTGATCAGACTCAAAACCCTAATTTTGACTATATAGGAGACAGTTGGACTGTGCAACCCTTGGGGGAGCTTTATGACTTGGCTTGGCAATTTCTTGAAGAATATGGGAGGGCAAATTTTGGGGTGCAAAAGTTGCCCCTGTTCAATCTTCTTAGACCTGAGGATGCAGATTGGCCGACGTGCCTTTCGTAATCCGAGGGTAGAAGATGATTGGACACTAGAGTGCCCAGAAATTTGCGCTCACATAGTGGCAGTGATGGTGGAATGGGCTTATAGATGCCATATGGATGTTTGATTGCATAAGAGATTCCTTGGCGAGAATATACCTGCAAAACAGAAAATGAGTACCTGACACGTTGCAGGAGCTGATTTTTTTAGATGCCTGGTATAGATGTGTCCTGACTGGTTACAGGAGCTGAGTCTGGAGCTTCAAACGGCGATGAAAGAACCAGGGATGGTTACTACCTTAGCATGAAATGGTAAGAGAACCTTGGGCGACTTTAACTTCAACAACGCTCGTTGAGGAAAAATCTTGGGTGACTTTAATTTCAACAACGCTCGTTGAGAAAAATCTGGGTGATTTTAACTTCAACAATGCTCGTTGAGAAAAAATCTTGGGTGTCTTCTACTTCAACAATGCTCGTTGAGAAAAAATCTTGGATGTCTTCTACTGGGATAAGAATTAGGGAGATCTTAGGGTCGATCTGACTGAACCAGAGAGGCCTTTGACTGGGTAAGAATCAGGAAAATCTTAGGGTCGACTTAACTGAACCGGACAAGGTCTTGAAATATCTTCAACTGGATAAGCATCAGGGAGATCTTAGGGTCGATCTGAATGAACCAGAGAAGGCCTTTGACTGGATAAGCATCAGGAAAATCTTAGGGTCGATTTAACTGAACCGGACAAGGTCTTGGAATATCTTCAACTGGATAAGCATCAGGGAGATCTTAGGGTCGATCTGACTGAACCAGAGAAGGTCTTTGACTGGATAAGCATCAGGAAAATCTTAGGGTCGATTTAACTGAACCGGTCTAGGTCTTGAAATGTTTTCAACTGGAATAAGTGTCAGAACGTCGCCATATCTGGTTCATATCTGGAAGGAAATCTGGAAGCAGTATCAGAACGTCACCGTCTCTGGTTTACATCTGAAACTATATCTGGAAGGAACTCTGGAAGCAGCATCAGAACGTCACCATATCTGGTTTACATCTGAAACTATATCTGGAAGGAAATCTGGAAGCAGCATCAGAACGTCACCATATCTGGTTTACATCTGAAACTATATCTAGAAGGATGTCTGGAAGCAGCATCAGAACGTCACCATATCTGGGTCATATCTGAAACTATATCTAGAAGGATATCTGGAAGCAGCATCAGAACGTCACCATATCTGGTTTACATCTGAAACTATATCTAGAAGGATATCTGGAAGCAGCATCAGAACGTCACCATATCTGGTTTACATCTGAAACTATATCTGGAAGGAACTCTGGAAGCAGCATCAGAACGTCACCATATCTGGTTTACATCTGAAACTATATCTGGAAGGAAATCTGGAAGCAGCATCAGAACGTCACCATATCTGGTTTACATCTGAAACTATATCTAGAAGGATGTCTGGAAGCAGCATCAGAACGTCACCATATCTGGGTCATATCTGAAACTATATCTAGAAGGATATCTGGAAGCAGTATCAGAACGTCACCATATCTGGATCATATCTGAAACTATATCTAGAAGGAAATCTGGAAGCAGTATCAGAACGTCACCATCATCTGGATCATATCTGAAACTATATCTAGAAGGAAATCTGGAAGCAGTATCAGAACGTCACCATATCTGGGTCATATCTGAAACTATATCTAGAAAGATGTCTGGAAGCAGCATCAGAACGTCACCATATCTGGGTCATATCTGAAACTATATCTAGAAGGATATCTGGAAGCAGCATCAGAACGTCACCATATCTGGTTTACATCTGAAACTATATCTAGAAGGATATCTGGAAGCAGCATCAGAACGTCACCATATCTGGTTTACATCTGAAACTATATCTGGAAGGAACTCTGGAAGCAGCATCAGAACGTCACCATATCTGGTTTACATCTGAAACTATATCTGGAAGGAAATCTGGAAGCAGCATCAGAACGTCACCATATCTGGTTTACATCTGAAACTATATCTAGAAGGATGTCTGGAAGCAGCATCAGAACGTCACCATATCTGGGTCATATCTGAAACTATATCTAGAAGGATATCTGGAAGAAGTATCAGAACGTCACCATATCTGGATCATATCTGAAACTATATCTAGAAGGATGTCTGGAAGCAGCATCAGAACGTCACCATATCTGGGTCATATCTGAAACTATATCTAGAAGGATATCTGGAAGCAGTATCAGAACGTCACCATATCTGGATCATATCTGAAACTATATCTAGAAGGAAATCTGGAAGCAGTATCAGAACGTCACCATCATCTGGATCATATCTGAAACTATATCTAGAAGGAAATCTGGAAGCAGTATCAGAACGTCACCATATCTGGGTCATATCTGAAACTATATCTGGAAGGAACTCTGGAAGCAGCATCAGAACGTCACCATATCTGGTTTACATCTGAAACTATATCTGGAAGGAAATCTGGAAGCAGCATCAGAACGTCACCATATCTGGTTTACATCTGAAACTATATCTAGAAGGATGTCTGGAAGCAGCATCAGAACGTCACCATATCTGGGTCATATCTGAAACTATATCTAGAAGGATATCTGGAAGCAGTATCAGAACGTCACCATATCTGGATCATATCTGAAACTATATCTAGAAGGAAATCTGGAAGCAGTATCAGAACGTCACCATCATCTGGATCATATCTGAAACTATATCTAGAAGGAAATCTGGAAGCAGTATCAGAACGTCACCATATCTGGGTCATATCTGAAACTATATCTAGAAGGATATCTGGAAGCAGTATCAGAACGTCACCATATCTGGGTCATATCTGAAACTATATCTAGAAATAATTGCGTTAGTTGATAGTAATCATTTTTGTATTGATCTTTTTCCTGAAAAGGCAAAACATAATTGTATGCAAAATCATGATGCATGAACTGTATGTCTTCAAAATTAATGAGATTCGTGCCATATGATGCATATACATGCTACAATGTACGAAGATATGATGTTTATGACTGTATTTTTGTCTAAGAAAATAAATCCTTGACGGGTGCCGGGAAATCGTATCCTGGGCTGATGTTGAAGAATAGTTTTTTTGCCTCCACTGGGGATGATAGTTGCAAGTATACCGGTGGGAGAAGATAACTCCGTTGGGGAATAAACTTGGCAAATGACAGATTCTGCGGGGAGAAAAGATACTCTAGCGACCATGCTGGGGAGTGATACTCTGTGGGGAGAGAGATACTTTGCTGAGTGTTGATAACATCTTGCTGAGGATACTCTTGTTGTATTGGAAGTGTTGATAGACTTCGCTGGGGATAAGAAGGCTTCGTTGACGACGCTCTTTCCGTGGCTTTTGGCTGAGGATAACCCAGTTATATCCTGTTAAGGAAATAACTCTTTAAATCAAGCCGGACGACGCGTTCGTGCGCTGCGAGGATGAGCTTCCAGATTTTACTGGGGAATAAGCTTACTGCTTGGGGATATGAATTCCATCTTTCCTGGGGAACTGGATTGGATTCTCTGGGGAAGTTTTGAACTGTATTGGTTATGTTCTTCCACGGAACCTACCCTGATACCTTGGAGGATAGCACAATCAGATTGCTTAGACCACTCTTTATTGCCCCTGTTTCTATGGGGGAGTCACTTGTGGGGTACTGATAGTTGTTGATGGACAAACCTTCTTTTGGTAGGCAAGTGACAAGATGACAGGACATAGTCGTACGCTTTGATCCCTAACTTTTGCCTGGACCGCCCTTTCGGGTTTTCAGTCCACCGGGATATCCATTTTTTGCTCAGGCCGCCTTTTCAGGTTTTCGACTTGCCGGGTGTACAGATTTTTTCTTTTCATCCCTTATTTTTGCCCGAACCCTTTTGGTTCGCCGGGAAGCCCTTATTTTTGCCTAGGTGTGTCAACCTAGCGGGTCTTTAATTGTGCGTAGTATCTTTTCGACTATGTCCACGCTCAGGGAGTGTAGGGAGTTGCCCCTGTTAGTAGTGTTTTGTCATGCCACCAGAAGGTATTTGATCAGGCAAGATTTGTTGTTGGAATGCCCCAAGTGACTCAGGCGGAGACTTGCCCCAGGCTATTTGGCCTTTTGAGAGATTCTCCGAATCTTGACTCAACTGCCCCCAGATGTTGGACAATGATCATGTCTGCCCCTTGATTGGAGGTACTTCTGTTCATTAGGCCTTCGTCGTGCGAATTTCTATGCTGTTCAAACAAAACGTCATATGCAAACAAAGTTATGTTAAAAAATGCAAAGCTCATGTCTGTCTTGAAGATTTTGAAAATGCATTCTTTTTTCATAAAACAAATGAATGTTTGTAAAACGTGATGTCAACTCCGTATTTACCGTAAGCCTTAAGGAGTCAGGATACCTTTCGTAACAGTATGCTTTCGAACTAACCCATGCTTCAGCTAGGACTTTTGAGGGTTATAACGTGGCCTGGGTTCACGGTTTAAGAAATAAAGGATAAAGGCTCAAATTTTGTTTGTACCCACCCGCTCTTCGTGATGTTCTCCAAACCTAAACTCAGTTGATCATACGTCAGACCTTGTTTGAGTCTTTGCTCTGATTTTCCGGTGATGGTTCGGATATTGATGATTTATTCTGAATAGGCAGTCATCATTTTTTGTCGAGGGTTTGTGGGACCTCTTTCTTTTTGATTTTGTTATCCCTATTTTTTGCCTGAACTGTTTCCTTTTTTGGAATTACAGTCAGCGGGATGCCCCAGTTTTGTAAGTCTTCTTCGTAGGTTTTGACTTAATGGGTTTTTCGTTTATGATTTTTTTTTTTGATCATGACTGCCTCTCCTTTTGATTGTTCTGAACCATCACTGCCTTTTGTTTCGTGAGGACTCTTTTTAGTGTCATTTGTTGTGCACTTGGACCAACTGAGAGACTACCCTGCCCCGGGTTATGATTAAGGGTTTTGATTTTCGAAAATAAAAAACTCCTACTTCTTTGGCTCAGAGGGGTTAGCGAGGGATTATCATCTTTATAACTCCAGTGTTTAGGAATTGAAACAATGCCTGTACCTTATCAGCGGGGTCTGTTCAAAAGCATACTGTAGATAACGGTATCGTTTTCGTCATCCTCCCTCAAGAGGCTTAGAATTATTAATCGAGAGTTGACATCAGAAAAAAAAATATGAAAACAATTTGCATATAGTGAATACGAATATATTACTTCAAAACAGACATATGCGATGCATTAATGAAATAACAATGTTTTAATCATGAGTAAATGTTTGAACAAAAGAAAGTTGCAACTTGAACATTCGAATGAACAAAAATTTCTAGTCTCAGGGCTTGTCACTTCAAATGGTGAGCCTTGGAGGGATGGTAGAAAAATTCAGCCTGACCATCTTGTGTGAATTCCAGTGCTCCTTCATCAATCAGGTCCTGGATCTTGTTTTTCAAAGCCCAACACTCGTTTGCATCATGTCCTGGACAGGCAGAGTGGTAGGCACACCTTTTATTGGGATCATAAGCAGGATGTGCTGTGTTGGGGTTCTGGGGATGAGCCCTTAATGTGATCAGGTTCAATCTCAACAGGCGTTGTAAAGCTTGAAACAGCGACATATTGAGCGGGGTGAACTGCCTCCTGGGCTTGTCTGTCTGAAGTTGGTGAAGTTGCTGCTGAATTGGTGATACTGGAGCCATATGAGGAGCTTTCTCCTTGCCTCCTTGTCTCAAAGGTGGTTGAACGATGATTGGCTTTTTACCCTTAGATGTTTGCCCCAGTTGGTTACCCTGAAGCAGTTTGTTGACGAGAACCCCGAGCTCATCTTGTCTTTGAGTTAAACCCTGAATGGCAGTCATCTGCCCCAGCATCTGGGCTTTCATTGCATCTATCTCAGCTTGCAGGCGTTCCAGCCGTTCGTCCTCAGTACTGTTCCTGACTAAAGTCTCCATGAGAAGTGTCCTTAGCTCCTCCTGCCCCTTGGATAGATTCAGGAGGATTTCCCCAAACCGAGTCTCTTGAGCAAGAAGGTCCTGGTTGTCTGGTTGGAAAGCCATTGCTGAAATAAACAGCGGGAAAGGTAAGTAACCTGCAACAAGGGTACCTGTTATGCAATGATGTGTATGACATGCATGTAATGTTTTCAAGGACCTCGCGGGATAAACAAGACAATATTGTTAGAACTTGGTAGCTTGATTGAAGGAACTGCATATTATTGAGAGTCCTTCTTCAAAGGGTCAAAGGCTCACCATATCCAGTGGGTCATAGCCCCTGACAACCTTGGCTAGAGGAAAATAAATCCTCCTTGCCCCTTGCTAGGATAGTTGGTTCATCATGACCTGCATCACAAGCCCTTGAGATCCTTGAAATGGGTTATGATGTATGCAATGGTATGATGTCATGCTATGCATGGGGTGATGTAGGTAAACCATGTTATGAGTCCCAACTAAGGACTATAAACAAACCCTGCAAGAAATTCAGTATACTTTGTTATGAGTCCCTATTAAGGACTATAAACAAACCCTGCAAGAAATTTAGTAAACCCTGTTATGAGTCCCAATTAAGGACTATAAACAAGACCTGCAAGAAACAAGTGTCAGGTAACAAGCACGCAGATAGTCAAGTACGAAGGCACACAAGTCACACAAGAGAAGCCCTTAAGGTTTAAGGCCAGCGTGGAGTCTAGGTATTACCCTCTTGAAGT
This sequence comes from Vicia faba, assembly GCA_948472305.1. Taxonomy (NCBI): domain Eukaryota; kingdom Viridiplantae; phylum Streptophyta; class Magnoliopsida; order Fabales; family Fabaceae; genus Vicia; species Vicia faba. The sequence goes on from CATIWC010001146.1 coordinate 169,700, forward strand.
TGGTGGGTTCAACCTGTCCTAATCAAAGTAACCGGGTTCTAAGGTTCCCAATATCACGGGATTGCTTTCATTGTTCATCGTTTCGATTTAGCCACTGAACTGGCGACCGAAATATTCCAGGAAAGCAACCCTCAATTGAGTGTAGTATCGAGTATCAACCAACCTCGGACTGCACCAAAGTCAGTTATCTCACTACCCTAAAGAGGCCAAGATAGTTCAATTAAGGTTCCTAAGGTCTGTTGATGCTTCACGACACCACGCGGAGGCCCCGTACTCTCCTTGACTGAACTCAAGGGTTACCGGTACACACCAAAGTGCCACATCAACGTAGCAGACTGTTTCAACCATGTCGGTATACCCCGCACAGTTCCCTCACAGCCTTGTTGCTACTTTCTAAGAAGGTATCCCCAGATCCGGGTTAGGATCTATAGCACTCCCAAGCAACCCACAACAATAAAGCAAGCAAAGAAGACAATTGAAAACATAGCTATGACCTAGCCCTAAGGTATACCTCACTTTAAGTTTAACTCCCCAGCAGAGTCGCCAGTTCTGTGATCGGTGGATCTGGAACTGACTGTTTAACGCTGGTTCGCGAAATGTCGCGGAAGCAAGAGTCGCCACCGTCTTTTATTTTCTCCAAATGGAAAGGACAAAAGCACAGAAAAATTCCTTAAAGAGATTGCTCTCGGTTCGGGAGGTAGGTTATAGAAAGGGAAGGTATTAGCACCCTTTCTATCCATGGTTATCCATGGGCTCTTAGATACTTGTTCATTGTGTTTTCAAAATGGTTTGCTTGCTTTTCAATGTGGGTTTAAAAAAGTTTCTTTGAAAAATTTCAGTTCGACTCGTACGTCAGAGTGTTTGAAAAATTTGTTTTGAAAGCTTTTGAAAAGTGTTGGTGTGAAAAGGTAAGAGAGCAAGTATCCATGAGAACCTACCTACCCTAAGGAATTCGTCTGTGTAAATGTCCTTTAAAGTAGTGCCATCCCACCATTGAGAGGTAGGTAGCACCACCGTTGGAGGTGTTCGGGTCAATTCGAGTTTGTAGGGGACATGGTGATCACCAGAGCAATGGGAAGACACCTTAGAAGTTACCCTCATGCCAGGTTCCCGGATCATGAGGACTTACTAAGACATCCTCTACTCGACGACCACCTTTCGAGGGCAAGGCAACAGTGAAGCGTACCCTAGGGGTGATGTGTGCGAATCGTGTGTCGTTTTTCATTGATATTTGTCTTGTCATGTTTATTGGTATTCTACGCTTGATTTTATTATGGTCATTCATTCTTTCATGCTTGGTTAACAGTTAAAAGTTTGCGGGAAAAATAAATCTAAGCTATTACAAATGGCGCGGGTCCACATCGCCGAAATTAAACCGGACCCGATTTGACGGAAAATAAATAAAGAAAATAACGGTGCGAGAAGTTTAAGTTACAATGCTTCGGGAGAGATACATAATGAATTAAGCGAAATAAAACAAATGTGCGAATAAAATAAATTACGAACGAGGGCGTTGGACCCTTTTGCAAAATATTATTAATAAGGAATTAAAATTAAGAATTAAAAGAAAATGTTTTTTAGTATTTTTGTGTTTTTTGAGATTTAATAAAAAAAGAATTAATTAAAAAACCAAAATGAAATGTTAAACCTAGTTCTAATTATTTTTAAGTTTATTATGAAAGTATTAAAATTTAACCTAAATGCAACCCTAATTAGTTTACAAGTTTAATTATGAAAATAAATAAATCACTAATATTATGGCAAAAAAAAAAGGAAAATTAAAAGGAATAAAAAGTCATTAACCTAATGCTATATTTTTTGGATTTTTTTATGGAAGAAAGAATTAAAGTTGCAACCTAAATTAATACTAAGTTAATTTACATACAATTTATTTATGAAAATAACTAAAATAAAATAAATATTATATTGTTCTCTCTTTTTCTGATTTTTGTGTATTTTATAATTTGTAAAGAAATAGTAATTAGTTTAAACAAATAAAGAAAATAAAATAAGAATTAAAAATAAAACAAGAAAAATATAGAGAAAGCAAACCAGGGGGTTCAGGCCCTAAAGTGGAGGTGTGGCCCAGCAATCTAGCCCAATTGATTTTGGAAATTTGTTGACTTTCCCAGGCCACGTATGGGACCTTTGACTGAGGTTTATGGTACACCTCTGAACATGGCTTTCTGATTGATCCTCTTAGGCACAATGGACGTCTTGATGATTGTGGTGTACCATGCGCTCCACCTTTGAAATTGCACAGGAAGACGTTTGGAAAAATAATATTGAAATTATGCAAGACCTGGGACTTGAGCCCAGGTCATGAGGGTTACCAGTTAACACCTATACCGCTGCACCACTATCACACATTCGTTAATTAAATAAACAACAAATATAGTGAAAGCAAACAATGCGTTAGTGACTGAAGCTGCGCGAAATTCAAAAACAACGTATCACATGTTGCCACGCTTCATCGTCTCCACCACCCTGAAAAAAACAAACAACATAAGCAACGGTTTCTTAAGCGTGGTTTTAGGGGGCTTTTGGAAAAAATAGCGATTAAGCCTCAGGGCTCTATAAACTGAGCTGCGAACATTCATTCTTCTTCGTCCAAGCTTGCCGATTTGAATGGTCATGGTTTCGTGGGCTAATTTTGCTTGGTTTCAGAAGCCCTAAATTCAAGCTTGGAAAACCCTAAAGATTGATCATGGTGAAATCACATATATGGCATAAAAACGAAATTAATCATGTCAGTTAGCTTTGAAATCAAATGAAGAACAAGAATCAACAATTAAATTGCATAAAAAGTGCCTAGAACATGATATGCGTTTATGAGTTTTTTTGCTGTACAGTCGAAGGTCTTGTTACCAATTCCTTGCGTTTGAGTTGGTGTTAGGGATTGGAATCTGTTCAGGAGACCACAAGGAAGCTTTTGGAAAAGGAATTAAGACTTGAATCCACCTAGAACACTGATTTCAGTTTTGAGTTTTATGGAGAATTTTTCCAAGTTGGCAATGGTGTTTGGGCGCAGCATTTAGTGTCTGGTCCTTAGGTTTTGACTCAGTACTTATGAGGGAAGGGAATTAGGTCATTAGCTGGCCTTGGTCCATGCCCATGAGAGAATTAGTCTTAGGTCTTTCACCATTAACAAACTTTCCCTTTTTTAAGCAAAACCAAGACTTGGTGTACAACCTAACCCCTAGCATGAGTTTGTGAGCTGGCACATGATATATGGAAGCTATTCCAATTCAAATGACACTATTCCATTGATTTTTTTTTAAATTTTATTTGAATTATTAAAGATTTAAAATGAATTAAATTAATAAAAATTAAATAAAAATAGAAAAATCAATGTTTGATCTTGAAATTAATCATGGGACACGTGTGTGGCATGACAAGGCTGAATCAAGTGGGAAGAAAGTGGGCCCTTTTGTCAAAAATTGAAGTTTCAAGGATAGTTGACTTTTGCCATTTCACAAAAATTTCCCAACTTCTCCAATGCATAACTTGCTCAATTTTTAAGCTTTTCTCATGTTCTTGGACATTTTGGAAAGGTCTTTGAGTCCTTTAACCAATGCCTTTGGTCCCATGTAATTTTGATTTTCCAATCTCAAGTTATGGCCTTTGACTTAAAGTCCCTTTTTATTGACTTTTGAAAATGACCTATAATGTTGAAATTGATAATTTTTTGTGAGAGCATTTCTTGGACTTGAAGTATGAAGATGAGTTGTAGGAAATCTCTTTCTCTTCAAAATGAGCTTTGGATGAAATTTTTCTGATAATCCATGTGAAAGTTATGCCCTGGTCAATTTCAGTTGACTTTTTCAGCTGTCCAAATAAGGAAACTTTTGCATCTTGATGATTTTTCAGCTGTCCAAATAAGGAAACTTTTGCATCTTGATGATTTTCTGAGCCTAATTTTGAGAATCATGATCAAGCATTGATCAAATGATGTTTGTGGCTTCAAAATGATATGTTGACCAAAAATTTGAACTTTTGACTGTCAAATGACCATTTTGCCCCTACAGTTGACTGTAGTGCAATTTAGGGTTTTGACTGTGCAATTTTGAGCTGAATGCCTTGAAACTTGATATGAGGATGCTTGACCATGTTTGTAAGCATATGAGACTTGATTGGGCCTTTGAACACTTCCTTTTCTTGATCAGACTCAAAACCCTAATTTTGATTATATAGGAGACAGTTGGACTGTGCAACCCTTGGGGGAGCTTTATGACTTGGCTTGGCAATTTCTTGAAGAATATGGGAGGGCAAATTTTGGGGTACAACAATAGGCAAGTGTTTTCTTTTGCAAATTGACAAGTACTTAAGAGCTATCTACCCTAAAGTTCTCAAAGATTTTTGTTATGTTTTAACCCTTTTGACAATTTTGTTCCACCATTGCATTTGGTGGACAATCTTGTATTAGGAGGTGAAAGGGACAGGCGCGGGTCATCGTTTAGACCATAATTGCAATAGTGCTAAGTATCTTTGGGCAATTTTTCTTTTGAAAGGGACTTGATCATTTTAGGCAACTTTTCGAAAACGTCATCGAGGGACTATGATCATTTGATTGTTTGTTTTACCCAAAGAAACCTAACATGCAATATGGCCCATTTATTTAAAGGCAACAAGTGGAATACCCTAGGGGTGCAAGTGTGATATGTGTTGTCCATATTTCATGCTTGTTTATCTTGAAATTAGGTCAAACTATTTTGTTCTTTTTATTTGCATACAAACCCTAATTCTAGCATTAAAGTGCGAAAAGTAAAATTCTTACACTATTACAACACAATAGGGGAAGGGGGGTACAAATGTTCAAATGGGGGGATATTTAGACAAGAAATTTAAACCTAGCTATTACATCAATTTTGGAATATTTACAAGATAATTGATTGCAGAAATTAAATGGAAAATAAAATAAAGATGCAAAATACAAAAAAGGGTTTTTATATGTATGGAAAAAAGTATTATTTATGTCAAATAAATAAAATAAAAAAAGTATTATTTTTTGGAGTTTTTGTATTTTAAGGGTAAAAACCCTAATTTTTATTAAGTAATATATATATTATTTAATTTATACAAGTATTTGTTTATTATGTACAAAAATAAAATAAAATGAAGTATATTTATAAAAAGTATTTTTTTATGTCAAATATTAATAAAATAAAAAATATAGGTATTTATATATATATATATATATATATATATATATATATATATATATATATATATATATATATATATATATATATATATATATATATATATATATATATATATATATATAATATATATATATATATATATATATATATATATATATATATATATATATATATATATATATATATATATATATATATACTATATATATATATATATATATATATATATATATATATATATTATAATATATATACTATATATATATATATATATATATATATATATATATATATATATATATATATATATATATACTATATATATATATATATATATATATATATATATATGTATTAATTTCTAAATATGTATTATATATATAAAAATAATAATATTTAATATTATAAAAAAGGTATATTTTGCATAAAATATTTTCAAAAGAAAAAAATGAAATAAAAATCAGAAATGAAATATATTTACATTATTTTTCTAATTCTTTTCTAAATAGATAGTATATATATATTTATGTACAAATGTCTATATAAACAAATAAATACCTAAAAAATGCCAAAATGGTGTAAAAATAATTTTTCATGTTTTTAATATTATTAGCAAAAATAAATAAGTCAAAATGAAAAAAAGAAAAGTCAAAAAATCATGAAAAATAAACATAATGGGCTCAGGGGTATGAAACCAAAAATGTGGTGTGAAAAGGAAAAACAAAACTGGCCCAGCCCATGAAACTTCTTCTTCAACCCTCTGAACAAAAAAATGTTCAAAAAACGCGCGCCTGAAACTCCATTCAAACATCCTGATTCTTTGATCTTTTGCACAAACTTCCAACATAAGAAATGTTAAGCATTGAATCACGATTCTAAATATATAAAAAACTCATCCTAACTCTCAGAAATGAGAGAGAATTTTGACATTCCCAAATCCTGACCTAAGTTTTCTTCCATTTTCAAACCTTAAATTCTCACAGCTCAGGCAAAATAAATGAAAAGTAAAAGCATGTACAGGTTCAGGGGGCATGAGTAGAAACATTTCTTATTCACAAACCTAGAGCTAATGATGCCTATACTAAGAGTTAGAAGTTCACAAAAATACCTGTTCAGTTGAAGTTCTATCTGGCAATGGGGGAGCTTTCAGAGCAGGGTGATGATCTGTATAGCTTGCCTGAGGTGTGGTGATGCTATTCCAATGCTTACTTTGCTTTGAGACACCTTGAATCGAGCTATGGACCTCCAACTGTAAAACAAGAAAGTGAAAATGGTGGAACTGGTTAGAGGAATTACAGGTCGTGTTTTAGGTTTTGGTTAGCTTGCATTGATGCTAGGGAATGTGTTTGATGAGCTTTGGGCAAGAAATCATGCAAGGATGAGAGTTGGCACTCAAACTGCAGTGAGAACTCTGTGGTTGAGCAGTTTTAGGGTGGTTCTGAGTTTGTGGAGGTATTGGAGGTATTGGAGTCGTGTTCTAGTTTGGTTAGGATGATTAGAAGTGTACAAAACAAATGCTTTTGTGTTCTAATGCTGAGATGAGAGTTATGGTGTGTTATGCCACTTTTCTTCACACTTAAGCAAGCAAAGCCAAGTTGATGTTCTAGGCAAGTAGAGGCCCCCTAAACATGCTGCTAACCTTGTCTTGATCAGAGTGTTTTGCTCATAATCTTGTGCCAATTGGATTTGATCTGTACCTCTTGGATTTGCATTATGACATAAAGCTTGCTTTTGCAAAAATGGCCATTTTACTTTTTCCATTTATGGCTTAATTCAACATGTAATGCATAAACTCATGGAACAAGACCTTAGCACAATGAACATGCATTAAATTATTTAGTGTTGGATGGTTTAAGGGCCTGTAATCAAGTGGCATGCTGGTTTGAGAAATTTGCACAAGTTATGAACATGTACATGGCCATGAATCAAAGTGACTTTTTGGCATATTGTAAAATTCGAATCTCTCAAGTTATGAGGTTGTTTGATGAGTTATTGGACATTTTGGAAAGCTTGGAATGTGTACTACAATCCATCTTTGAAATTCAAATTGAAATTCCAAGTGGAAGTGTATGGAAAATGGCCTTGAAGTTAGGTAGAAAACCTTGCCAAAATAGGTTGAAATTTCACTAAGTTAAGAATGGTTTAGTACCCTTATTCCAAAAATTGTAACAAGCCTCATTTGGGAAAACTTTGTGAATCAATGTTGTAGATTATGCAACAAGCTACAACTTTCATGTTTTGACTTTTGCTTGAATCCAAATGAATCTTGGTGAGAAAGTGGGGCAAAGTTGGGAAAAGATTAGGGTTTTTCATAACTTAGAAAAATTCTAAGTTATGAAAAATTCTCATTTCAAACCCTAATTTGCAATTTTTGATTTCTTGGTGAACAAGTTTCATGATTTGGCATGTTTTGATGAAAAAGGAATCTTGACTCTTGATTTTGACCAAAAAGTCAAAGTTTGACTTTTCAGTATACAGTCAAAATTGATCAATTGATTGGGAAATTCAACTGTCAATCTTGTGCATTTGGGATCTTTTGAACTTGTTGAGCATGTCAAGATAATTCCATGGGGTCCTTGAGTCCATATGTGAGCTTGGTTTGCCATTGGCTAGGTCAAACAGTCAAAAATTGCCTTTGTGCAGTCAAAACCCTAAAAATGACCATTTTGCCCTTTTGGTGATCTGATCAAATTTCTTGTGAAATTGTGATCCAAACTTGATCAAATGGTTCATGTGAGTTCATAATGTTGATGTGGGTCAATTTTCATGAGATTTGACTATCAATTGGTCACAGTTGACTTTTTCCCCAATACAGCTGATTTTTAGGTCAAATGTCCAATTGACTGGGCACAACTTGGAATCAAGACTTGAAACTTGATATGAATAAACTTGGGAGTCCAATATGAAGCAAGAAGGTCATCTTAGGCATTTTAGTTCAAAACATCTTTGTGCAAACACAAACCCTAATTTGGGTCAACAGTGCAAGGAGAAGTCTTGAGCAGATGAAACCCTAACTGGATCTTGATCTTCAAGAGCCTTGTGATGAGAAATGTTGAGAGAATGGGAGGGCAAATTTTGGGGTACAACACCATCTTTCTTTTGTATAAAATTTTTCAATTTTTACGACAACATTCTCTTACTAGGATGTTTGTCTCATTTGTACAAAAATACTCACAAAAGTTAATACAAAAATACTTCAAAGTGCAGAAATTTGCTTGCCTTTCTTTTCTTTTTTTCACTTATGTTTTATTTGAAAACGTCCAATGTTTTGTTAAATAGGCATATGCATTTGAATATAATCACTGCTTACAAATAAAACAATTTGAAAAAGGATAATTACTGATAGGTTGAAGGAGTAGGAAGAAATCTTTATGCCATTCCAGAAGAAATCCCCTACGATACATCATTCGGATCCTCAACAAGGTTAAATATGGAGTATATTTCCCCAGCGAAGTTAAGCTTTAAGATCCGCAACGGAGCCAGTGCAGTCTAAAACTTGATTCCCCAATTGAGTTAATTTTCAAAATTCCCATCAGAATTAAGCTTCGAGATCCCCAGTAGAGCCCGAAAACCCTGAAAGCCCAATCCTCAGTGGAGCCAGAATAGTCTAAACATTCTCCCCACAGATTTATTTCCCAGCAGATTGAAGATTCTCAGTCTCATTTCTCCAGCAGAAGTCTCCCAGGTTTTAACTTCCCAGTAGAGATTTTAAGAGTTTTCCTTATTCCCCCAAGCAGTCAGCAGTCAGCAAGGATTTCTCATCTTCAAAGATTTTTGGAATCCCCAACTTTGGTCAAGGATTTACTTTCCCCGACAGCAATCAAAGATTTCATTATCTCCAGTTATCAAGGATTTATTTTCCTCAGCAAGACAGTTACTCAGATTACATGCACAACCATTACATTCATATATCATAAACGTTGATGAAACACAATTCATTGCATCATACATATCATGCAACATAACTTTGTGTTTCAGCTAACATTTTACCCTTTTCAGGATAAGATTAAAAGGCTTTTGTTAACAATTATTCAAATACAGTACGGATGCACCCCAGACATGGTGGTCATCCTATTACTCATTCAGAACTTCAAGTCAAAATACAGTATGGATACACCCCAGACGCGACGGTCATTCTACTACTTATTCAGACTTTAGCAATCAGATACAGACTAGATACGCTCCAGACACGGCTGCCATTCTATATCTCATTCAGATTCAACTATCAACTACAAGTTCAGATACGCTCCAAACAAGGATGCCGTTCTGGCCTTTACACCAACAGTTTTATCCCCCCAGTGCAGTCGCCACAGAGGTCTTTCTGTCACTTATTCAGATCCCAGTTACAGTACAGATACACCCCAGACACGGCGATCATTCTACTACTCATACAGATCTCAACTTCAGATATGGTCCAGATACGCTCCAGACACGGTTGCCATTCTGTCACTCATTCATAGTTTATCCCCAGCACACAGTTGCTCCACACGCAGATGTTTCTCTATTACCTAGATACAATACAGATACACTCCAGACACGACAGTCATTCTGATATTCATTCAAAATTCAAATACAGTTACAGCTCAGATACGCGCCAGACACGGACGCCATTCTTTTGCTCATACAAACTCAGTCTCCAGATGCAGTTCAATGGCATTCTAGACACGGATACCGTTTTGATGCTCATTCTTCTAACCTAAAGCATTGCAATTCAACAAAGATTCTTGGATGGCATCTTTAAGCCCATCTCCAGCAAGATTCTACCATCTCCAAATGGCATCTTTAAGCCCATTCCCGCATCTATGTTTTGACGAGTGAAAATTTACGGACACTCTAGTGTCCAATCCTCTTTTACCTTCGAGTCGCGAAAGGCAAACTTGCCAATCTAACTCTTCAGGTTCAAGAAGATTGAACAGGGGCACTTGTTGTACCCCAAAATTTTCTCTCTCATTTCATCAACATTTCTCATCACAAAACTCTTGGAACTCAAGATCAAGCTAGGGTTTGCTCTACTTAAGACACCTCTTTGCACTGTTGACCTAAATTAGGGTTTGAGTTTGCACAGGGATATTTTGACCTACAATGCCCAAAGTGACTTTCATACTTCATGTTGGACTCACAAGTTTGTCCATACCAAGTTTCAAGCCTTGATTCAAATTTTTGCCCAGTCAATTGGACAGTTGACCTAGAAATCAACTGTATTGGGGAAAAAGTCAACTGTGGCCAATTGACAGTCAAACCTCATGAATTTTTACCCACATCAACATTATAAACTCATATGAACCATTTTATCAAGTTTGGATCATAATTCCACAAGAAATTTGATCAGATCACCAAAAGGGCAAAATGGTCATTTTTAGGGTTTTGACTACACAAAGGCAATTTTTGACTGTTTGACCTAACCAATGGCAAATCAAGCTCACACATGGACTCAAGAACTCAATGAAATTGTCTTGACCCATTCAACAAGTTCAAAAGATCTCAAATGCATAGGATTGACAGAAGAATTTTTCCGTCAACTGATTAAATTTGACTGTACACTAAAAAGTCAAACTTTGACTTTTTGGTCAAAATCAAGTGCCAAGAGTTATTTTTCATCAAGACATGTCAAATTATGAAACTTGTTGATCAAGAAACCCAAAAATGCAAATTAGGGTTTAAAATGGAAAAATTTCATAACTTAGAAATTTTCTAAGTTATGAAATTTTCTTATTTTTAACTATCTTTGTCCCATTTTTTCACCAAGATGCAAATGGATTCAAACAAAACTTGCAACATGAAAGTTGTAGTCCATCACAATTTAACAACTTTGATTCACAAAGTTTTCTTAAAAGAAGCTTGTATCTCAAGTTATGATTTTTGGAACAAGGGTACCTAAAACTTTTAACTTAGAGAAATTTTGCCCTAGTTTAGGCAGGATTTTGACCCATCTTCTTGGCCATTTTTCACATAGATCCACTTAGAGTTTAGAGTTGAATTTCAAATATGGATTATAGTACATGTTCCAAGATTTCCAAATTGTCCAAGAACTCCTCAAACACCCTTGTGGTTAGAGAGAATCGAATGCTTGAAGTTGGCAAAAACTCACTTTTGTCCATGACCAATACATGTTCATACAAACTTGCATTTTCAAATCAGCATGCTTGGTACTAGCTTGCAGACCTCAAAACCAGTTTATACTCCATAATTTAATGTATAACCATTGAGCTAAGGTATTATCTTGTTCATTTGGACATTGCATACAAGACTAATCCCTATTTGGAAAAAGGTAAATTGCCATTTTTGTAAAATTGCACTTTATGTCAAAACAAGATCCTTGAGGCATGGGGCCATATCCTTGAAGCAAGATTCAATCTACCAATTCCAAGAACCAAGGAAAAAGTGTGCAGCATAATAGAGGGCTTGTACAGGTTTGCATTGAGAACATACACACTCTTGCTTCAAGTAGAAGAAACTTGCAAAATACAAGCCATCTCTCACATCTGAAGAAACCAACTTACACAAACATTGTAAACAAGTTAGATACCTCCCAACAAGCCAGAAACACGACCCCTTTGCCTCCTAAATCTCCTTGTACACAAAATCATTATTTTTTTGCAAAACAGGGCAAGCCCTGCAGAACCATCTGCATCTCCATATTCCATCGTGCGTTTTGCCCAAAACCACTTCAAACACCTTCCACTCAACTCACCTGAACTATCTCAGGCCTCCATTGCTAGCTGTAACACCATTAACACACATTGCCATTTTTGTTTCAAAGCTTTGCAGGTTAAGTTCTGTGGCACGATTCAAGCCATTTCAAAACAAAGTAAGCATTGAGAAAGCTTCCTTGGACTTCAGGCAAGCTCAAGAGAAGCTCAAGCACTCTTGAAAGTTGCTGCATTGGCCAGCTCGAAGTCAACTGAAACAGGTATTTCATGGACTTCCATCTCTCTATTTAGGAATAGTTAGGCTTAGGTTTGTGAATGAAATATGTTGTACTCATAGCCCTGAAGCCATACATATGCTTAGTTTTCATTTATATTAATCGTGTTAGGAGAATTTTGTTCATGAACTTTCTGAAAAAACTAGGTAAAGAATTAGGGCCAGAGAAATTCTCTCTGGTCTTTGAGAGTTAGTTTAAGTTTTTTATATGGTTGAGTTCGTTGTTTGATGCTCTACAAGTTTCATGTTATGAGTTTTGTTAAAAAATCAAAGAATCAGGAGATAGCCATTGATGTACAGAACGCGCGTTTTGGTGAACAAAGGAGGAAGATGAAGTCTGACTGGGCTGGGCCTAGTTGTTTTTACTTCTAACACCCCATTATTCAGTTTACACCCCCCTGGCCAATTTATTTGAATATTTGTCATTTTGATTTTTTTTTTATTTTTTATTCTGACTTTATTATTTTTGTCAAAATATAAAAAATGCCAAAAAATTATTTTCTATATTTTTTCAAATTTATTTGATATTTATTTTTATTTTACTAGTATAAATATGTAAATGATTTATTTTCTTTTATTAAAACTTAAAGAATATTTTTAAAAAATATTTTCATTTTCATTTATTATTCTATTTATATTTAAAAATATTTTATTGAATATACACATTTTTTGTAAATAATTAATTTTTATTTTTATATATTTAATATGTTTAATATATATATATATATATATATATATATATATATATATATATATATATATATATATATATATATATATATATATATATATATATATATATATATATATATACTTATATACTTTATTTTTATTAAATAATTAGGTCAAAAATACAAAAAATATAATACATTTTCATTTTTATTAATATTTTACACTAAAAATATCTTTTCTACAATATACTTTTATTTTTTTGTATAAATTAATATATTATTGTATATAAATAATAAATAATACTATTTATTTATGGAATTAGGGTTTTTTCCCTAAATATCAAAATAATTAAAATTGGCTTTCTTTTTTATTTTATTATTTTTACTTCACATTGAAAAATACTTTTTACATACATAAAAATCTTTTTTGCATAATACATTTTATTTGATATTTATTTAATTGTATTTATTTAAATATTATATTATGACTTGTACATTTAATTTGGTTGTAATAACTTAGAATTTAATTTCTTGTCAAATACCCCCAATTCAAATTTGTACCCCCCTCCCTATATCATGTTGTAATAGTATAGGATTTAAATTCTCACACTTTTAAATGCTTTCAATTATGCCATGGTTAGACCTAGGGTTTGTATGCAAGTAAAATCAACAACTAGCTTGACCTAATCCAAGATAAACATGCATGAAAAACAAACACAATGCACACTTGCACCCCTAGGGTTTCAATCCACTTGTTGCCTTCAAAAATGGGCCATGGTTGCATGTCAAATACTTTGGCAAAACAAAAACAAAAACAAAGATCATGGTCCCTCGATGACGCTATATGAGTTGCCTAAACAAAATGATCAAGTCCCTCAAGAAAATTGCCAAAAATACTTGACACAGTTGCTATCATGGTCTATACGATGACCCGCGCCTGTCCCGTTTAACATCCTAACACAAGGTTGTTCACCAAATACAATCATGAAACAACACTGTTAAAAGGGTTAAAAACATAAGAAAGATCTTTGAGTAAAATAGGGTAGACAACTCTTAGTTACTTGATCAAAGCTTGCAAAAAACATCCTTGCTATCTTCAAAACACACTTCACAACATAATTTCAAAACCCTACTTTCAAACATTGGAAACTTTTAAAAGACAAAAACACCTTTGTATACATTTAAACAAGAATCATTACAAAGGTTGCCACAACGATGGCCTCTTTTCAAAATATCTTTCAAAACCACACACAAAGCACCATTTCAAACAATTGAAAAGAAAAGCAAGTAACTAAGAGCCCATGGATAACCATGGATAGAAAGGGTGCTAATACCTTCCCTTTCTATAATCTACTCCCCGAACTCAAGAAAACATCTCAAAGGTCTTTCCTGTGTTTTTTGACCTTTCCTTAGGATAAAATAAAAAGTCGGTGGCGACTCTTGCTAAACCGAAACATTTGCAAACACAAAACGCAAAATCCCAAGTCAGTTCTCCCACCGTATCACACAAAGCCTCCACACAACAAGTTGCATTTTCTTTTTGTCAAGTATATCATCCATTTGGAATTCTCATAAGTACCATTTAATGATCAACGATGTTTAAGTGATCTGCGTTGACCAAAGGTGTTGTAGATCCATTAGAGGATTCGTAGAACCAAAGCCTCCACACAATGAATCTCAAGGTTTGGGCCACGAATGATCATTTATTCGAATCGGGACAAAATTTAGCGCTATGTTAAGCAATCGTAAGTGGACTTATATAGAAGTCGCACCTATTTTGAGGCGGGTCAATAGAAATCTATGCACCATTTATTTTGAGACATGATATAGAGGTCATGCTCCAACAACATCTAGTGCAATAAGAAGGGGGTGAGATGAAGATGGATGGGGAAAAAAATATACAAACCACATTTAAATTAAATTGTAATCAAACTATTATTAAAATCATTCATCCATTTTTATAGAGTTAAACTCAACATCATGGATCCAATGATGTTAATAAAGTTCATGATCCAAAATCGAACCCAAGATCAGCCAAAAAATAGTCACAAAATAATATCACATTTTAATATACATAAAATGGTTTAAAAATAATGTTTAAAAATAGAAAATAAAGAGAAAAATATCAACTATGTTCAAATTAATCAAGAAATAAAAAATAAGATCATAGAAAAATCAGAAAAAGGCTCAAATAATTTTAAAATTTTTTTGGTAATTTTTTAAAGTCAGAAAGTATTTTTAAAATTAAAATAAATGGGTAAAATAAACAAAAAATGGTAAAAAATAGTAAAGTCAGAAACAAAAATAAAATAAGGTCACCAATATTTGTCACAATATCATTGGATCATTCCATAATTTTTTTCAGAATTTTAAAAATGTATAAAAGTATTTTTAAACATTTAAAATAAATCAAATATGTGTAAAATTTATAAAAAATACCAAAACACAAAATTAAATTGTGAAAAAATAAAAATCAGAAAGAGAATAATCAAAATTATTTTTCATAATTTTTTCATATTTTTTGGATTAAAAATGAATTTTCTATGATTTTTTGAAATTTAAAACAATTAAAATATAAAAATCAGAAAAAGAAAATAAAAATAAAATATGTGAACCATTGGATGAGAGTCAAAACACGTTAGTAATCAAATCCAAGGGATCTGGCGTGTTGTGCATATCATGGCCATTAGTGAATATTGTACATAATCATTAATTAAATCAGGATTTGAAAAATACAGATGGCGCGCCTTCATTGGTTGGAAGATGACACGTTGGTCATCTTGAACCTCCAGACATCACAAATTGCAGGTCTCTCAAACTGTAAAATCAGAAGCTCAGACCTATGTCATTCGCTTCGTCTCTTCAAGACGAAGACAACCACACCCTCGCGCCAAATTTATATAAATTGTAGCTCAAGCAATTTGGAAGGAAAGTTTTGAAAAGGGATTTGAAATTTCATGCTCAAAACGTGTTTCCAGTAAAAGGTAAGTGTTGCAACTAGAACCAAGGTAATGAGAGCAACACAATGATATCAGAGTTTTGAAGAATTGATGAAGGAATCTACCTATTGAAGTTGAGTTTACGAGCTCTGAAACTGGAATTCTATGGAGCAATATAGGGCACGATTCTTGAATGTAATTATGTGGTTAGCTTCAGGGAAGATCAAGGAAGATGAATTGATGGAAAAATTGGATTGAAAAAGGCTCGAGAATGGATTTTGAAGTTACAGAAAATTGAGTTATGGATCAAGTTTGGCAGGGTGATTCTGGCTATCCAGGCTTGGGAAAATGAATGGGATAGTTCGTGTATTTATAGGAGAAGCGAATGGGATCAAAAGGAAGAGTGGATGATGCGTTTTGTAGGGAATTCGTGCAAACCTGATGCACGAGTGAAGTGTGATCCAAACTTCACCAAAACTCATCCAATTCTTGTGTTTTGATGCACTAATCCACTTGGGAAAGTTGGCTAATCATGTTTAGACCCAAAACGCATGTTAATTTGAGGTTTAGAGGTTGTAACATGAAATTCAAATTCTGACTTGCAAGGAAACTTCAATTCCAAGTTACCATTTTTGAAACTATGGCATTCTCAGCTCAAGGGGTGTTGAGGCATGATTCTTGATGCTTTTTAAAGATGAGGTTACAAGCTTTGCAATAGAAAAAGAATGGAGTTAAATGGATGCTTGAGCTTAAAGTTATATTGAGTCAAAGTTGAAGAAAAAGGGTTGACTTTCCATACTTAGAAATATTTCAAATTCTTTATCAAAAATGTCCTATAATGTCTTGCATCCAAACATGGCCTTCCACTTCGAACTTTCTCTTGATCAAAAATGATGGTATGAAGTAGATCTCTTGAATGACATTTTGAAACTTGAATCATTCAAAATCTCCAAAATTTGAGCAAGTTATGACTTGTTGAAGTTGGCAAAATTTCATGAAATGACCTATAATCTTTTGCATCTTTAAGGAAACTTCCATTCATTTTCCAACTTTGCACATAAAAGAAGGCATAAAGTTCACATCCTCAAGATCATTTTTAAAAATAATGGGCTCAAGGTGATAAAAATTGACCAAGTTATGATCATTTGAAGTCACACATGGAAAATTGGGGATTCATCTGGAGGACTTGTAATCTTTCTTCTTCACCAAGTTTCTTCCAAATGAAAACTCTTTGGAACTTTTGAAGTGATTTGTTGATAACCCTTTGAAGAGAAGGATGTATTTGTAATCATTCAAAAATACGAAAAGGTGAGCAAGATATGCTCATTTGAAGTTTAAAACCCTAGCTCCTAGATCAAGAAAATGCTTTGAAGAACTTTGACAAGCTTGAACAAACTTCTTGTACCAATATTA
The DNA here is from genome assembly GCA_948472305.1 of Vicia faba. Classification (NCBI taxonomy): domain Eukaryota; kingdom Viridiplantae; phylum Streptophyta; class Magnoliopsida; order Fabales; family Fabaceae; genus Vicia; species Vicia faba. The sequence continues at coordinate 186,812 of CATIWC010001146.1, forward strand.
TTGCTTTGTGAATAGAAGTTGTTGAGGATGATAATTAGGATTCATAACTACTAAAACCACTTCCATATCTTGAAATTTGAGAGAAATATGCTCTTGTGACCAATGGGAACAAAACCTTGTCCAAACATGACAACTTCTCCAATCAAAACCCCTTGTACTTTTGAGTCAAATCTAATAACCTTGAAATGTGATGAACCAAAGAAACCTTGCCATGCCAGTCCTTCTATAACCAATCCAATGGTGAGGTTTGAACTTCTCAAGCTTTATTGACTAGGGAATGGAAATAAACTCATGAACCCATGGAGTAACTTGTTAAATCTCATTGCCCTTACCTACATGGATAACAAGCAAGACAAGCCAACATTGAATTTTATTAGTTAAGTGAAGAAATCAAAACAATATTCATGATCACAAAAGGAACATAAGTCAAGGTTCTTGGTAATCCCTCAAAAGGAGAAATACTCAAAGTAGGGAGGGGAACCAAGAATCCTAGTGTAATCTTGTTGTGAATAAACCAACATGGTATGATGAAGGGATCTTAGGGGAAAAAATTGGGGTACAATAGGTACCGATGATGTCTTCTAGGTGGTCTAATCTTCCTTTCCTCAATGACATCATTCATTTCACTTTCTTTGTTTCGTGAAAACCTCTATGATGACTTCTTTGTCCCTTCATTTTTCGTCAAGCGCCCTTCTCACCATCTCAGTGAAATCACTCGGCGCACTGGCGACCATCCTTTCGTAATAAAATGATCCAAGGGTTTTTAGGAAGACCTTGGTCATTTCTTATTCTTCCATCGGGGGTACCACCTGGGCAGCTATCTCGCGCCAACGCTGCGCATATTCTTTGAATGACTCCTTATCTTTCTGAGCCATTGCTCTTAATTGGTCACGTTCAGGTGCCATGAACATATTGTACTTATATTGTTTGATGAAGGCTTCCCCTAGATCATTGAAGGTGAGAATATTGTTATTGTCCAAAATTATATACCACTTCAAGGCGGCATCGGTTAAACTATCCTTGAAGAAATGAATAAGCAAACGTTAATCATCAGTATAGGTGGACATCTTTCTAAGATACATCACTAGGTGGTCACGAGGAAAAGAGTTGCCCTTGTACCTCTCAAATTCCAGCACTTTAAACTTCGCTGGCACCTTTACATTAGGAACTAAGCAGAGTTCACCGACATTCTATCTGAATAATTCTTTTCCTCGAAGAGCCTTATTTTCCTTCTGCATCTTATTGAACTGATCTTGAAAACCATCCAATCAGTCATAGAAACCTAACTTTCAATTGGTAGAGGAATATGACAATAAACTTCATCATTAACAAACGGCATAACATTCACCGTAGGAGGTACAGTATAATGGATCTCATTTTTAGTAGCAGGAGTAACATGCACCATAGGAGGTGCATGAATAGCAGCAGCTTGAGAAAATGGAGCAACTTGAGCATCAACATTGTAACCTTCCAGTATGAAATTTTCAGGCATTCCCTACAGGTAACCCTATGGCATACGGTTTTGAGCTGCAATAAATGGAGTAACAAAAATTGGAACTGACAGAACTTCAGAAGCGACCATTGCTTGTTATGACTGAGAAGACGGAGGAACAAGTAGTGGTTGATTCTGAGAAGCCACCAACGATTCCATCAAAGTAGTTAGATTGGCCATACCCGCCTTCAAAGCAATAACTTCTTCATGCAGCTCGTGATTCTTTTGTTCAATATTCTCCATTTTCTTCCTGGAATTAGCCCGAGTATTATACCAGTGAGACAGCTTGCTTCTGAACAAAGTAGAGAAACTTAGTAAGACACTTGGGTATGAACATAAATGAAAGAATTATGTGCAAAAATGATGCATGATATGCCACACACATGATTTAGTTATCATTATTAATAATATTTCAAGGGACTCAAAGAATTATAGACAATTTGCAAACATTAAAGTACTAACACATACTGAAAATTTCATTATAATAACCTCAAAATGGATTACAACTTTTAGTACAAGTTTCAATAATCCTAAGGACAAGAGAATAAAGATATAATCTAAAATACTAATGAGACAAAGTTGATGAAGATCTCTCCATGCACTGACGCTTTCCCACGAGTCTTGAAATCTGAGCCTTCAACTGCTTGCTCTCTTCTGCATACCTGTCATTGACTTCTTTCCAATCACTCGAGTCAGGAAGTGAGCAACCAGGTCCGGACTGAGCTTTAGAGGGAAATAAATCCTCTCACCTCTCCATCATCTCCATGGAACGATTCTCGAGAATCTCAATCAAGTCATCCTTCTCTTTCAATTCTGTTTGGTATGACATCTCTAAAGTCTGACACTTGTTCTTCCATGCTTCTTTCTCCCACTGCATCCTAACTAGGGTAAGCTGAAGTTCTTCCACATCATTTAAAAGGGGAGTAGTAGTCTTCACAAACATATTAGGTATAGGTTCTTCACTAGAATATGGCATCTTTAACTGAATTTCCCTTGCTTGTACCCACCGGAGATGAGGTTCTAAAGAAACAGCTCCTCTTGGTCCCAAGTCTTTTTTACTCTTCCTATGAATATAACGCCAAGCCTTTTCAATTTCCTCCTTAGCTTCCTTACGATCCTTTCCTTCTTTGATAAAGAAACCACTCAGATGAATACTATTTGGCTTGTCTCTCATCAGATATTCGAGTTGATGACGTGCGAGAACTCTATTGTAGCTAATTCCTCCATTTGTAGCAAGAAGAGGTAGATTAGGAAAACTACCATAACTATCGACAATCTCCACATCATAATAAGCCTGATGATACCAAACAATGTCGGGATGAGTGAGAGCCATAATCTTCGGAGCCCAACGAGGTTCCTTATTGATATCCCAGAAAGCATCAGACCGAGGAAAGTGAGAAATAAACCATTGATATAACAAAGGCGTGCAAAAAATGATCAACCCTCCATGATAAAAATCCCTACTATGAATGGAATAGTAAGCATCTCCTAATAACGTAGGAACCGTATTCTTAATCAAAAAGATCCTGATGGTGTTGACATCCACAAATTTTTCGAGGTTAAGAAATAAGAACAACCCATTGGCAAGTAGAGCAAAGATAGCCTCAAACGCAACTGTACTCTTCATCTTAGAAAAGTAGCAAGCTTTCTCTAATAAAAATTAAGCGGGTAATCCTCTGATTCCTCCTTTGGTAGTCATGTTGGCCTTAATCTTAGACTTCCCCAAATGAATCATGGTTGTAATCTCATTATACTAGGGCTCTCTCTCTCTCTCTCTCTCTCTCTAAACCGGTGAAAGGGACACGATTTGTAACAGGTAAACCTAGTAGGTAAAAATACTCCTCCAATGTAGGTTCAAGCTGATAATTAGGGAAAGTAAAACATCGATACATCGAATTATAGAACTGGTCTAAAGTAAAAATAATACCCTCCTTCATCTTGAGCTTCATAAGAGACACAATAGATCCATACTTCTTCTGAAAATCTGTAGAACTCTCGATCTCGGGAATCAGACTCATCAATTCATCTATCTTAGGATTCTTGAAATTGTACTTCCGAATCTTTCTTTTTCCAGAATCCATGGTCAAACAGTACCTGATATATTTGCAAAAAGTCAACTTTAAGTCCATTGGATGACTACTACTTCAAACAAATGATAAAGGAATCTTGGACGACTGCTACTTCAAACAGATGATGAAGGAATCTTGGATGACTTCTACTTCAAACAAATGATGAAGGAATCTTGGACTACTTCTACTTCAAAAGGATGATAACCTTTATCTGTCGATCGATCTTTCCTGAAAAGGTAAAGAGTTAGTTGTATGCAATGTCATGATGTATGCATTGCGTAATGATGTTCTCAAAATAAAGGAGATCTGTGTCATATGTATTTTGTATGCATATGTTATGAATGTTATTGAGATGTAATTTTGTCTTGGAAAATAAATCCTTGACAAGTGTTGGGGAGTCTGTTAAATCATGGACTGTCGTTGAAGAGTATGTGTGTCTTCAAACTTTGCTTAGAATGTTTCCACTGGGGATTCCTGTTTTGTTGTTTGAGGAGAACTCCGCTGGGGGATATTGAAAACTCCGTGGGGAGAATGTTTATTCTAGCTTGGGAAAAGAGTTTAGGAGTCTCGATTGTCTGTTGCTCTACTAGGGAGTCGAAGTTGAACTGATATCTGGTCGGGTCCAGGTTTCACAGTAACTTATTAGGGATTGTAGAGTAGTCTACCAGGGAAAGGGAGTTGTGGTCATTTGTTTTGTAGTAGTTGGAGAGGCAAACTCAAGCTTTGGAATTCGTAGTTTGTTGGGGAAATAAACCCCATTGCCGGTCTGCTAGAGAGTTGACGACTTTGTTGGGGAAATTCCTCGAGGATTTTTGAGGTTGTCTCAACCGGGGAAAGGTTTTCAGAGATTAAACTCTGACTGGGGAATCATCCTATGAGAAGGACTTTAGGGATATTTGTCAATTCCACTAGTAGCAAGTATTTGTGGCATTTCCTGGAAATGTTTAACTGTACGTAACCCTTTGTCGGGATTGACGTTCAATGCCCCAAGTGATGGAGATGGAGACTTGCCCTTGGTTACTCTGCAATTCTTGAGAGAATTCTTGGAATCTTGACTGGACTTCCCCAGGTGTGCTGGATAGTGACATGTCATGTCCCCTTGTTGATAGGATATTTTTCATTGGAAGTGTCATCCCGCTTGAATTTATTTTGTTCACTGAGAGAGCTTTCGTTCACTGGATATTCATTGTGTGAATTTCTTAGCTGTCAAACAAATAGTCATATGCAAACAGTGATATTCAAGTAATGAAAAGTTTATGCTTGTCTTGAAGTTTTGAAAAATATGTTTTTAGCAAGTAAAGAAGTTTGTAATTCAACTTTGGATTTTGAGTAAAGCCTTACAGGAGTCAGGATACCTTTTGTAACAATATGCTTTCGAACTAACCCATGCTTCAATTAGGACTTTTGAAGGGTTATAGCGTGGCTTGGTTCACGGTTCAAGAAACAAAGGATAAAGGCTCAAAGTTTATTTGTACCCACCCGCTCTTCGTGATGTTCTTCAGTCCTAAACTCAGTTAATTGTGCGTTTGAACTCCAATTAAGTTTGGGATGACGTTTTGGTGATGGTTCCGACAAGTTAGGTTTTTCGGAAGGAAGTCATTTCTTGCAACATTTTTCATGTTGTTGAGGATTTATAGTGACCTCTTTTTTGATTTGTTATCCCTAATTTTTGCCTGACTATTCTTGTTTTGAGATTACAGCCAGCGGGATGCCCCAGTTTTTCTCAAGTCTCCTTTGTAGATTTTGACTTATTGGGCTTTTCTTTTTTGAGAGATCTTGACTGTCTATGTGATAGGGAACCATCGTTGTCTTTTGATCCCAGAGGAATGTTTTTTTGATGTCATTTGTTGTATTATGAGATGAGAGTTTGCGGCTTAACACGCGTTTAAATTAACTGAGAGACTACTCTGCCCCAGGTTTTGATTAAAGGTTTCAATTTGTGTAAAAAGGAAACTTCTTACTTCTTTGTCTTAAAGGGGTTGTCTAGGGATTATCTTCTTTATAACTCCAGTGTTTAGGATTTGAAAGAATTCATGTACATCGTCAGCAAGGTCTGTCCAAAAGCATATTGTATGAGATTATGGCATTGTTTTCGTCATCCTCCTTCTAAAGGCTTGTAACTTTTAGCAAGAGTTGAATATTATAAAGAGAGTAAAAAGCATAGTTTAAATGTAATGAAAATGAGTGGATCAAATTAAGACAAACATATGCAATGCATTAATGAAACAAAGTTTGACATTAATAGGTAATTGTTTGAACAGGCAAAAGAAATTACAACTGAAAATTCAAATGAACAGAAGCCTTCAATGATTCGTCATAGGAGCAGTGATCACGTTTAGAGTCTATGGAGGGTCAAACTCGATCTCCTTGGCATCCATAAATTCTTGAATTTTGTTCTTCAAAGTCCAACAGTCGTCAGTGTCATATCTGGGACTGTCAGAATGATACGCACATCTTAGGCTTGGATTGTACTTAGAAGAGGAGGTGTCGGGATTTTGAGGAGGATCCTTTAGTGTGATCAGTTTCATCTTGAGCAAATGTTGTAATGCTTGAGACAAAGGCATGTTGATGTTAGTGTACTGCCTTTATTGATATCTTACCCTACGCCTATTGCCCTGTCTTTGTTGAACAGGCGTGGGATTAGAGATCAGGATTGCCCTAACATGTTGATCATGACGACTCTTTTGGCCGTACACAGCATTGGACTCTTTATTCCCACTATATGGATTTTTCTGAGCATCAAGAGGCGTATCTCCTTGGATCTTTCCACTTTTGATGCCAGCCTCGACCCTTTCGTCAGTCAGTATTAACTCGGTGAACCCGATTGAGGAGCTTCCGATCAAGTGTTTGAAGAAAGGCCCTGTCAAAGTTCCCATGAGGATGTCAATCAGCTCCCTGTCAGTTAATGGGGGTTGCACCCTACTAGCCAGATCTCTCCACTTTTGGGCATACCCTTTGAAACTCTCGTTAGAACCCATGGTCATGTTCTGCAATTGCACACGAGTTGGTGCAAGATCAACATTGTACTGATACTGCTTATAGAAAGCAACAGCTAAATCCTCCCAAGTGTGGATGCGAGAACTCTCCAATTGATAGAACCATTCGAGTTGATTCCCTACTAGGCTCTCTTGGAAGAAATGGATCCAAAGCTTTAGATCAGTTGTGTATGGTTGAATCTTGCAGACATAAGACTTTAAGTTCATCTTAGGGCAAGAGACTCCATCGTACAGGGCAAAGGTATGGACTTTGAACTTTGTCGGGATGACCACACCAGAAACCAAACCCATGTCTCCTAAATCCAAGCCAGGTATCTGTTGAATCTCCATAGCACTGAGGCGATCCTCTAACTGTTTGTACTTGTCATCAGTGGGAGGATATTGTTCCTCGGAGTAGTCAGTTTCAACTTCATCAATCTCCCGACTGTTGTCTTCTTCAAGACTATCCCCCATGTTGGATGGAGTTGAAAGATCTAGAGCTCTCTTGACTGGTCCTCCATGTCTTCTTCCCAAGTTCAGGACGCCTATTGACTTCTTGGGCTTTTTCTTCTTGTCTTTGAGAAGGAGAGCTTCCAGGTCCTCTTGCCCCTTAGCCATAGCCAGGAACATTTGTTGGAACTGAGCGTTTTGAGCTTGGAGATCTTTCATCGTTTGTTCCATATCCATCTTACTGAAATAAACAACAAGAAGATAAGGAGACCTATATGGGAGAAACCTATTATGATATGATGCATGATATGTGGATGCATGTTTACAAGGATCTCGCGAGGTAAACACAAGAAACAGTTAGAAGCTAAACTTTGATCGACATCTTTTATTGGATAACTTTGTATCTGGGGATGTCCTTCTAGGATAATTAAGCTCACCATGTCAAGTGGGTCATAGCCCTTGACTCAAGTTTGTTTTACTTGATCTTTGACGGCGTTTGGTCAGAGGAAAATAAATCCTCCTCCCCCTTGCTAGACGTTTGGTTCATCTCAACCTGCATCAAAGACCCCCGAGATCCTTGAAATGGTTATTGAAAATGCTATGGTATGATGTTATGATGTTATGTACAAGTATGCGAGGTAAGCAAGTGTATATACAAATAATCATATTCACATAAAGCAGACAAGTCCTTAGGTTTAGGCTTGCATGGAGTTTGTAGGTAAGTACCCTCTCGAAGTTTAGTTGGCTCAACCTGTCCTAGTTAATAGTAACCGGGTTCTAAGGGATCTCAATATCACTGACCTTTCCCACAAGCTTCGTTCAATAAGAAATTGACTCGCGACCGAACAAAACTCAGGGGTCAAGTCTCAATGAGTGTAGCATCGAGTATCTACCAACTTCGGACTGCACCAAAGTCGGTCATCTCACTACGTCCTAATGGCCAAGTTGGTCAAGTAATGTTCTAAGGTCAGTTGATGCTTCACGACACCACGTTGCCGCCCCGTACTCTCCTTGACTGACTCAAGGGTTACCGGTACCAACCAAAGTGCTACATCAACGTAGCTACTGCTTCAACCATGTCGGTATACGCCGCACAGTTCCCTCACAGTTTATTGCTACTTACCTAAAAGGTGTCCCTAAATCCGGGTGTAGGATTTAAAACAAACCCAAACAAGGAACCATAATGTAAAGCAAACATATCAAACAATGTAAGCAAGTAAATGTGATCTAACCCTAAGGTAACCCCACTTTTAAGGATTTCCCCAGCAGAGTCGCCAGTTTTGTGATACGGTGGGAGAACTGACTTGAGGTTTTGCATTTGTGTTCGCAAATGTTGTGGTTAGCAAGAGTCGCCACCTACTTTTCTTTTATCCAAAAGGAAAGGTAAAAAAGCACAGGAAAGACCTTTCGAGATTATTTCTCGGGTTTGGGGGGTAAATTATGAAAAGGGAAGGTATTAACACCCTTTTCATCCATGGTTTTCCATGGGCTCTTAGTTACTCGCTAGATCAACTTGCTTTTGTTTGAATGTGCTTTGTGATGTGATTTTTGAAAGTATTTTGAAAATGGAACTTCGTAATGGTTCTCGTTTCTATAAGAACACCTACAAAGTGTTTGTTTTAAAAATAGTTCAAAAGTGTGTTTGTGAGAAAAAATGTTTTTGTTGTGAGCAAGCGAGTAACTAAGAGCGAATCTACCTACTCGAAAGGTCTTAAATGTGTTTTTCCTCCTCCTTTAGATGTGACTATCTTACCATTGATTTGGAAAGAAGTCCCATCGTTGGATGTGAAGGGAGGAGTATGGGACGTTTGTATAGTCATAAAAAGCAACTTATGAGACATTTTAGAAATATCGTTTAGCGACTAGATCGTTTACCGAAGGCAACATCGAGGGTCATCGAGGGACTACGATCCTTTTTTATCGAAGGGTCTTTGCTAAAACGCCCATGCTCGAGGGTCATGACTATTTTCTGAAAGGCGACAAAGTGAGATTGCCCTAGAGTTGTTAGTGTGCAAGTGTGTTAGTTTGCATACGTTTTACTTTGTATTTGAAAGTCGTCTATTTGTTGATTTTATCTTGCCATGCATCCTATTTACTAGCAATACATGAAAAGCAAGTAAAATGCGGAAAGTAAAATCTAAGCTATTACATCATTTTAGGGGGATGGGGGTACAAATTAATAACGGGGATGAAATGGAGACTGAAATATTACAACCATATCAAATGATAATGAAAACAATGTAAAAACAGTGTAAAATAAAAGGAAAACTGCATTTTAAACTGCTATGTGTCGACCCATGCTGAAATGCATCGACACATAGCTTTTCCTTGCTCCTGTAAAACAAAATTTGCTCAGTATGAGTCAACACATAATGGGATGTGTCGACTTATGCACCTTCTTTCATCGATGCGAAACGTGTATGTGTCGACTCATAGTCTTTTCCCACTTCTGTTTTGTAACCTGAAATCAGTATGAGTCGATGCATGGGGGTTATGTGTCGACTCATACCCTGTTGTTTCACTAGGATGAGTCGACACATGAGGATATGTGTCGATACATGCTGCATTTTCCTGCTTTAAACATTATTTTACTGAATGTACAGGTTAGCTTATGGCATATGATGGATAAACATGAACAATAAATGATTGAATAAGCCTAAACAAAGTGTAGATGACTAGTTCAAAAAGATATTAAAGTACTACATCTTGTCTTCAAAATAAACAAATCATTAATGATGTATGGAGAAATATCAAATCAAGAAGACTTACCTCTGGACTGCACTGTCTATTTTAAATCTGAATGTTTTTCCAAATGTGATGAATACCTCAATGAATCTCCAGAAAGCTACTCCGGACTGTTGAAACTAAGTTGGATTGTACTGTAATGTTTTTGGTGTTTTGAAGATGGAGATGAATAGCAACACCGGAACTGTTTTTGTGATGTTTTGGACCACCTTTGTATGTGATGAGTTGTTTGGTTTAAAGTAGAGTTTGTATGGTAGAGTAATGAGTTGGGTTTCTATTTTGAACAAGAGCAGTCTTGGTTTTGAATATGAATCAAGGTTGTATAGAATATTGTTTCTCTGCTCAACAAAACTCTCTATCTTTTCTCTAGAAAAATTTTCCTCACCTAAAAATCCAGCCTCCTTTGTCTTATCAGACAGTCCTCTTTTGTAGACCCCTTGACTGTGGTTTAGGGGGGGAAACAAATAAGTCATTTTGAATTGTTTTTGCCTACTGCTTTGATACTTTCTGCACACAATTTTCCTTTTCTATTTTGGTGTAATTTTGTGGTTGTTGTGGTGCTGGTTTGGGAAGACTGCATAGAGCAGTTTTGGATTGTATTGGGCAGCATGTATACTTGGGATGCAGCATTGCACAAGCTTTCTTGTAGGGAAACCTGGGGTGTTGTGGCATATCAAATTTTATTCAACTTTAGACAGCATAGTTTGTAGCATGTCACAAATTTGGTCTTGTGCACATTTTGTCAAAAGCAAAAATATTATGACAAGGTTTTAATCAAGACATAGTTTTAGAATTTGTAATTTTGCAAAATTTCACTTTGTAATAACTTGAATTACTTGCATCATCTTGAATTATTTGGAGTTGTAGTAAAATACCATGAAGCAAATGAAATTAACCAAGTATAGAGAATACTTAGAAAAATCTCAAAGTCTTGCAAAGTTGGATTTTTTATTCTCTTGACTTTTGATGATCAAACTTCATTTTTTTGGATGACTTGACATAATGTGATTTTTGGGACTCAAATTTGATCCAAAAGTCAAAGTTTGACTTTTTTAGTGTCTGGTTGACTTTTCCAGCAGAAACTCCAATTTTGCTCATTTTGCCCCCTTTTGATAATTTGAATGATTCTTCTTAGAAAATGTGGTCTAAGGCTTAAAACTTGACTGAAGTAATTCAAAGAATCCTTGAGACAGGAGATGGCAAATTTTGGGGTACAACAAGCTTGTACCTACTCTGGAAGATTTCTCTAAACTCTTGAGGATTCTCATTCTCAATCAACTACCCTTCAACGGTACGGAAAGAGATCTAAGACCTGAAGAGATTGCCCGAGCACTACACTTGCAACAATCTGATGTCACGACTAATTGGGAAACAAGGAGTGGTGTCAAAGGGCTCTTAGCCAAATTCTTATTTGAGAAAGCTCAAGATTGTTGGAACTCCTTGGATTTACAAGCTTTTGAAGAAATTTTGGCCCTTCTCGTCTATGTGATGGTTATGTTTCCAAACTCTGACCAACTTATAGATGTAAATGCTGTCAAAATCTTCATGTCTCAAAATCCGGTGCCTACTTTGTTGGGAGATATCCTACATTCTTTTCACTCTCACACTATGAGGAAGAGAGGGATCCTCTTGTGTTTCACTCCTCTCTTGTCTAGATGGTTTATTTTGCATCTACCTTGGTCTGTATTGAAGAACGAGCAAGGTTTGAGATGGTCCCAGAGGTTGATGACACTCAGACATTCAAATATTCATTAGTGTTCTCAATCCTTGGATAATGTTACTATCATTGACCATTGTGGGGAATTCTCTAATGTCCCTTTGCTTGGAATTAGGAAAGGTGTCACTTATAACCCTTGCTTAGCCTTGCGACAGTTTGGTTATGCCCGAAGGGATGGTACGTATGATATGCTCATCCAAGGAGTGGTTTTCGACTACGAGAGCGACGATCAAGGTTACTGTCACAAGTTTATACGAGCTTGGAGGATGGTAAGCAAAGTGGATAGTAAGATGCTGGGACACAATAATTCCATTCCTCTTAAACCTTACCTTAGGTGGGTACGAGCTCGTGCTCAGAAGCTCGTGATGCCTTATCCCTCCATCTTACCAGTTATCATGGAGCCCATGGTTGAAGGAGATATCCTGTACACTGTCCTCCATCCTGAAAAGCCTACTTCTTTTGAAGACTTGCAAAAAGGTTGGATTCATCTAAAGGAAGAATGAGATACCTTCGAAGCTCAATTCTATGCTAGTGAGAAAAGGGTCTTGGAGCTTACAAAGAAACTACATGAAGAGAAAAGCTTGAACGCCTACATTGCGCCAAAGAGGATGTGTTCGACCTTTTTATCTTAGAGATTTATTTTTGGAATCCCAAGAGGAATTTTGTAATCATTTTGAACTAATTAATGAAATTTGACGTTTGTTCATTCTTTGTCTATACAAATTTAAATTTCATAAATCCTTGAAATCATTTGCATATACATCTTCCATGCATCATAACATAACAGGTTTTCCATGATAGGTTTCCTTATCTTTCTGTTGTTTATTTCAGCAAGATGGATATCGAGAAAACAGTGAAAGACCTACAAGCACAAAACTCTCAGTTTCAAGAGACTCCGCTGACCCTAGCCAAGGGGCAACAAGATTTGATGGATTTGCTGGCAGCCAAAAAGAAGCCAAAGAGGAAAGCCCTAGTCAACATGGGTAGAAGATTCAAAGAGTCGGTCCGTCAGATCCCGGTAGTGGAAGACTCGTCTGAAGAAGACAAGAATCAGATTGGAGAAGCTAGGAGTACCCGGGATGGGTGTATCAATGATCAAGCGTATGATGATGATGATTATTTTGACGAGCAGTATCCTTCTGCCGATGTCAAGTACAAGCAGCTAGAAGACAGATTGAAGGCCGTTGAGATTCAAGTCGTCCCCGGTTTGGATTTTGATGATTTGGGTTTAATATCTAGGATTTCCATTACCCAAAAATTCAAGATACCAGCCTTTGCAAAATACGATGGGGATTCCTTCCCAAAGCTTCACCTAAAGTCTTGCGTGTGCAAAATTCAACCGCACACCACTGACAAGAAGCTCTGGGTTCACTTCTTTCAAGAAAGCTTGGCTGGGACACAACTAGAGTGGTTTTACCAATTGGATGGATCTCGTATCCATACATGGGAAGACTTAGCCACCGCTTTCTACCACCAATACCAGTATAATTCCGACTTGGCGCCAACAAGAGTTCAGTTGCAAGACATGATAGTGGGGAAGAGTGAATGGTTCAAAGAGTACGCCCAAAAGTGGAGAGACCTTGACAGTAGGGTTCAACCACCTTTGACTGATAGGGAGAACATTGATATGTTTATGGGCACTTTATCTGGTCCATTTTTCAACTTGTTGGTTGGTTTCTCTTCATCCGGTTTCACCGAGCTAATCTTAATCGGTGAAAGGGTTGAAAGCGGCATCAAAAGCGGGAAGATTCCCATGGCATCTGCCTCCACTTCCAATCCATTAAAGAAACCTTTTACCGCAAAAAAAGAAATCAATGTTATGTATGGGGAAAGGGCCCGTACCAAGAAGGATGACCGTCCATCTGTTAATACTGTCCGAATTTCCAATCCAAATCCTGCCCAAAGACCATCTTCAAATCTTCAACGACAATTCATCATACACTTCAAATCACCAAGACAATTCATAAGGATAGGCATGTCACTATCCCAAGCCTTACAACACCTACTAAAGGCTAATTTGGTGACACTGCGTGATCCTCTGGCCAATCCAGATACCTCTTCACCCAAATACAATCTGAATGTTAAATGTGCATATCACTCAAATAGTCCCGGGCATGAGACTGGCCAATGCTGGGCACTAAAGAAGAATAAAATTAAAGATTTATTAGACAACAAGACCATTGAATTTAATCCTCCTCCAACTCCGAATGTAATCTCCGTGACTATGCCAAATCATGGCAATGGTGTCAATGTTGTTGAAGATACCATTTTTGTTTCCTTCGTTGAAGACTTGACTACTCTGTTAAACATCATCAAAAAGTATCTGTTGAAAGCCGAGATTTTCCCTGGCAGTTTAAAGGACTGTGTATGTTGTGCCAAACAACTCAATGGATGCAACGGGCTGAAGGAAGGCATTCAACGCTTGATGAATAGCCATGAGATCCTATTTGAGAAGACTTCCCCTGCCAAAAGTTTGACCAATAATATTGAAGATCTCTCCATCATAACTATCTCAAACAAGCCTCTTAGGATCTCCTCCAAGGGTCCTATCAAGATTTCAAATTAACAAATTGTTTCTCCTATGATAATTATCGCTCCCGGACCAATTCTGTACTGTGATGCGGTGGGAGAACTGACTTGAGGTTTTGCGTTTGTGTTCGAAAATGTCGCGGTTAGCAAGAGTCGCCACCGACTTTTCTTTTATCCAAAAGGAAAGGTAAAAAAGCACAGGAAAGACCTTTAAGATGTTTTCTTGAGTTCGGGGGGTAGATTATGAAAAGGGAAGGTGCTAGCACCCTTTTCATCCATGGTTTTCCATGGGCTCTTAGTTACTTGTTTAGATCACTTGCTTTGCTTTTGAAATTGTTTGAAATGGCGCTTTGTGTGGTTTTGAAAGTATTTTGAAAAGAGGCCATCGTTTAGGAAATCTTCGTAATGATTCTCGTTTGCGAGAATGTATACAAAAATGTTTGTCTTTTGAAAAATGTTTCAATGTTTTGTAAGTTATTTTGAAATGTTTTGAAATGTGTGGGTGTTTGTTTTTGAAAATAGCAAGGATTGTTTTAAAATTGATCAAGTAACTAGAAGCTATTTACCTACTCAAAAGTCTTTCTTGTGCATTTTTATTCCTTTGACATTGTTGATTTACCATCGATTTGGTAAACAACCCTATCTTTGGATGTTAAACGGGACGGGTGTGGGTCATCGTATGACCATAATAGCAATATTTCCAAGTATCTTAGCAAGTTTTTAGGGACCAAGATCATCTTTGTTTAGGCAACCTTTTGATAGCGTCATCGAGGGACTATGATCTTTTGTTTTGCTTTGTTTTACCAAGATACTTTGCATGCATACCATGGCCATTTTGTTTAGGCAACCAAGTGGGTGAAACCCTAGGGATGCTTGTGTGTAATGTGTATCATTTTACATGCATTTTGTTTGTCTTGTATTAGGTCATTCTATTTGTTTGATTTTTGTCTTATCATGCAAAAACCCTAATTTACTACATAAATATAAATGCGATAAATTGTGTAAAGTAAAACTAAACTATTACAACAATTATTATGGGAGGGGGGATACAAGTTTTTGAATGGGGATATTTGCACAAAATAAACCCTAATACTATTACAACCCAATTGAATTATTGTGCAAAATAAATAAATAAACAAGTATTTAAATATGCAATAAAATGTATTTATGCAAAAATGTTTTGTATTTGATTTTTACATGAGACAAATAATTTATTTAAGCCCTAAAAATAAGAGAAAAAATATTATTATTATTTTTGAAAGGGGAAACCCGAATTTTTTATTAAGAAAATATATGTTCTATATTTATTTTATTTTGTTCATTTTTTGTACAAGAAATAATAAATAATATTATTAACAAATATTAAAAATTAAAATATGTATGAAAATAATATTTTATGTATATAAATAATATAATAAAAATGTATGGTATTTTTTTATTATTTACAAGTTTTATTTAAGAAAATAATGTATAATATCCTAATAAATTATTATTTTTATGCAAAAAAAATAAAATAAAATGCAAAAAATAAAGAAAATATTTTTCATGGTTTTTTATGGTTCAGAAAAAAAAATAAAACAATAAATATAAAAATGAAAAGAAAATATGAAAAATAAATAAAATAAAGCCAGGGGGTGAAGTCAGGGGGTGTGAAGAGTCAAAACAGAAGGCCCAAGGCGCCCAAGGCCCAAGCCAATCATCGTCCCTGTCCTTCGTCCACTTTGTGCGCGTGTTTACAGTTCAACCTGCAACTCTCAAACGCTTGCACAAAAACAAAAACTTGCAACATAAAAAATATAGCTTGGAATCTCACGATTCCAATGATATAAAATTCATAATCTAACTCTCAAAGACCAGGGAGAATTTCAGTAGCCCTAATTCGTGACCTAGTTTTTTCAACATGTTCAACATTCAAATTCTCTTAGCTCAGTTA
The DNA here is from genome assembly GCA_948472305.1 of Vicia faba. NCBI lineage: Eukaryota > Viridiplantae > Streptophyta > Magnoliopsida > Fabales > Fabaceae > Vicia > Vicia faba. The sequence continues at coordinate 202,722 of CATIWC010001146.1, forward strand.
ATATAAATGACAACTATGCATATGTACAACTTCACCATGCTAGAGACTACATTTTTGCTTCACAACTCATGGCTTGAGGATGCCTAAATAGAGAGATAAAGTTTTGAAAAATACCTCATTCAGCTGGATTTGGATATGGAAATGTGGGGACTTTGAGTGAGGCCTGAGGGTCGTATGAGCTTCCTTGAAGTTCCTTCAAGCTATTCCAATGCTTATGGGGCTTTGTGGATGGCCAGAACTTCCTGCACGAGTCAATCTGCAACCTCCAAGTTTGAAAATGGTGATGTCTGAAACATAGCTCACAGTTGCAAGATGAATGCTTGGATAGCTTTGGCAGGATGTATGGAAGGTGTTTGAAGTGTTGAAACAAGAAACGCACGAGCCAAAAATGAAATGGCTAGTGTTTTGCAGAAACTTGCAGTTTGGGCAGAAAAATGAGTTATTTCAATTTGGGAGAGTTTTGGATCATAAGCATTCGTGTGTTGGCTTGTAACATGTTTGTGAAGATGTCTAGAATGATACTAAGTCCACCCTTTATCAGATGTACAAGTTCTTTTGACTTTTGCAACTTTTCTTGCTTTTGAAGAAAAGTGAAGTGACTTGTGCCAAAGGCCTGTACTAGATAGTTATTAAGTTGATGATAGTTGGTAAACCATGCTTGATATTTGTGGACATTGCTTGTAACAAAAGAACAGATCCAAGGCTTAATGTTTGTAAAGTTGGAAAAGCTTGCTTTGTGAAAATGGCAATGTGCCCTTTTTGCCATTTATGGATTTATTTCTTGTACAATGCTCCAAAAGCCAAAATAAATCCATTATCCATTGAGTTAGCATTTAATTATAGAGTGTAGAAGGAGTTTAGGACCTGTAATGCAAGTTACAAGCATGCTTGATCAGATTTGCAACTTGACGTTTTGTAGAAATGGCTTGATCAAAAGTGACAAAATTCCATTTTCTCTTCTTCGATTATCCATAACCACAAATGATCTTGGAGAGTTCTTGGACATTTTGTAAATATTGCAACATGATCTACAATCCATATTTGAAATGAATTTTGAGATACCTCTTGGAACTAGGTGAAAAATGTCCATGAAGTTGGGTCAAAAACCTGCCTAAATTAGGGCAAATTTTCACTAAGTTATTTAGTTCATAAACCCCTATTCACAAATTCATAACTTAAGATCTAAGCATCTTTTGGGAAAACTATGTGAAGCAAAGTTGTATATTTCATGGAGGACTACAAATTTCATGTTGGAAGTTTTCTTTGAATCCAATTGCATCATGGTGAAAAAGTTGGGAAAAAATAAGAAAATTTCCATACTTAGAAAAATTCTAAGTTATGAAAAATTTTCAAATTAAAACCCTAAATTGCAATTTTAGGTTTCTTGGTCAACAAGTTTCACATTTTGAAATATCTTGATGAATTATGACCCTTGTCACTTTATTTTGACCAAAAAGTCAAAGTTTGACTTTTCAGTGTACAATTGACTTTTGATTAGTTGACTGCAAAATTCATCTGTCAATCCTATGAACTTGAGATCTTTAAAACCATGTAATTAGGTCAAGATGATGCCATTGAATCCTTGAAATCATTCTTGAACCCAATTGGTCATTGGCTAGGTTAAAAATCAGAAATTGCCCTTTCTCAGTCAAAACCCTAATTTTGACCATTTTGCCCTTTTGATGATTTGATCGAACTTCTTGAGGAGTTGTGATCAAAACTTGATCAAATGGTTCATATGAGTCTAAAATGTTGTTGTGGATAAAAAATTATGAAGTTTTACTGTAAATTGGCCATGGTTGACTTTTTCCCCAATACAGCTGATTTTTAGGTCGACTGTCCAATTGACTGAGCAAAAATGTGATTCAAGACTTGAAACTTGTCATGAGTAATCTTAGGGGTCCAAGATGGTGTATGAAAGTCACATGAAGCATTGATAGTCCAAAAATCCTTGTGCAAACTCAAACCCTAATTTTAGGTCATCAGTGCAAGATGAGGTCTTGAGCTGAGCAAACCCTAATCTTGTCTTGAGTCCAAGAGGTCTTGTAAGGAAAATCTTAATAAATGAGAGGGAAAATTTTGGGGTACAACAGCTGCCCTTGTTCAATCTTCTTGAACCTGAAGAGTTAGATTGGCAAGCTTTGCCGTTCGTGACTCGAAAGTAAAAGATGATTGGACATAGAGTGCCCGTAAATTTGCACTCGTCAAAGTGTAGTTGAGGGAATGGGCTTAAAGATGCCATTTGGAGAGGTGATAGAATCTTGTTGGAGATGGGCTTGTAGATGCCATCCAAGAATGTTTCTTGAGTTGTGAGTTGTAAGTCAGAAGAATGAGTATCAGAATGGTGTCCGTGTCTGGGACGTATCTGAGCTGTATCTGGAGACTTGAATTCTGAATAAGTGACAGAATGGCAACCGTGTCTGGAGCGTATCTAAGCTGGGGAAAATCAGAATAAGTGATAGAATAGCAACCTTGTCTAGAGCGTATCTAAACTATATCTGAGATCTGAGTCTGAATGAGCAATAGAATGACTTCCGTGTCTGGAGTGTATCCGTACTGTATTTGAATGGGAAAACTAAATAAGGGCCAAAATGGAATCCGTGTCTGGAGCGTATCTGAACTAGAATCTGAATAAGTGACAGAATGACTTCCGTGTCTGGAGTGTATCTGTACTGTATCATGATTGCATATTGTTAAACGATAGTTGTTAATCTTATCCTGAAAAGGGTAAAACATTAGCTGAAACACAAAGTTATGTTGCATGAAATGTATGATGCAATATATGTGTTTTATCAATGTTTATGATATATGGGTGTAATGTATGCGCATGTAAGCTGATTTGCTGTATTGTTGAGGAAAATAAATCCTTGACAGCTGGGGATAATAAAACCCTGACTGCTGAGGATTAAAAATCCTTAAAAACTTCCGTGGGGATACAAGGATCTTTCATGTCTTGAAGTTGGAGTACTGACAAAAATTCTGTTGTGAGAGTAATGCCAAATACTGCTTGAGAAATCTGCTTGGGAAATTCAGAGAACTTTGATGACTTCTACTGGAGATTACACAAAGGGAATCCTTGTTCTGCGGGGAACAATGAAAACTCTAATGACTTCTGCGGGGAATCAAGAATGTGAATCTTCGTTCTGTTGAGGAGTAATGAAAACTTTGGCGACTTCACTGGGGAATTAAGAATGAGAATCTTCGTTCTGTTGAAAAATAAAAAACTCTGTGGGGGAGAAGGCTTACTGCTGGGGATTTATCCTAGGTTGGGGAGAGACAAAAGTTAACTGTTATCTGATTGATTTCCAGGCTTCAAGATAACTTGCTGGGGAAATTGGATTGACTGAAAGGTTTCCGCTGGGGATTGGGAGTTTGAAGTTTTAACTCTGATGGGGATTAAGGGTTTGAAATTTTAGCTCCGCTGGGGATCTAGATGATGTACTGTAGGGATTTCTTATGGAATAGCCTAAAGACATTTTCCTATCCTTTCAGTCTGTCAGTAATTATTCTTTTCCATTTTATTTGTAAACAATAATTATGTTCAAATGCATATGTTCATCAATGAATCATTGGACGTTTTTGAAAATAAAAACACAAGTGTAAGGAAAAAGGCGAATAGTTTTTTGTACTTTGAAAGAGATATCTTTGTATTTACTTTAAATAAGTGTTTTGTACAAAGGCGACAAACATCCTAGTAAGAGGATGGTGTCATAAAAGTAAGAAAATTTTTATACAAAGAAAGATAGTTATGTGTAAAAATCCCATGGGGTTCCCATTCCGATATAGCCTTCGTATCTCCGAATATTCTTGTCTATCCGTTGCTTCGTTCGAAGATGATTGAACTGATCAGAAGCTCAGAGTTTGTCAATGAAGAGATTGTCCTTAAAGTGATCCGACGAGACATAGTATACGCCTTAATTCCCTAACTTTTGTCTTGACCGTCCTTTCGGGTTTTCAGTCCACCGGGAAACCCTTTTTTTCCCAAGTCGCCCTTTCGGGTTTTCAACTTGCCAGGTGTACAGATTTCTTTTGTTTTATCCCTAATTTTTGCCCGAACCTTTTTGGTTCGCCGGGATGCCTTTGTTTTGCCTAGGTGTGTCAACCTAGCAGGTCATTTATGCGTAGTATCTTTTGACTATGTCTGCATTCGCAGGGTGCGGCAGGTCGTCGCCGTCCATGGCGGTTAAGATCATTACCTCACCAAAAAAGATGTTTTTGATTACAAATGGTCCTTCATAGGTAGGAGTCCATTTTCCCCTGGGATCACTTTGTGGCAAGATGATGCGCTTGATCACCAGATCTCCAACTTGATATACCTGGCGTCTGACTTTCTTGTTGAAAGCCTGTTTACCTTGGTTTTTGGTAAACAACCGCTGATCCTCCAAATGGTTACTTATTTGGTTACTCGCAGGATCGATCAGATTGATCCTAGGACATAGGTTGATTTTGAAGTTTGATTAAATTGGATAAGGCTTTAAATAAAGAGGCTTTAAATAACATAAAGAGGTTTCAAGTAAATTGCATGAAGAAAGGACTTGGTAAAATAAACAAGGCTTAAAGTAAAAGGCTTCGACAGGAATGTAAAGAGGAAAGCAAGTAAATTTCTGGAAAAGTAAATGACTTTGATTAATAAAATTGGTGTTTCACACATACATTTCTCAACAATTCTTTCTCACACGCTGGGTACTCGAATCTATATGAGTGACTTTGTATAGAATTGTGAACACACGCGAGAAACTACATGACCACTATTATTTATACTAAAACACCCCAAGTAACCGTCGGGCAGTTACACTGCTTCGAGATCAATCCACTTGGCACGTTCTCCACGTTCGACGCTCCAGATCTTTGCACGTTTGCACGTGGTAACCGCTGGAAACCGTTTTCCCTCCAAACGCTTGAATTTCAAACTGCTCCACTCTGAACCATCGAACGCTTTCGTCGAGAGACATCTTCGACGAGAAATTCCTTCGACGTCGAAGGCAACCAACTTCTCCCTTGGAAGAAATCTTCTAAGTACTTTGCCATCTTTCGACGGGCATTTCGACAGACTTAGCCAGTCGAAACCATCTTTCAGCTTTAATGGCTGACATCAAAAAAACAAAGGTGTCGAATTTAGGAGCCAACAAATTGCCCCCCAAGAATGCCTTATTTCGACTCTGACAGAAAAAGGCATTCTTTGAAACGCCATTCGACACTTGTCTTCTCACGCTTAGTCACAAATTAACTTGTGCACTTTTTGTTGTTTTCTACCAACTATTGGCAATCCCAAGAAAACCATCATTGATTCGCACCTAGGACGTCACTTTCAATACGGCGTGCAGTACCAAACGTCATTTCAGAATTTGTCATTATGACAATTCCCAAAAACGAGGACGCACGCTGCGTCCCTCTATTTCTGCAGAACGGCTAAAACAACAGGGGGCTGCCACGCGTCCCACTAACTCCTGCAGCATTAAATGGCATTTAATGTCCTCGTTTTTGGGGATTTTTCCCCACTACTATAAATAGCAGTGAGTATCCCATTGTGGGACTTTTTACGCCATCTAGCCTTTCAAACTTCTCTGTTTTCATACAAGCTTGTTATCTTTGCAGAAACTCTTCCTCTTTCACTTCGTCTTCAACCTCATTTCAAACTCAACACTAAACCATGGCATCTGGTTCTACTGCTCCTAGTGCTAACGCACCAGCTGAAAATGCTAAACCCAAGGTTTTCGTCACTGCTCCGGTAGTAACTTCTACAGGCAAACGAAGGGTTCCTGAACCCTTGGACATCGCCGTTCGCGACGCCTACTCACGCCACTTGATGATCCCGGTTGGATACTCCAACCAGATCTTTGCAATGTCTGGCCCCATGTATCCAAGTATCTCTGAGGCTATGAAGATCAAGAGCTATTTCCCGGTGGTTGAGAAACTCAAACCGGTTGCATGCGCCAAGAAAGACGCAGAAGACAATGAAGACCCTGCACATGAAAAAATCGATCTCCGCTTCTTCAACAGAGGTGTTAGGGCCTTCAGGTCCTGCCCTAGCCTTACCCCTGATTACGTTGCTTGGCTAGCAAAGATGGAGAAGCACCAAACTTCGATCTGGAAGGATATGGGGATCTTCGACCTAGTGATGCTGTCGAAGACAGGTTTGAACTATTCTCCGGAGATGCTGATAGCTTCTCTGTTGTTCTGGGACTACTCTCATTTTACTTTCCATCTTCCCTGTGGGATGCTAACCCCCACACTCTTCGATGTGGCCGCTATTACTGGCCTTCGACCCACCGGAGACTACTTCGATCCGGAGGAGATGTTGGAAGATCAAATTGGCTTCTCCGACACCAAACCAACATACACCACTTTCATCAACCATTATCACGACAGGTCGACAGGTGCTGTGTCGGATGTCGAACACATAGCGTTTTTAGCCTTATGGCTGACTCGCTTTTTATTTTGCTCGAAGTCTTTACAGGTGACCAAAAAGATGGTCACTCTTGCTACTCAACTGCATCATCGCCAAAACATCTGTTTGGCAGAACTGATTCTGGCTAGCCTCTATGATTCGATCAGCAATGGGGCAACTCTTCTAAAAATTATCGAGAACAGGGCCAGCTTGCTACTTGCTGGGCCTTTTTGGCTGCTCCAACTGTGGCTCAATGCCACTTTCGAATCTTTCTTGCCTAAGAAGGTTCAGATAAATGAGCAGGCTCCAGCGATAGCGAACAGACGCGTCGAAGGAACCAGGCTGGCTCTGTTGACACCTATGGAAGATGGACTGGAGTTTCAACAAACCTTCACCAACTTCGTTCTAATGTTTGCTCGAAGGAAGGAGTTTGTTTCAACTATGGCTCCATTTGCTCGACGGCAGGTAGGCCCAGCATGGTTCACAAGGCCACATCCAAGGACGTCGAGTGGTCCCAACATCGACGAACATACAATACTGTGGGAGGCGTTCCTTACACCAAGGATCATGCCTCTTCGATTCAGGAGCTCTAAGACTCATTTGAGTCTGATTGCATACCAACCAAACCTGGTATCTCGCCAGTTTGGTATTATCCAAACCCTACCTTCTCCGATTTTTCAAAGAGAGAAGTCCATGCTGTACTTCTGCAATGATTACACCGAAGAAGCGGCCATTAAGCATATCGGAAGATATGCTGGTCGAACAGTTCTCTCGTTGTTTGACTACCAGCTAAATTTTCTTTGCTCACCATCCTTCGAGCTATTATGCTGAGTACTTCTTCGACGAGAAGGACTTCATGGATGAGCTGCAGAAGTCTTTTGTCCTTGTGTTGGACAAAATAAAGAAATGTAAGTTCATGCTCTCACATTACTTTTGTCTTTCTCTTCGACTGCTAGCCTGTTAACCATTTATTTGCTTTCAGTTGTTCGAAAGCCTGTAGCCAAGAAGGTTACAGAAGGCCAACAGGGAGGGGGCCCTTCAACAAAACCTCCACCGCCGGCGAAGACTACAGCGCCGGCGAAGACCACAAGCAACCAACAGGGGGAAGGCTCTTCGAAGAAGCCTTCTATATCGGTAACCAGATTTTCATCATTTTTCCTGGCTTTCGACTTTTCACTTTCGATGCAATTATTAAATCGAATTCCCATTGGTTTTCTAGGCACCTTCGCCCAAGAAACGGCCAGCACTGGTGGTCGAATCTGGGAGCGATGAAGAAAGTGATTCTCCTCCTGCCCCTCTAAAGAGGCGAAAGTTGACGAAGGATGCTTCTGTTCCTGCTCCTGCTCCTGAAGGTCGAACCATCAGAATAAAGGTTGCTGGGAGAAAGCCTAGGCCACCTCCAGTGATCATTGAGGAGCCAACGGAGGAGGAACTAAACGTTCTTCTTAACAAGCCTGTCGAAAGCGACAATTCCAGCCCTGGGGCTGAAGCTAATCCACAGGTAATCTCTTAGACCCTTTTACAACTTAGGTATAGATACCCATATTCGATTGTGTCTCTTTCGACCTCTGAAGATTTGTCTTCTTTCCTTTTTCAGGACACCACTGAAAGTTCTCCGCCAAGGACCTCTGAAACGCTGGAGTCTGCTGAACTCAGCAGGCCACAAGAAAAAGGCTTGGGAAATGACGAAGCCCATACTGAAAATGAGACCAATGCTGAAACAGTAGAAAAACCAGCGGAGGAACCTCAAACGGAGGAACAACAGCCAGAAGCGGTTCAGGTGGTGGATCTGTCAGAAGAGAATCATGAAGAAAGGGACCAAGGTAATGCTGGCGAAGAAAATCAAGGTGCTGCTGGCGAAGATAACCAAGGTGACACTGGCGAAGGGCACCAGGGTGACGCTAGCGAAGAGCACCAAGATGACGCTGGCGAAGGGCACCAAGTCGATGCTAGTGCTGCCCCAGTCCGGGTCGAAGAGCAACAAGTCGAGGCACCTAACATTCAACAGCCTCAAACCCAAGACAATATTGTTGCAAGGGTTACCTCCACGAAGCACAGGTCAAAAGAGGACTTATAAATTTTGAAACAAACTGACCCTGTTAGCTATCTCAACGCAATCATCGAGAGCAAGAGTTCGTCTGATGCTAGTCAGGAGATTCCTACCCTGTCGGGGAAGTCTACTGAAACCTCTCCTCTCGATGACGCTTTGGCGAAGGTTAAGGCCCAGTTCTTCAAGAGGGACTTGATGAAGACTTTAGAGGGGGACCCCACTGCTCCATCATGTTTGAAGGATGTCTTGAACGCTGTCGACTTGTTAGCTGTAGCCCCAGAAGTCTCAGGCTTGATCATGGAGTTACACTCTATGATTGATCAAGTCTCAGCAGATTACAGGCGCCAAAGGGGGTTTAACAGTCAGCTTGAGGTGTTGTATGGCAAAAGCTCCTCTGCGTGGACTGCTGTCTCGGATACGACTTCTCGAATTGCGGAGTTGTCGAAACAAAAAGCATCTACGCAGGAAGAAGTCGATGCCATTGATCGAGAGAATGCTTCCTTCCGGGCACAAATCGCAGAGATAGAAGCGAAGATAAATGCCAACACTATACGCAAGGAGGAACTTCTTTCGACCATCTCAGACACCGAGAGCCAAACTGAAATCAAACAAGGCCTGGAATTCGCTGAGAGGGCCCAAGGCCTCGACGCTCAAATTGCCAAACTAGTGCAGGAGAACGCCTGGTGTTCGAAAAGGTTGGAGCTACAGCAAGCCAAGTATCTTCGACTCAAGGACTCTCTTCCCTTTTGATTGATTCTCTTTTGTAACCATATTTTGTAATCTATATTCGACAACATTGCCATCTTGGCTGAAATTTATAAAATTTCCCTTTTGGCATTTTTATGGTTAATTTGGTCTTGTTCTTTTATTATTTTATTTTTATCTCTCGAAGTGTAGGTTTGTATTTTTTCAAATATTTACCATTTACTCTCAAGAGCCTTTTATCTCCACTTAACTCTTCGACTTGATAGGCTCCACCAGAAAAAATCTGGATAATTCTGAAGGGTCCTTCCCATTTGGGTGACCATTTCCCCATGCTTCGATCTCTTCGATCCATGGGAAGAATTACCTTCCAAACTAGTTCTTCAGGCAAAAATACCTTAGGTTTTACCTTTTTATTATAAGAGTCTTCTACTCTTTTCTTCTGAAGCCTGAGTAGGTCGAGAGCGCGTAATCTCTCTTCGTCTAAATCCACCAGTTCGTCTAACATCATGTTCCAATAGACTTCAGAAGGAATATCATAATGCCTCTGAACCCTTGCAGATTGAAGACAAATCTCTGCTGGCAACACTGCATCATGGCCAAAAGTTAGCCTATACGGTGTTGTACCAGTGGCTTCTTTTGGGGACGTTCGACAAGCCCACAGAATCTGGTCTAACGTCTTATGCCAATTCTTTGGTTTCTTCCCAACATGTTTCTTTATCAAGCCAATCACCACTTTGTTAGCTGCTTCGACTTGACCGTTCGCCTGTGCATAATAAGGCGTTGATGTTAGGAGTTTGAAACCTGTTTCCTGAGCAAATTCCTGCATCTTTCGACCAGTGAAAACTGACCCTTGATCAGTTGTTATCGTCTCAGGGATTCCATACCTAAAGATAATGTTCTTTTGAATAAATTCAATGACATTTTCTTGGTCTACATTGACTAAAGGGACAGCTTCGATCCACTTAGTAAAATAATCAATGCCTACCAATATGTATTTCTGACTCTTTGATGATGCTGGTCGAATCTCTCCAATAAGATCCAACGCCCATCCTCTAAAGGGCCAAGGCTTCACTATCGAGTGAAGTTCGCTTGCTGGTACATGTTGGATGCCTGTATGAACTTGACACTCTTGACAACCTTTGGCGAACTCAACACAATCTTTCAGCATAGTGGGCCAATATAGTCCTTGTCGAAACAACAACCATTTCATCTTATGGCCTGCTTGGTGAGCCCCACATGCCCCAGCATGCGTCGTCGAAAGGGCTATGTATGCTTCAGTTTCACTTAAACATTTCAGCAACACCCCTTCAGGCGTCTTCTTGAATAACTCATTACCCATGAGTACATAACTCAACGCCCTGAATTTTGTTTTTCGTTCTGTCGAAGCTCCTGGATTTTGAAGATAGTCCACAATGGGTTTCCTCCAATCTTGCTCTGACAAATTATCAATGAACGAAATCTCGAAGTTACTGTGATCAGCATATCCTAGTCTCGTCGATTCCAAGTCTGTTGGTGATAGACAAGTTGCTTTTATATTTTCTCGAACTTCGATTGCTCTTTGTAATCTCGTTTTTGAAATCTTATACCCAGATGCAATCTGTGCCAAGTCGTTGGCTATTTGATTTTCGACTCTGGGTATGTGTCGAATATTGACCGCTTCAAATTTTTTCAATAAACGATTTGCTATCACAAAGTACATAATGAGATTTTCTCTTATGCATTTATATTCCTTTGTGACTTGCTTAATGACTAACTCTGAGTCTCCCATTATTTCGACTCGAGTTGCCCCCAATTCCAACAATATCTCAAGGCCAGTAATTAGAGCTTCATACTCAGCCTCATTGTTCGAACAAGAACCTGCTATTTTGTACTTGAATGTTGTTGGAATTTTATCTGGAGAAATAATCAAGACTCCTACCCCTGTTCCATCTTTATGGCTGGGACCATCGAAATAGAATTTCCAAGGCTCTATCTCCACATAATTAATATCCTCAACTTGAATTGAGTGGTCGACTATAAAGTCTGCCACCACTTGTCCTTTTACTGCCTTAAGAGGCATAAAGGTCAAGGAGTATTCAGTTAATGCTAATGCCCACTTGCCAATTCGACTATGCAAGATAGGTTTCGACAACATATATTTGAAAACATCAAAATGAGATGAAACATAAACATCAACTGGTTTTATATATTGCTTGAGTTTTGTACAAGAGAAATACAGACATAGACACAATTTTTCAACTTCGCTATATCTAGTTTCTGCATCATTCAAAACTCTACTGAGATAATAAATGGGTCTTTCGACTCCATTCTCATCCTCTTGGGCTAACATGCTTCCCAGAGTTTTGTCGGATGCAGATATGTACAATCTCATACTCCTATTGCTACAAGGAGGCACCAGAATAGGTGGCTTAGTGAGGTACCCTTTGATTTTGTCGAAGGCGTCTTGTTGCTCTTGCCCCCATTCGAACCCCTCTTTATTCAGTCGAAGTAAGGGTGAAAAGGCCTGAGCTTTCCCACTTAGATTAGATATAAACCTCCTTAAGAAATTTATCTTGCCTAAGAGAGATTGCAATTCCTTCTTATTCGATGGCGCTTTCGCTTCCAGAATTGCCTTCGTCTTGTTCTGGTTGATTTCGATTCCTTTCTTGTGGACAACGAAGCCCAAGAAATCTCCAGCTTTCACGCAGAACGCACACTTTAAAGGGTTCATCTTCAGACCATGTTCTCTCATTCTTTCGAATGATTGTCGAAGGTGGTCAATATGATTCTTCCTGGAAACAGATTTTATAACAATATCATCAATATATACTTGCATAAAAGTGTTAATAAAATCATGGAAGATAGTATTCATCGCTCGCTGGTACGTTGCCCCAGCGTTCTTTAGGCCAAAAGGCATCACTACCCATTCGTAAGTGCCTAAGGCCCCAGGGCATCGAAAAGCTGTTTTCGACACATCCTCTTCAGCAATGAATATTTGATTATATCCTGAATAACCATCGAGCATACTCAGGTATTCATAACCAGCGGCAGAATCGACTAGCATTTCCGCCACAGGCATATGATATTCATCTTTGGGGGTGGCAGCGTTCAAATCTCTGAAATCTATGCACACCCTTAACGTACCATTTTTCTTAATTACTGGCACAATATTTGCAATCCATTCGACATACCTTGTAACACGGATGAATTTGCATTTCAGAAGTCTTTCGACCTCCGTTTTGATCTTCGACAGTATTTCTGGAGCGAAGCGCCTTGGATTTTGCTTGATTGGCTTCTTCCCAGGTTTGATTGGCAACTGAAGTTCTACCAATCCTCTGTCGAGACCAGGCATTTCGTCATAATCCCATGCAAAACAGTCTTTAAACTCTTTCAGCAATTGGATTACTTCCAACCTAAGTTCTGGATCGATTTTGGCGCTGATGTAAGTTGGCCTTTTCTCTGATCCTTCGCCTAAGTTGATTTCTTCTAAAGGGTCTTGTGCTAACATTTTAATGTTGTTCGCCAAGGGGTCCTTTTCGAAGCCCAAAGGCTCATCGTCATAGATGGCGTCGAGCCTCTATTCCTGCATTTCTTCTGGCATGATATCAGGAGGTTTTGGATCGAAATCCTTTCCTGGGCCTACAGCAGATAATTGTTGATCATTGGCCTGTGTGGCCATGTACTTTACTTCGGCTTCGAGAGCCGTTATCATCTTGGTTTCGGCTACATAAGCCGAAATTCGCTTCAAAGATTGTGACTCAGTCATTATCACTGAATTCACTCCCCCAACCAGTTGGTTGGATATCAGTTAACCCACTGAAGTCTATGTGGGACAAGTCTTGTCTGTCCCATTGGAAACCATGCTCAGGATGCAGGTATAGGGAACAAAAGGTGTTTGGCGCTGGCGCCATGTCGAAGTCAGGTGTTGGACATGGCCCTATGTGAGCCAAGTTCTTGTCGAAATCTGCCAAACCCAGGTGATTCACTTCGCCAAGGTAGTAGCTTTGATCTGCCTCTATGTTTTCGACCATCCCATCTGGACGCCATAGCAGCAGCCTTTGGTGCATTGACGAAGGCACAGCGCCAACACCATGAATCCATTCACGGCCTAACAAAAGATTGTAGTTAGGTTTGGCCGATATGACCATGAACATCGTTGGTCGAAGGATAGACCCTACTTTGATATCTAGCTGGATCACTCCCATGGTGGTCCCTATGCCGCCCTCATAGTTCGACAAGACCATGTTGTGAGGCTTAATGTCCTCATCCCTTTTGCCAATTTTCCTTAGCATAGAGTGAGGGATAATATTGATGGTTGCCCCACAATCGACCAATATTTTATTCACAGTAGTTTCTTCGAGTTTAACCCTTATGAATAAAGGCTTGAGGTGATTTTTCATCGCCTCTGTAGGTGGCTCGAAGAAGCCATTTTGTTCCTCAGTAGTGCCATTGTCCATGACAAAATAGCACACTGGCCTATGTTTGGCCATTTCTTGCTCCACTTCCCAGTCACTTGCTTCGACTTCTACCTGTCGATTGAATTCTCTGGGCAGCACTGAAACGATATTCACCATTATGTCCAAAGTATCGTCAGACTCAGCATCGTCTTCGTCTTCGACTTCACTTTGGTTAGGCCAAACTAGCCTGTTGGTTACTGGCTCTCTCTCCAGAGGTTTCCTTTGTTTCCTTTGAGGAACATTCGAACTAGTTTCTGCCTTAGGTTCATTGGCCGCCTCCCTTTCAGCTTTTCGTCTCCTTTGATATCTCCTCCATTGAGATCGAGACATAGGATTTTTACCTTTGTAGTTGCTGGACACTTGTGTAACCTTAGGTGCAGCAACTTGAGGCTCTTTCTTTTGAGTCAAAGAGGAACCTCTTGGCACATCGAAAGAATGCCATTTCTCCTCACTTGGCCTTTTCCGACCAGAGGTTTTGTACCAAGTGTCTACTGGCACATTTGTTGGAGGCCTAAAAGTCAATGGCCTCTTTTCTTGGTTAGAACCTCTTCTGGGATCATGTCGAAGGTCAACATCCTCCCTTCTCTTATTCGCTGCTCTTACGCCTTAAATGTGCTCAGCAGCTTTTTTATCAAAGATCGAACTGCATCTTGGACACAGCATCACCTCTGATTTCTTTTTCTGGCATCTTTGTAAAAAATCTGCCAAGTTTTCATTTTCCCGAGGGAAAGCAGTCTTATTAGCTTGTTCTTGCCTCATGGCCTCTTCTGATGCTTTTGGGTCAGAAAGTTCGACCATGTTGATATTCATTGTATCTTTGTTAGCAAGAGTTAACTGCTTCATTTGTACCTCCAGATTCTCCGTCTGGCCTTGAACGGTGGCCAAGTGGGAACTGGCTTTTGATCCAGTTTTTTGTGCTTCAGCGGTCTCCGACTTCGGGTTTCCGACCGCTTTCTGAACAGCTTCAATTGTCTTCCTGGATAAATTTCCAGAAAAACTGCCAAAGATTGGCATGTTGATGTGGTCCTTTGAGACTTCGACCATGGTAATTCCTGGCTTCTTCGACTGGATCCTGGTTGCCTCTATCACGTTCACCTCAGAGGGTTCAGCATAGTGGGCTTCAGCCTGCAATGGATTTGAGTCGACAGCCATGGGGGATTTGTCAGCGAACTTCAATCTCCCCTCTTCGATAGCGTCTTGCACAAGATTCCTGAAAAGAAAACATTGAGAAGTTTTATGGCCCAAAAAATTATGATATTTGCAAAAACCTCTCTTCTTTCTTTGATCAAGAGGAGGCAGTTTTACCCCTGGGGGTACTATCATTTGGCCATCTTTAACCAATAAATCGAATATTTCATCACATTTTGTGATGTCAAAACTATAGGTCTTTTTTGGGAACCTATCGTTGGTCCTTTCTGGACCAATGGGATTTTTCCCACTTGAGGGGACCAACTGTTTACAAGAGTATGGTGGCCCTTGTTTCAGTTATGCTAAATCGACTTCTCCTTCTTCAACAGTTAAAGTATCGTCGAAGGATTCTAGATCTTCGTCATCCATCTCAACGTACGCTATGCTCTCTCTCTTGTGAGTTTTCGTTGCCTTAGCTTTTTCAGCTTTGAGGCGTTCTACCTGTCGAACTCTATCGGCCAGTTGGGCCATGTCTCTTAGGTATTGGGTGTCTAGCTTCTTCCTAATGGAATAATCTAAACCGCCTGCGGCTATTTCGACCAACTCATGTTCTGGAACTTGTGTAAAACATCTCGCCTTGAGCAGCCTAAACCTATTTAGATATTCGTCTATAGGTTCAGTGAAACGTCTCTTCACACTGGCCAATTCTTTCAGGCTTATCTTGGTTTGCCCCATGTAGAATTGTTCATGGAACAATCTTTCCAACTGGGTCCAATGATGGATCAAATTGGGGGGGAGAGTTGTAAACCAAGTAAAAGCGTTCTTTGTTAAAGAACTTGGGAAGTACTTGATCCTTAGGTTTTCGTTATTCGAAATGTCACCCGCTTCGATCAAATATCTCGCCACGTGCTCGACAGTAGATTCTGTCGTGTCCCCAGAGAACTTAGTAAATTTGGGTACTTTGCATCTAGGAGGTAAGTCCGTTTGTAACACGTATTCTAACAATGGAGATGTAAAGTTGGGCCTTCGAAAGCCCATGTTCATCCCATTCTGAGTCATGATCCTTTCAATCATGGTTGCCAGATTGTTTTCCAAACCCATGTTTTGGTATTGGATATGCTGAACCACTTCGTCAGCATTTTGGTTTCTGTTAACTAACCTTACCTCTGGGGTTATTACCCTAGGTTCTTCGACAGGTTGTTCCAATCGTGCCCTAAGGTTTTCTTCGACAGGCTGTTGAGCCTGGTTAATGGTGGTTTCTTCCTCTAAAAATATCCCCTGATTTCCCCTTATTTGCGCCCTTTGGGGCTGTCGAATAGGTTGGGGTACTCCAAAGAAGTCAGCCAAACGCGTCATTTGCGCTGTCACTTGCTGATTCGATTGAGTAGTGTTTTGTATTAGAGGGTTTAGCACCGTACTCAAAGTCTGTGCCAACATTTGCACCATATCATGGTTGCTTTCGTCCATCTGTTGCCTCAAGACTGCTGTTGAGGCATTTGTAAGGCCATGGGCTACTTGGGACGTTCCTCCTAAGAGTTGGGTCCTATTTCTATTCGCCATGCCTACTCCAGAGCCTTGGAGTGGCGAAGAGGCACTCACAAAAGGGTCTGAAAAAGTGGACGTAGCATTCGTCAGGCTTGCCACTTCAGAAGTTGGCATACCATAGAATGGAATAAATCCTGGGGGAACCAAAGGCCTTGTGCCTAAATTTCCCCTTGGTGGGGGAGTTCCCAAAGGCATCCTGGGGCCTGTTAGCGAAGGTATTGGCCCCGTGGTTGTGACCGATACTGCTGGTGTCGAACCAACATTTGTCGCTTCACTTACGGTCATACTAACCGTTGCTCCCACATTAGTTTGTGGGATTTCGTTATTGTTTGGCGGATTCGCCATCTCTTCCCCTCTTCTGGCAGTATTGTTATCGTTAGTGTATATTCTACCACTTCTCAATAACATACAACTCGAAAAGATGAGATTATTTTCAACAATCAACACGCGGTCCCATCAGGTGTGCCAATTTGTTTACCTTGGTTTTTGGTAAACAACCGCTGATCCTCCAAATGGTTACTTATTTGGTTACTCGCAGGATCGATCAGATTGATCCTAGGACATAGGTTGATTTTGAAGTTTGATTAAATTGGATAAGGCTTTAAATAAAGAGGCTTTAAATAACATAAAGAGGTTTCAAGTAAATTGCATGAAGAAAGGACTTGGTAAAATAAACAAGGCTTAAAGTAAAAGGCTTCGACAGGAATGTAAAGAGGAAAGCAAGTAAATTTCTGGAAAAGTAAATGACTTTGATTAATAAAATTGGTGTTTCACACATACATTTCTCAACAATTCTTTCTCACACGCTGGGTACTCGAATCTATATGAGTGACTTTGTATAGAATTGTGAACACACGCGAGAAACTACATGACCACTATTATTTATACTAAAACACCCCAAGTAACCGTTGGGCAGTTACACTGCTTCGAGATCAATCCACTTGGCACGTTCTCCACGTTCGACGCTCCAGATCTTTGCACGTTTGCACGTGGTAACCGCTGGAAACCGTTTTCCCTCCAAACGCTTGAATTTCAAACTGCTCCACTCTGAACCATCGAACGCTTTCGTCGAGAGACATCTTCGACGAGAAATTCCTTCGACGTCGAAGGCAACCAACTTCTCCCTTGGAAGAAATCTTCTAAGTACTTTGCCATCTTTCGACGGGCATTTCGACAGACTTAGCCAGTCGAAACCATCTTTCAGCTTTAATGGCTGACATCAACAAAACAAAGGTGTCGAATTTAGGAGCCAACAAAGCCTTGATCATCCGTTTTTGGTACGTCTGTCCATGGCAAACAACAGTAAGTCTCTTCTCGTCAATTAAGTTCAAATGATCAAGCCGGGTTTGGATCCAATTGTCTTCACTTAAACCAGCATCTTTCATGATTCTCAAAGAGGGAATCTGAACCTCGATAGGTAAAACAACCTCCATGCCATAAACCAAAGAATAGGGTGTTGCCCCAATTGATGTGTGAGCCGTGGTATGGTACCCGTGGAGAGCAAACGGTAACATCTCATGCCAATCCTTGTAGGTGACTGTCATCTTTTGTACGATCTTCTTGATATTTTTTATCGCAGCTTCGACAACACCATTCATCTTTGGCCGATAGGGAGATGAATTGTGATGTTGAATCTTGAACTGCTCACATAAAGCGGTGATCATAGTATTATTAAGGTTTGTACCGTTATCGGTGATGATCCTTTCTAGGATACCGTACCAGCAAATAAGGTTCTGCTTGATGAAGCAGGCAACAACATTCTTAGTAACGGATGCGAAGGAAGCTGCTTCGACCCATTTGGTGAAATAATCAATGGCCACCAGAATGAAGCAGTGTCCATTGGACGTTGTAGGCTTGATCTATCCAATCATGTCAATTCCCCACATAGCGAAGGGCCAAGGAGTTGTTAGGACATTTAGAGGAACAGGAGGCACGTGCACCTTGTCCGCATAGATTTGACATTTATGGCAAGTCTGGGAGTGTTGATAGCAGTCGGCTTCTATGGTAGACCAGTAATAGCCTGCCCATAGAATCTTCTTATCCATCATATGCTCGCTAGAGTGAGTACCAAAGGTACCTTCATACAATTCGGCCATGATCTTTTCAGCTTCAATCTTGTCCACACAACAGAGTAGAATAGAATCATGATTGCGCTTGTACAGGAGGCCATTGCTCAGGAAGAACTTAGCTGAGAACCTCCTTAAGAACTTTTTGTCATTGACTGAAGCTCCTCCTGGGTATTCTTGAGCCTCGAGATACCTTTTGACTTCATGAAACCATGGCTGGTCCACTACTTCTTCGGTGTTAATCTCGTGACAATGTGTCGGTTCGTCCATTCGTTCAATGGTAATTTGAGGAGCCTCATTATCCCAGTTAAGTTTAAACATGGATGACATCGTAGCTAGAGCATCTGCCAGCTGATTTTCTTCTCGCGGGAAGTGCTCGAAGGTAATCTGCTCGAAATGTGGTAACAATGTCAAGATATGTTCTTTGTAAGGGATGTGGTTAGGATGCTTAGTGTCCCACTCTTCTTTGATCTGACTGATGACCAAAGCTGAGTCCCCAAACACATCTAAGGATTTGATTCCCAAGTCTATGGCGGCCTTGAGTCCAAAGATGCATGCTTCATACTCTTCCATGTTGTTCGTGCAGTTGAAGCAAAGTTTGGCAGTGAAAGGAGTATGGCAACCTTCTAGGGATATAAGTACTGCACCGATACCTTTGCCAAGTGCATTGGATGCCCCGTCAAAGTATAGGGTCCATCGGGATCCTTGTTCAGGTCCGTTATATGTTCTGAAATCTTCAATGTTGTCCAATGTCATGATGTCTTCGTCAGGGAAGTTGAGCTTCATGGATTGGTAATCTTCTACAGCTTGATGGGCTAGATGATCAGCTAGCAAACTTCCCTTTATAGCTTTTTGGGTCGTGTATTGTATATCATATTTCGTTAGGATCATCTGCCATCTAGGTATTCTTCCAAATAAAGCAGGCTTCTCAAAGATGTACTTGATCGGATCCATCTTAGATATCAGCAAAGTGGTATGACTCAACATATACTGCCTTAGCCGACGAGCAGCCCATACCAAAACGCAGCAAGTTTTCTCGAGCAGTGAATATCTGGTTTCACAGTCGGTAAACTTTTTGCTAAGGTAATAAATGGCATGCTCTTTTCGGCCAGACTCTTCATGCTGCCCCAGTACGCACCCCATTGAGTTCTCTAAGACGGTCAGATACATGATTAGCGGTCTTCCCTCAACGGGTGGCATCAAGATAGGAGGTTCTAGCAAATACTCCTTGATTTTATCGAAAGCAATCTGACAATCATCATTCCATCGAACTACCTGATCTTTCTTCAACGGCTTGAAGATTGGTTCACAAGTAGATGTTAGGTGAGAAATGAACCTTGCAATGTAGTTTAGGCGTCCCAAAAAACCTCTGACCTCCTTCTTAGTGCGAGGGGCGGGCATTTCTTGTATAGCTTTGACTTTGGCAGGATCAACCTTGATGCTTTTGTTGCTGACAATGAAACCCAAGAGTTTACCGGACCGGACTCCGAATGTACACTTGTTTGGGTTCAATCTGAGCTTGTACTCCTTCAACCTGACAAACAGCTTTTGCAAGTGATTAAGGTGTTCTTCCTCAGGTTGTGATCGGGCTATCATGTCATCTACGTAGACCTCTATCTCATGATATATCATATCATGAAACAAAGCTACCATGGTGCATTGATAGGTTGCCCCGACATTCTTCAGTCCTAATGGCATCACTTTGTAGAAGAACGTACCCCACTGTGTGACAAATGTAGTTTTCTCCATGTCCTCGGGTGCCATTTTGATCTGGTTATAGCCTGAGAATCCATCCATGAAAGAAAATACTTTGTGTTGAGCTGTGTTGTCAACCAGGATGTCGATGTGAGGAAGTGGAAAATCATCTTTAGGGCTGGCCCTGTTTAAATCTTTGTAATCCACATACATTCTCACTTTGCCGTCCTTTTTAGGCACGGGCACAATGTTAGCAACCCATTATGGATAGGAAGTAACAGCCAGAAATCCAGCATTGAATTGCTTCATAACTTCTACTTTGATCTTTTCTGACATGTCAGGTCTCATGCGGCAGACTTTTTGTTTCACTGGTGGACAATCTTCTCTTGTGGGTAGACGGTGTACCACAATGTCTGTATCAAGTCCCGGCATGTCTTCGTATGACCAGGCGAATATCTCAACATAATCATTCAATAGCTGAATTAGACGCTCCTTGACACTCGGCTCTAGATTGGCACCTATCTTGATTTCCTTTTTATCATCCTCAGTACCCAAGTTGATTGTATCCAACTGCTCCTCATGAGGTTGAATTGCCCTTTCCTCTTGCTGTACTAATCTGGCTAATTCCCCTGGCACCTCACAATCTTCCTCACCTTTGTATTCGGCTTGGTAGATCAGATCTTCAGAGTCACTGAAGGCTATAGCAGTATCGTTACCCATGGGCTCCAAAATGGAAGGGTACCTGCATTTGTGAGTGTGGGTGTGTGTAAGGGATAGCCATCTTAAAACAGTAAAATGTAAAAGAAAGACAATGAGCACAAAAGGTTTAAATATGAAAAGCGTCCATGATTCATTAAATGACATATGAAAATGAAATAAGAACCCTTACAAATGGACCTATGTGCCTCGGGTAAGACACAAGGTTGAAAAAGTACGAATTGTTTTATGAATTATTACAGATCCAATAGAAATGGAAAAGATAAATTACTAAGTTATGAAAGTAATCAGAACAAAGTCTTTTGCTTCCCAGTTGCACAGTCCTCCGCTGACAGTAGGAAATATCCAATCTTCCAGGTTGCCTTCTTCTTCACTGTCCTCTAGTGCATTAACCCCTCGGTGGCTGATCTTCACAGGCGGCCCTCCGGAATGGGCGCGGCGCACAGCCTTCTGACTAGTCGAAGTAAACCTCAAGCCGAACTTGTCTGATTTGTAAGGAATGTCTGGAAGCTGACCCCAGATTGTGCATCCCCCTTCTTCCACTACTTCCCTTGCATCCTTGAGATATGACATTCGAGGTGGTAGTCTTGTGATCTTTGGAATCGAAGATACCGCCTTGGTTGCCGCTATTTCTTCAGAGACTTCTTCAAAATGTTGGAAAGGGGTCTCTATGAATTCGCCATCTAACTCCACATAAAGGAAGGAATTCATATGACTAATCATATACTCCTCTTCCCCATGGACAGTTATGATCTTCCCTTGGACGGGGTACTTGAGCATCTGGTGTAAGGTCGAAGTGACAGCACCGGCGTTGTGAATCCAGGGACGTCCCAACAGGCAAGAGTAAGAAGGACGGATGTCCATCACGTAGAATGTTGAATTGAAGGTCTGAGTACCCACCTTGATCGGGATGTCCACCTCCCCATGGACCATCCTCTTAGATCCATCAAAAGCTCTGACCACTATGTTGCTGGGTTTTAAAATCAGCCCCTCGCAGTCCAGCCTATCAAGGGCTTTCTTTGGCGAGACGTTCAGGGATGATCCAGTATCAACCAAATCATGAGCTAGGGTAGTTCCTCTGCACTCCACTGATACATGTAACGCATCATTGTGTTTTCTCCCTCGGGGTGTCAATTCAACATTAGAAAAGCCCAGAACATTATCAGCTGTTAAACTGGCCACACACTCTTGGAATTGATCCGCATACGTCTCTTGCGGTACGTGCGCTATTTTCAGAAACTTGACCAAAGCTTTAGCATGTGCCTCAGAGCATAGCAGCAAGGCTAACATAAAGATTATGGAAGGGGTATGCCCTAGTTGTTCTACCACATCATAATCACTTTTCTTAATGATCCTCAGGATTTCTTCCATCTCCTTCTTGGATGTCTCAGGAATAACTAGTGATTGAGCCTTCGTCAAGACATGCTCCTCTTGAACATTCTTTCCTTTATTCTCAGCAGCGTAAACAAGGATGGGAATTGTATTGTTTTTGTCGGCAGGTACACTTATAGGTACAATTGCTGGTACAGATGTAATCTTCGGAACGACCACGGGTCTAGAGACTGCTGTTGGAGGAGCAATCTTTGGAGAAAAGATTCTTCCACTACGGGTAACCTTGCTTGTTCCGACAATGTTACCAATGTTGGAATTGTCCTCTTCGGAGCTTTCTTCTTCGACAGTCTGTTCAATCTGTTTGACACCATGGTAGTAGATTTCTCCACCATAGTTCTATGGTACCGATTTATCTGATTTGTATGGGGTTAGCCCGGGCATTGTTATCATCAATGGAGTAGTCATAGGAGCAGATGTAATCCTAACAGGTTTTTTAGGAATCCTGGAAGGATTGGCGTATATGGTTATTATTGAAACTTCTGGAACTGGAATGGGTGAGACAGGAGCTTTCTCGAACAACATTTCTTGGTTATCAATCAATTGTTGGATTCCTTTCTTCAACAGAGGACAGTCAAATGGGGAGGATAGGCAAGCATGGCAATCTTTGTCACAACCTGGGAAGACGCCAGCCTTCAACAAATTCAACTTGATGGTCAGTAGCGGAGTTAACAGTTTGTCCACAGTAGAAACAAACATATCTTCTTCCACAACATTGGCATTGTGTCCATGCCTAGGCATCGGAGCGGAGATAACATTCGGTTTCTCAGGAGTTTCAAATTCAACTTCCTTTGTGTTAATCGGATCTTGAATCTTGTTCTTCAGAGCCCAACAGTTGTTGGTGTCGTGCCCTGGACTTTCTGAATGGTACGCGCATCTGGCGTTGGGATGGTAATATGGAGAAGCAGTGTTAGTATTTTTTGGGGCCTCTTTTAACATGGCCAGGTTCAACTTCAAGAGATGTGGTGGGACTTGAGCAGGAGTCATGTTTATCTTGGTGAATTTTCGTACAGGCCTTTCCATCCTTTGCTGGTTATTTCTCAGCTAATCATTTCTCGGCTGGTTGTTTCTTGGCTGGTCTGATGCAGACTTTTGAATCATAACGGCCCCCACTGTTGGTCGTCGTTCGGTTCTTCCCTAATTTCTCTGTGCATAGAGAGCAGACACTTCCTTCTTTCCAGTGAAGGGCTTTTTTACAGCCGCAGAGGTAGACGCGTCCTTCTGAATTTTCCCATTTCTTATACCAGCCTCCACTCTTTCGCCAGTTAAAATCAATTCAGTGAATCCTGCAGAGGAACTTCCAATCAGGTGATTAAATAAAGGACCTGACAGAGTCCCCAAAAACATGTCCACAACCTCTCTTTCAGATAAAGGTGGTTGCACCCTTCCGGCTAAATCCATCCACTTTTGGGCATAGTCTTTGAAGCCCTCATTGGTAGCCATAGACATACTCTGTAGCTGAGTACGGGTTGGTGCCAAGTTGGCGTTGTATTGATACTGTTTATAGAAGGCGGCTTCCAAGTCTTCCCAATTATGAACATCTGCCCTCTCCAACTGGTAGAACCAATCAAGTTGCGTTCCTGATAAACTGTCCTGGAAAAAGTGGACCCACAGGTCTTTGTCAGAAGAATGTGGTTGAATCTTCCTGACATAGGATCTGAGGTGCATTTTGGGACAAGACACCCCATCATACTTAGCAAACAGTGGCACTTTAAACTTAGGAGGGATTACAATTCCAGAAACCAACCCTAACTCCTCAAAATCCAGCCTCGGTACTCTCTGTACTTCCATAGCAGCTAGACGTTCTTCCAAGTGTTTGTATTTGTCATCGGCCGAAGGGTACTGTTGTTCAGAGTAGTCCTCATCTTCCTCTTCCTCTTCTTCAGAATCTGATGGCACTGCCGTTCCTTTTCCTTTTCCTCCCCCCTCTTCAGATGTTGATGGGAATTCCAAGGTCCGTCTGGCTTGTCCTTCAAACCTTCTTCCCATGATAACCACACCGTCTCACTTCTTCTTCTTTTTCTCTTTCTCTTTCTCTAGAAGATTCTTGAGCTTCTCCTGCCCCTTGGCTAAGGTCAAGAGTAGCTGTTGAAATTGTGAATTCTGAGCTTGCAAATCTTTGACCGTTTGTTCAATATCCATCTTGCTGAAATAAACAGTAGAGAGATGAGGAAACTTGGTGTGAAGACCTGTTTATGCATATGATGAATGATATGTATTCATGTAATGCTTTCAAGGATTCAGAAATTCAAATTTGTTTTAAACAAAAAGGAAACACACGTCATATTAATAAGATAGAATTGTTAGTACATCAATGTCCCTTGGGCAAAATAATACAAAATTCTAAGGTAAAAAGACGTTGCGCATCCTCTTTGGTGCAATGTAGGTGTTGAGAGTCTGCTTTTCATGAAGTAGCCGAGTGAGTTCAAAAACCTTCTTCTCGCTTGCGTAGAATTGGGCTTCAAAAGTATCGCACTCTCCCTTGAGCTGTATCCAACTCCTTTGTAGATCTTCGAGTGATGTTGGCATGTCAGGATGTAGGATGGTGTATGGAACCTCTTCTTCCATAACAGGCTCTATAGTACAGGTCTCTCATGTTCTCGCTGTTTATTTCAGCAAGGCTTTCCAACCAGACAACCAAGATCTTCAAACTCAAGAAGCTCAGTTCAGGCACATGTTCCTAAACCTATCCAAGGGGCAGGAAGGGTTGAAAACACTCCTCGTCGGGAAATTGGTCAAGAAAAGTCCTGAAGACAATAAGGATGAACGGCTGAAACAACTGCAAGCTGAGTTAGGTGCCATGAAAACCCAGATGATGGGGCAGATGGCTCTTATCCAAGGCTTAGCTCAGGAATAAGAAGAGTTGAGAACCATTATCAACCAACTTCATCAAGACAGATACAACAGTATGAAGCAAACAGTCGAGGTTGGGGACAAAATCATTAATCAGCCTCCAAGAAGACAAGAGTTTGGTATGCTGAAGAATAGACCTCTCCAAGTTGCTACTACCTCACGGGTCCAATAACAACCTTGCCATAAACAACTGGTTAATCAGAGACAGTTTACCAAGCTCAACATGCCACTGTCCCAAGCTTTGCAACACCTGTTGAGATTGAATCTGGTGACGTTGGTAGGACCTCATCCGAATCCTAAGACTTCTTCACCCAACTACAATCCTGGTGCAAGGTGTGCATACCATTCTAACAGCCCGGGGCATGATACTGACAATTGTTGGAAGTTGAAGTACAAAATTCAAAACCTGATTGATGAAGGAGCATTGGAATTCACACAAGATGGTCAGGCTGAGTTCTTCTACCATCCCTCCAAGGCTCACCATTTAAAGTGACAAGTCCTGAGATGAGAAGACTTTTTGTTCATTAGAATTTTCAATTTGTAATTTTCTTTTGATTTGTTCAGACATTTATTCATACCAAACTTTGTTACTTTATCAATGCATTGCATATGTCTATTTTGAATCAATCCATTCGTATTCACTATATTCAAATTGCTTTCATTTTTGTGATGTTCAACTCTCGATTTAAAAATTCTAAGCCTTTAGAGGGAGGATGACAAAAATGATATCAAAATCTCTACAGTATGCTTTTGAACAGACCCCGCTGACGAGGTACGTGAATTGTTTCAAATCCTAAACAATGGAGTTATAAGGAATATAATCCCTAATCAACCCCTTTGAGCCAAAGAAGTTGGAGTTTTTCTTTTCACATAAATTAAAAACCTTAATCACAACCTGGGGAAGGGTAGTTTTCTCAGTTAATTCAGGTGCACAATGAATGGCATCAAAGAAGTCCTTCCGAAACAAAAGACAGTGATGGTTCCGTATAATCGTAAGGACAGGCAGTCATTATCTCTCAGAAATAAAAGCCCATTAAGTCAAAACCTGTGAAGGAGAATTAAGAAAAAAATTTGGGCATCCCGGTGACTGTAATCACAAAAGAAACAGTTCAGGCAAAAGACAGGGATAATAATAATCAAAAAGAAAGAGGTCCTACAAACTCTCAACAAAAATAACTACATGTTCAAAATAAATTGTCAGTATCCAAACTATCACTGGAATATCAGAGCAAAGACGCAAACGGGGTCTAAATGCAAAATTAACTGAGTTTAGGATCGAAGAACATCACGAAGAACGGGTGGGTACAAATACATTTTGAGCCTTTATCCTTTGTTTCATGAACCGTGAACCAGGCCACGTTATAACCCTTAAAAGTCCTAGCTGAAGCATGGGTTAATTTGAAAGCATACTGTTACAAAAGGTATCCTGACTCCTGTAGGATTTGCTGTAAATCCTGAGTTGACGTCACATTTTACAAAATTTTCCTATCTTACTAAAAAATGCGTTTTCAAAAACTTCAAGACAGACATAAGCTTTGCATTCTTGAAATAACATTGTTTGCATATGACTATTTGTTCAAACAACAGAGAAGTTCGCACGAAGAATATCTAGTGAACAAAAAACCTTCTCAATAAAAAGGATCACCTCAAGTGGAAAAACACTTCCAATCAAGGGGCACGACATGATCATTGTCCATCATCTGGGGCAGTGAAGTTAAGATTCAAGGAATCTCTCAAAATGCCAAATAGCCAGGGGCAAATCTCCATCTGAATCAATTGGGGAATTAGACATGAATTCCAGCAACGAATCTTGCATAATCAAACATCTTCTGATAGTATGGCAATACGACACTACCGACAGTGACAACTCCCTACGCTCTGAGAGCGTGGACATGGTCAGAAAATACTGCTCATGAACAAAGACCTGCTAGGTTGACACACCTAGGCAAAAATAAGGGCATCCCGACGAACCAAAAGGGTTCAGGCAAAAATTAGGGATAAAAACAAAAAAAGATTTGTACACCCGGCAAGTCGAAAACCTGAAAAGGCGGCTTGGGCAAGAAAGGGTATCCCGATGGACTGAAAATCTGAAAAGACAGTCCAGGCAAAAGTTAGGGATTAAAGCGTACGATTATGTCCCGTCATCTCGTCACTTGCCTACCAGAAGAAAATTTGTCATTTCAATCGGCAATTACCAAGCACCTCATAGGTTGGAATAATACTCGATCCACAAGGCCTCCGCAGGCACCTTCTCCCACAGATACAGGGGCAGAAAAGTCTCGATGCAAAGCCATCGTCATATCCTTAGCACGCATCCCAGTAACATTCACTCTCCACAAAGTAAGAAAAAGAAAGTGGTTAAGCTCTCCCCAACTGAGACTCGTAATTGTGAATGAATCAGTAATATTCTCCCCAGCTGAGACTCGCAACTGTGAATGAATCGGTAATATCCTCCCCGAGCAGAGCTTATCTACCATCGACACCGAAAAAGGCTTAATATCCCCGGCAGTCTTAATATTTCCCAGCGGAGTATAAGAATATGCCCCAACAGAATATAAAATATCCCTAGTGGAGTTTGAAATTTTTCCTAACGCAGTCTGAAAAAGCTGCCCTAGTGGAGTTTGGAGAATCATCCCCAGTAGACTTTGGAAGATTGTCCCCAGCAGAGCTCAAAGGATTATCCCCATAAGAGTCTAAAAGGTTATCCCCAGTGAAGTCGCGACTAAAATATCATCCCCATCGAAGTTCTTTCCTTTCACAAACAGGAATTCAATCCCCAACAGGATTCAGTACCACCAGCAACGGTAATTCATCCCCAGCGGAATTTATCGGTTGAATCCTCAGCAGAGAATCTCTTCCCCACAGGGTAATATCCTCATCAGCTTATTCCCCAATGGAGTTATCCTCTCCTACAGGTTTATTCTCGCAATCACCTTCGTTCGCCATCCCCAGCAGAAATAAAGAATCCAACTCTATTCTCCAGCAGCTATCCGGGATTTCTTTTCCCAGCTAAAAACATTACATTTCCATACATCATGATACATGCATATACGCATCATGCAACACAATCTCATTTATTTTGAGAACATCATTGCTTGATATATATCATGCATTGCATACGACTGACCTTTACCTTTCAGGAAGGATGCAGTTAAGTTCTCAGCTATGTCGAAGTACTGACCGGTTCATAAATCTCAACTAAATTAGTCTAGGTTGAATTACAGATAAGGTTCTAAATCTCGACAATTTTCCTCCGTCGAAGTGTGGACAAGTTCTTAAATCTCAACAGAATTATCCTCCGTTGAAGTATAGACAGTCCTAGATCTCGATAAAGATGTTTCCCTCAGACGAAGTATTGACCGGTTCTTAAATCTCAACTGAATTAGTCTCGGTTGAATTACAGATAAGGTTCTAAATCTCGACAATTTTCCTCCGTCGAAGTGTGAACGAGTTCTTAAATCTCAACAGAATTATTCTCCGTTGAAGTACAGACAGTTCCTAGATCTCGATGAAGATGTTTCCCTCAGTCGAAATACTGACCGGTTCTTAAATCTCAACTGAATTAGTCTCGGTTGAATTACAGATAAGGTTCTAAATCTCGACAATTTTCCTCCGTTGAAGTGTGGATGAGTTCTTAAATCTCAACAGAATTATCCTCGGTTGAATTACAGACAGTTCCTAGATCTTGACGAAGATGTTTCCCTCAGTCAAAGTATTGACCGGTTCTTAAATCTCAACTGAATTAGTCTAGGTTGAATTACAGATAAGGGTCTAAATCTCGACAATTTTCCTCCGTCGAAGTGTGGACGAGTTCTTAAATCTCAACAGAATTATCCTCGGTTGAATTACAGACAGTTCCTAGATCTTG
The DNA here is from genome assembly GCA_948472305.1 of Vicia faba. Classification (NCBI taxonomy): domain Eukaryota; kingdom Viridiplantae; phylum Streptophyta; class Magnoliopsida; order Fabales; family Fabaceae; genus Vicia; species Vicia faba. The sequence continues at coordinate 231,562 of CATIWC010001146.1, forward strand.
ATGAAGATGTTTCACCCAGTCGAAGTACTGACCGGTTCTTAAATCTCAACTGAATTAGCCTTGGTTGAATTACAGATAAGGTTCTAAATCTCCGCAAAGTTCCTTCGTCGAAGTGTGGACGAGTTCTTAAATCTCAACTGAATTATCCTCCATTGAAGTACAGACAAGTCCTAGATCTCGATGAAGATGTTTCCCTCAATCGAAGTACTGACCGGTTCTTAAATCTCAACCGAATTAGTCTCGGTTGAATTACAGATAAGGTTCTAAATCTCGACAAAGTTCCTCCGTCGAAGTGTGGACAAGTTCTTAAATCTCAACAGAGTTATCCTCTGTTGAAGTACAGACAGTCCTAGATCTCGATGAAGATGTTTCCCTCAGTCGAAGTATTGACTGGTTCTTAAATCTCAACTAAATTAGTCTCGGTTGAATTACAGATAAGGTTCTAAATCTCGGCAATTCTCCTCAGTTAAAGTACTGACCGGTTATTAAATCTCAACTGAATTATCCTCGGTTGAATTAAAGATAAGGTTCTAAATCTCGACAGATTTCCCCCCAGTTGAATTATGGACAAGTTCTTAAAACTCAGCAGAGAGGCTCTCTCAGTTGAAGTACAGGCAAGTTCCTAAATCTCAACAAAGATCAGACTTCCCCAAGCGGAATCTTCCACAATAACAGGTATGCAAGTTATCGCTAAGGAATCTCTTATGCGATCGACATTCATGCAGATGGCATCTTTAAGCCCATCCTCCCGCTGGAAATTTCCAAATGGCATCTGTAAACCCATTCCCGACATTACAAGGCTGATACCACTTCATGCGAGTGCAAATTTCTGGGCACTTTAGTGTTCAATAATCTCCCACCTTTGGATCACAAAAGGCACGAAAGCCAATCTACATCCTCAGGTTTAAGAAGATTGAACAGGGGCAGCTGTTGTACCCCAAAATTTTCCCTCTCATATTCCTCAAGACATTGTAAGAAAAATCTCCAAGTTGCTCAAGTTTGCTCAAGAGTTGGACATACAAGCTATCTCCAAAGGCAGTTTACCCCAAATTAGGGTTTTGGGTTGCATCAAGATATTTGAGTCCAAATGATATCAAGTTCTCCCCAATGTCCTAAGATGTTCTCAAGATCATCCATGTCAAATTTCAAGCCTTGCAGAGGAAGTTTGCTCAGTCAATTGCTCAAAGGTCCAAAAGTCGACTGAGCTAGGGCAAAAGTCAATTGTGGCCTATAAACAGTAAAACTTCAAGATTTTTTGTCAACTTTCTCATTTTGAAGGATATTTCATCATTTTATCAAGGGTTGATCATGACTCATCAAGGATTGCTCAAAATTCATCAAGACTCAAAATTTGCTAAATTAGGGTTTTGCAGGAAAAGTCAACTCAACTTTGACCAAGCATAACTTTCTCATACTTTATGAGAAATGACCCATCCAAAGCTAATTTTGAATAGAATGTAATTTCCAACAATCCATCTTCATACCCCAATATCAAAAAATGCACTCACAAGAAGTTACAAATTTGGACATTATAGGTCATTTTTTAAAGTCAACAAAAACACCTTTTTTGCCAAAGCTTATAACTTGAGCATGGTATATCAAAATTAGATGATACCAAAAGTGTTAGTTAGAGGACATCTCAATCTTTCTAAAAAGTCAAATAACACTTCCAAAAGTTAAAAATTGAATAAGTTATGCATTGTTGAAGTTGGACTTTTTTGCAAAATTGCCAAAAGTCAACTATCCCCAAAACTTCAAATTTTGTCAAATGGGCCCATTCTTTTCCACTTGATTTGAGTTTGCATCATTGTCCACGTGCCCTAGCTTCAGCCATGTGTCCATATATCATTTTTATTATTTAATTTGATTTTTATTTGAATTTATTCATTTTAAATCAAATTAAATCATATAAAATCAAAAAAATTGATAACCAAAGATTTTTTATTGATTGTAGGCTTCAATGGATAGCTAGCATATCTCCAAACTCGTACCAAGCAAATCATGTGCAAAAAGATTGAATCAAATCAAATTTGGCAAGTTTATAAATGGGAATCAAATCATATTCATGTACATTGATTTGGAAGGATTCAGTCCATGATTTCTACCCTAATGCAAAGCATGTTACATAAGCAAACTAAAGGATACGAAATAAGGGTTGAAAAGTGCAGGCAGAGGCAGAACAAAGTTGGAAAATTCACAAAAAAAGCTTGAGATCGAAATCGTAGCTAGAGTCACTTTCAGAAGCCAAGACCTGTCCCAATCGCTTCCTGGGCATTCACTCAAGCCAAACCAATCCAAAGCAAGCTTGTTCAGACTCCATAATGCGATGTAAGTATCACGATAACTACCTCTGTTCTTGAAATCGATTCGGCTTATTCTTGCAACGTTTGAGAAAACTATTGGCATATTTGTAATCCTCACAACATTTCCAAGCTATTTGCATCATTCAATTTTGTTTATCTAACCTGTTATGCAAAACACCATAGTTAGGGTTCTTGGAAGCATTTTTAGGGTTTTCTATTTCAGGAATAATTGATCCACAAGGGCATAGCTGTGATCAGGAGGCCATAACGAACCCAACCATGTACTTGGAATGGATTTATATGACCTAGAGAAGATTTTAGGACAAGCCTGCATTTTTAGCTGCGGATTCAAATCTGCAGGTAATCTTTTACAGGTTTCAGGACAGCGGCGATGAGGTGTCCCTTGCCCATAGGTCCATTCAAAAAATAGCGCACATTATTTTTGTTTTGCTGGCATATGATTGGTTTTTATTATATTATGTTTTCTTTGTATATCATTAACAAATAGACCAACACAACGTAGTGGCAAGGCAAGCGAAGCAATTTCCTTCAGGACCTGGGTTCGAATCCCAGGTCCCCCACTTTCCTTAATAATTTTGTTTTTCAGATGATTACATGCATACTCAAGTGTGCAACCCACCATGGTCCTTCATCCTCCAAACGCCAGATGGCCAAAGGCCAAATCTGATGGTCAAAAGTTGGGGGTCTACATGGAGCCAAGTCAATGCACAAACACCTGATCTCAAAAGTCAACAAACGCCAGCGCTTTTGGGCCCTACAATTGCTGTTCACACTCCTAATTCAGGCTCATACTCCCTCTTCTTATTTATTTTATTTTATTTTATTAATTGTTTTATTATTTTTGTTTAAATTCTAACCAATCACAAAAATTCCTTTTCATAAAATAAAATCACAAAAATATTTTTTATATTTAATTAAACTTTAAACTTTTATTTTTCTTAATAAAACACTAATTAATTAATTTAGGTTTTTAATTCTAGAATAATTTTAACCTATTTTGTAAATAAATAATTAATTAGGTACTAACCATTAATTTAATTAATCATTTTTCTTTCTTAAAAATAACAAAAACCCAAAAATAATTTATTTTTATTAATTTATTTATTTAATTTAATTTAGTAATTAATTTAGGTTAATTTCTTTCTTAAAATAAAAAACAACAAAAAGATTTCTCCTTTAACCAAAAGGGTCAAAACCCTAATCATGCGTCCGATTAAATTTTGCGCCGCGATTTATTTTCCTTTATCCAATAATGTACTTGCTCCCGGATTGTAATAGTAAATAGGACTTTTATTTATTTTTTATCGCTTTATTTTATTTTTTAAAGGGTTTGTCTTTTGCGATGTAAATACCCGACGCCTTGTAATAATTTAGTTTAAAATCCGCACCTTTAATTTCTGCAAATATATAACTGCTAGATGTTTGACAATAGGGCTTGCATGATAAGAATGAATGTTTAATCTTAAAACAGTTAGATCACCCTAAACATGTGCAAAGATAAATATAATTGAAATCAACACACTCGCACATGCGCACTCCTAGGGTACACCCCACTTGGTTGCCTTCATACACGGTCATTGAGTATAGGTCGTTTTAGAGGTCGTCCTCTTGTCTAAAAGATCATAGTTGCCTCAAAATGGTTGCCTCGGATATTGTTGCCTCAAACAAATGATCTAAGACATTAGGGTTACCGCTAAGGCGTCCTAACATTGCTTTAGTGACCGTATGTCCCTCATTCGAATTGACCCTCAAACTCCAACGACAGTGCTACCTACTCATTAATAGTGGGATAGCATTGTCTAAAGGAAATTAGCATAGAACGATTCCTTTTTCGAGTAGGTAGATAGTTCTTAGATACTTGCTCATCCAAAACAAAACGTTTTCACACTTACACTCCTTTTCAAACAAAGTTTTCAAAAACACTTCATTACACTCTTGAGGACAGAAGCAAGAGTTAAATCGAAGTTTAAAACAAAAACTTTTTCAAACCCACAAACACAAAGAAAACAATTTTGAAAACAATGAGCAAGTACCTAAGAGCCCGTAGATAACTACGGATAGAAAGGGTGCTAATACCTTCCCTTTCTATAACCTACCCCCCGTACTCAAAATCTCGAAAAAGGAATTTTTCTGTGCTTTTTTCCTTTCCTTGTTGGATAAAATAAAAGTCGGTGGCGACTCTTGCATACCGCGACATTTTGCGAAAACAAACGCAAAATGCAAACCAGCATTCCAAAAACAGTCAGTTTTTCCCACCGTATCACAGAAATGGCGACTCTGCTGGGGAGTTAATAAGTGGGGGTGTACCTTAGGAATAGTTCATATTGTTTTCAATTGTTTGATCTGTATGCTTTATCTTTGTGGGCTTGAATCGGAGTTACTATAGATCCTAACCTGGATCTGGGGGACACCCTTTAGGTAAGTAGTAATAGACTGTGAGGGAACTGTACAGTGTAGACCGATACGGTTGAAGCAGTAGCTACGTTGGTGTGGCACTTTAGTTTGTACCGATATCCCTTGTGGTGGAACAAGGAGAATATGGGTCTTCTAAGGGGTCATTAAGCTCCAACTGACCTTAGAACCTATAATTGACCAACTTGGCCATAAAACAGTAGCAGTATGCTACACTCATTGAGACCAAACTCTCGCGATGATTCCGGCTGCAAGAAAGGGTTGCCAAACTGGAATTATGACTGATCAAGGGTGGTCACTGATATTTAGATCCTCTAGAACCCGGTTACTATTACTAGGACAGGTTGAACCAACTAAACTGAAAGAGGGTAATACCTAAACTCCATGCCAGCCTGAAATTTAAGGGCTATTATGTGACTTGTGTGCTTTCAAACTTGAACTACTTACACATGTTTGTTATCTAACAACATGAGTTCTTTGCAGGTTTTGTTTATAGTCCTTATCCAATAACTTTGATTTCTTGCCAGATTTACTTACTTACATCACCTCGCATTTGCTTAAACGCATAGCATACACATCATAACATCATACCATAACATTTCCTTAACCATTTCAAGGATCTCAAGGGTTTGTGATGCAGGTTATGGTAAATCAAACATCTAGCAAGGGGCAAAGGGGATGTATTTTCCTCTAGCCCATGTTGTCTAAAGATCAAAGCATGATAATTTGAGTCGGTGGCTATGACCCACTCGATATGGTGAGCTTGACTCTTGAAGAAGGACTCTTAACGACAGGAAGTTTCTTCAAACAAATTCTAACAGTTTCTTGTTTACCCCGCGAGATCCTTGAAAACATTGCATACATATATCATACATATCATTGCATAACAGGTCTCCCAGTACAGGTCTCTCATGTTCTCGCTGTTTATTTCAGCAATGACTTTCCAACCAGACAACCAAGATCTTCAAACTCAAGAAGCTCAGTTCAGGTACATGTTCCCAAACCTATCCAAGGGGCAGGAAGAGTTGAAAACACTCCTCGTCGGGAACTTGGTCAAGAAAAGTCCTAAAGACAATAAGGATGAACGGCTGGAACAACTGCAAGCTGAGTTAGGTGCCATGAAAACCCAAATGCTGGGGCAGATGGCACTTATCCAAGGCTTAGCTAGGGAACAAGAAGAGCTGAGAACCATTATCAATCGACTTCATCAAGACAGATACAACAGTATGAAGCAAACAGTCGAGGCTAGGGACCAAATCATTAATCAGCCTCCAAGAAGACAAGAGTTTGGTATGGTGAAGAATGGACCACTCCAAGTTGCTACTACCTCACGGGTCCAATAACAACCTTGCCATAAATAACGTGTTAATAAGAGACAGTTTACCAAGCTCAACATGTTGTTGTCCCAAGCTTTGTAACACCTGTTGAGATTGAATCTGGTGACGTTGGTAGGACCTCATCCGAATCCTAAGACTTCTTCACCCAACTACAATCCTGGTGCAAGCTGTGCATACCATTCTAACAGCCCGGGGCATGATACTGACGAATGTTGGAAGTTGAAGTACAAAATTCAAAACCTGATTGATGAAGGAGCATTGGAATTCACATAAGATAGTCAGGCTGAGTTCTTCTACCATCCCTCCAAGGCTCACCATTTGAAGTGACAAGTCCTGAGATGAGAAGACTTTTTGTTCATTAGAATTTTCAATTTATAATTTTCTTTTGATTTGTTCAGACATTTATTCATATCAAACTTTGTTACTTTATCAATGCATTACATATGTCTATTTTGAATCAATCCATTCGTATTCACTATATTCAAATTGCTTTCATTTTTGTGATGTTCAACTCTCATTTAAAAATTCTAAGCCTTTAGAGGGAGGATGACAAAAATGATATCAAAATCTCTACAGTATGCTTTTGAACAGACCCCGCTGACGAGGTACAAGCATTGTTTCAAATCCTAAACAGTGGAGTTATAAGGAAGATAATCCCTAGTCAACCCCTTTGAGCCAAAGAAGTTGGAGTTTTTCTTTTCACATAAATTAAAAACCTTAATCACAACCTGGGGCAGGGTAGTTTTCTCAGTTAATTCAGGTGCACAATGAATGGCATCAAAGAAGTCCTTCCAAAACAAAAGACAGTGATGGTTCCGTATAATCGTAAGGACAGGCAGTCATTATCTCTCAGAAATAAAAGCCCATTAAGTCAAAACCTATGAAGGAGAATTAAGAAAAAAAATGGGGGCATCCCGGTGACTGTAATCACAAAATAAACAGTTCAGGCAAAAGACAGGGATAATAAAAATAAAAAAGAAAGAGGTCCTACAAAGTCTCAACAAAAATGACTACCTGTTCAAAATAAAATGTCAGTATCCAAATCATCACTGGAATATCAGAGCAAAGACTCAAATGGGGTCTAAATGCACAATTAACTGAGTTTAGGATCGAAGAACATCACGAAGAACGGGTGGGTACAAATACATTTTGAGCCTTTATCCTTTGTTTCTTGAACCGTGAACTAGACCACGTTATAACCCTTATAAGTCCAAGCTGAAGCATGGGTTGGTTCGAAAGCATACTGTTACAAAAGGTATCCTGACTCTTGTAGGGCTTGCTATAAATCCTGAGTTGACGTCACATTTTACAAAATTTTCCTATCTTACTAAAAAATGCATTTTCAAAAACTTCAAGACAGACATAAGCTTTGCATTCTTGAAATAACATTGTTTGCATATGACTATTTGTTCAAACAGCAGAGAAGTTTGCACGAAGAATATCTAGTGAACAAAAAACCTTCTCAATAAAAAGGATCACCTCAAGTGGAAAAACACTTCCAATCAAGGGGCACGTCATGATCATTGTCCATCATCTGGGGCAGTCAAGTCAAGATTCAAGGAGTCTCTCGAAATGCCAAATAGCCAGGGGCAAATCTCCATCTGAATCAATTGGGGCATTGGACATGAATTCCAGCAAAGAATCTTGCATAATCAAACATCTTCTGGTAGTATGGCAACACGACACTACCGACAGTGACAACTCCCTACGCTCTGAGAGCGTGGACATGGTCAGAAAATATTGCGCATGAACAAAGACCCGTTAGGTTGACACACCTAGGCAAAAATAAGGGCATCCCGACGAACCAAAAGGGTTCGGGCAAAAATTAGGGATAAAAACAAAAAAAGATTTGTACACTCGGCAAGTCGAAAACCTGAAAAGGTGGCTTGGGCAAGAAAGGGTATCCCGATGGACTGAAAATCTGAAAAGACAGTCCAGGCAAAAGTTAGGGATTAAAGCGTACGACTATGTCCCGTCATCTCATCACTTGCCTACCAGAAGAAGATTTGTCATTTCAATCGGAAATTACCAAGCACCTCATAGGTTGGAATAATACTCGATCCACAAGGCCTCCGCAGGAACCTTCTCCCGCAGATACAGGGGCAGAAAAGTCTCGATGCAAATCCATCGTCATATCCTTAGCACGCATCCCAGTAACATTCACTCCCTGCAGAGTAAGAAAAAGACAGTGGTTAAGTTCTCCCCAGCTGAGACTCACAACTGTGAATGAATCAATAATATTCTCCCCAGCTGAGACTCGCAACTGTGAATGAATTGGTAATATCCTCCCCGAGCAGAGTTTATCTACCATCGACACCGAAAAGGCTTAATATCCCCGGCAGTCTTAATATTTCCCAGTGGAGTATAAGAATATGCCCCGGCAGAATACAAAATATCCCTAGTGGAGTTTTAAATTTTTCCCAGCGCAGTCTGAAAAAGCTGCCCCAGTGGAGTTTGGAGAATCATCCCCAGTAGACTTTGGAAGATTGTCCCCAACAGAGCACAAAGTATTATCCCCATAATATTCTAAAAGGTTATCCCCAGTGAAGTCGCGACTGAAAGATCATCCCCAGCGAAGTTCTTTCCTTTCACAAACAGGAATTCAATCCCCAACAGGATTCAGTACCACCAGCAACGGTAATTTATCCCCAGTGGAATTTATCGGTTGAATCCTCAGCAGAGCATCTCTTCCCCGCAGAGTAATCTCCTCATCAGCTTATTCCCCAACAGAGTTATCCTCTCCTGTAGGTTTATTCTCGCAATCACCTTTGTTCGCCATCCCCAGCGGAAACGAAGTATTCAACTCTATTATCCAGCAGCTATCCGGGATTTATTTTCCCCAGCTAAAAACATTACATTTCCATACATCATGATACATGCATATACGCATCATGCAACACAATCTCATTTATTTTGAGAACATCATTGCTTGATATATATCATGCATTGCATATGACTGACCTTTACCTTTCAGGAAGGATGCAGTTAAGTTCTCAACTATGTCGAAGTACTGACCGGTTCTTAAATCTCAACTGAATTAGTCTCGGTTGAATTACAGATAAGGTTCTAAATCTCAACAATTTTCCTCCGTCGAAGTGTGGACAAGTTCTTAAATCTCAACAGAATTATCTTCCGTTGAAGTACAGACAGTCCTAGATCTCAATGAAGATGTTTCCCTCAGTCGAAGTACTGACCGGTTCTTAAATCTCAACTGAATTAGTCTCGGTTGAATTACATATAAGGTTCTAAATCTCGGCAAAGTTCCTCCGTCGAAGTGTGGACGAGTTCTTAAATCTCAACAGAATTATCCTCCGTTGAAGTACAGACAAGTCCTAGATCTCGATGAAGATGTTTCCCTCAGTCGAAGTACTTACCGGTTCTTAAATCTCAACTAAATTAGTCTCGGTTGAATTACAGATAAGGTTTTAAATCTCGGTAAAGTTCCTCCGTCAAAGTGTGGACAAGTTCTTAAATCTCAACAGAGTTATCCTCCGTTGAAGTACAAACAGTCATAGATCTCGATGAAGATGTTTCCCTCAGTCGAAGTACTGACCGGTTCTTATATCTCAACTGTATTAGTCTCGGTTGAATTACATATAAGGTTCTAAATCTTGTCAATTCTCCTCAGTCGAAGTACTGACTGGTTCTTAAATCTCAACTGAATTATCCTCGGTTGAATTACAGATAAGGTTCTAAATCTCGACAAATTTCCCCCCAGTTGAATTATGGACAAGTTCTTAAAACTCAGCAGAGAGGCTCTCTCAGTTGAAGTACAGGGAAGTTCCTAAATCTCAACAAAGATCAGACTTCCCCAAGCGGAATCTTCCACAATAACAGGTATACAAGTTCTCGCTAAGGAATCTCTTATACGTTCAACATTCATGAAGATGGAATCTTTAAGCCCATCCTCCCGCCAGCAATTTCCAAATGGCATCTGTAAACCCATTCCCGGCATCACAAGGCTGATACCACTTCATGCAAGTGCAAATTTCTGGACACTCTAGTGTTCAATCATCTTCCACCTTCAGATCACGAAAGGCACGAAAGCCAATCTACATCCTCAGGTTTAATAAGATTGAACAGGGGCATCTGTTGTACCCCAAAATTTTACCTCTCATATTCCTCAAGACATTGCAAGAAAAATCTCCAAGTTGCTCAAGTTTGCTCAAGAGTTGGACAGACAAGCTATCTCCTAGGGCAGTCTACCCCAAATTAGGGTTTTGGGTTGCATCAAGATCTTTGAGTCTAAATGACCTTAAGTGCTCCTCAATGTCCTAAGATGTTCTCAAGATAATCCATGTAAAATTTCAAGCCTTGTAGAGGAAGTTTGCTCAGTCAATTGCTCAAAGGTCCAAAAGTCGATTGTGCTAGGGCAAAAGTCAACTGTGACCTATAAACAGTCAAACTTCAAGATTTTTTGTCAACATTCTCATTTTGAAGGATATTTCATCATTTGATCAAGGGTTTATCATGACTCATCAAGGATTGCTCAAAATTCATCAAGACTCAAAAGTTGCAAAATTAGGGTTTTGTAGGAAAAGTCAACTCAACTTTGACCAAGCATAACTTTGTCATACTTTATGAGAAATGACCCATCCAAAGCTCATTTTGAATAGGATGTAATTTCCTACAATCCATATTCATACCCCAAGATCGAAAAACGCACTCACAAGAAGTTACAAATTTGGACATTATAGGTCATTTTTGAAAGTCAACAAAAACACCATTTTTGCCAAAGCTCATAACTTGAGAATGGAATATAAAAATAAGCTGAGACCAAAAGCGTTGGTTAGAGGACATCCCAAGATTTCTAAAAAGTCCAAGAACACTTCCAAAAGTTCAAAATTTAAGAAGTTATGCATTGTTGAAGTTGGACTTTTTTGCAAAATTGCCAAAAGACAACTATCCCCAAAACTTCAAATTTTTTCAAATGGGCCCATTCTTTTCAGCTTGATTTGAGTTTGCATCATTGTCCACGTGCCCTAGCTTCATCCATGGGTCCATATATCATTTTTATTATTTAATTTGATTTTTATTTGAATTTATTTATTTTAAATCAAATTAAATCATATAAAATCAAAAAAATTGATAACCAAAGATTTTTATTGATTGTAGGCTTCAATGGACAGCTAGCATATCTCCAAACTCGTACCAAGGCAAATCATGTGCAAAAAGATTGAATCAAATAAAATTTGGCAAGTTTGTAAATGAGAATCAAATCATATTCATGTACAGTGATTTGGAAGGATTCAGTCCATGATTTCTACCCTAATGCAAAGCATGTTACATAAGCAAACTAAAGGATACGAAATAAGGGTTGAAAAGTGCAGGCAGAGGCAAAACAAAGTTGGAAAATTCACAAAAAAAGATTGAGATTGAAATCATAGCTAGAGGCACTTTCAGAAGCCAAGACCTGTCCCAATCGCTTCCTGGGCATTCACTCAAGCCAAACCAATCCAAAGCAAGCTTGTTCAAACTCCATAACACGCTGTAAGTGTCACAATAACTACCTATGTTCTTGAAATCGATTCGGCTTATTCTTGCATCATTTGAGAAAACTATTGGCATATTTGTAATCCTCACAACATTTATAAGCTATTTGCATCATTCAATTTTGTTTATCTAACATGTAATTCAAAACGCCATAACTAGGGTTCTTGGAAGCGTTTTTGGGGTTTTCTATTTCAGGAACAATTGATCCACAAGAAGGGCATAACTGTGATCAAGAGGCCATAACAAACCCAACCATTTTCTTGGAATGGATTTATCTGACCTAGAGAAGATTTTAGGACAAGCCTGCGTCTTTAGCTGCGGATTCAAATCCGCAGGTAATCTTTTACAGGTTTCAGGACATGGACGATGAGGAGTCCCTTTCCCATAGGTCCATTCAAAAAATAGCGCGCATTTTTTTATTTTGCTGGCATATGATTGGTTTTTATTATATTATGTTTTCTTTGTATATCATTAACAAACAGACCAACACAGCGCAGTGGCAAGGCAAGCGAAGCAATTTCCTTCAGGACCTGGGTTCGAATCCTAGGTCCCCCACTTTCCTTAATAATTTTGTTTTTCAGATGATTACATGCATACTCAAGCGTGCAACCCACCATGGTCCTTCATCCTCCAAACGCCAGATGGCCAAAGGCCAAATCTGATGGTCAAAAGCTAGGGGTCTACATGGAGCCAAGTCAATGCACAAACACCTGATCTCAAAAGTCAACAAAGGCCAGCACTTTTGGGCCCTCCAATTGCTGTTCACACTCCCAATTCAGGCCCATACTCCCTCTTCTTATTTATTTTATTTTATTTTATTAATTGTTTTATTATTTTTGTTTAAATTCTAACCAATCACAAAAATTCCTTTTCATAAAATAAAATCACAAAAATATTTTTTATATTTAATTAAACTTTAAACTTTTATTTTTCTTAATAAAACACTAATTAATTAATTTAGGTTTTTAATTCTAGAATAATTTTAACCTATTTTGTAAATAAATAATTAATTAGATTTAATTAGGTACTAACCATTAATTTAATTAATTTCATTTTTCTTTGTTAAAAAAAACAAAAACCCAAAAATAATTTATTTTTATTAATTTATTTATTTAATTTAATTTAGTAATTACTTTAGGTTAATTTCTTTCTTAAAATAAAAAATAACAAAAAGATTTCTCCTTTAACCAAAAGGGTCAAAACCCTAATCATGCGTCCGATTAAATTTTGCGCTGCGATTTATTTTCCTTTATCTAATAATGTACTTACTCCCGGATTGTAATAGTAAATAGGAATTTTATTTATTTTTTATCGCTTTATTTTATTTTTTAAAGGGTTTGTCTTTGGTGATGTAAATACCCGACGCCTTGTAATAATTTAGTTTAAATTCCGCACCTTTAATTTCTGCAAATATATAACTGCTAGATGTTTGATAATAGGGCTTGCATGACAAGAATGAAAGTTTAATCTTAAAACAGTTAGATCACCCTAAACATGTGCAAAGATAAAAATAACTGAAATCAACACACTCGCACATGCGCACTCCTAGGATACACCCCACTTGGTTGCCTTCGTACACGGTCATTGAGTATAGGTCGTTTTAGAGGTCGTCCTCTTATCTAAAAGATCATAGTTGCCTCGAAATGGTTGCCTCGGATATTGTTGCCTCAAACAAATGATCTAAGACATTAGGGTTACCGCTAAGGCGTCCTAACATTGCTTTAGTGACCGTATGTCCCTCATTCGAATTGACCCTCAAACTCCAACGACAGTGCTACTTACTCATTAATAGTGGGATAGCATTGTCTAAAGGAAATTAGCATAGAACGATTCCTTTTTCGAGTAGGTAGATAGTTCTTAGATACTTGATCATCCAAAACAAAACTTTTTCACACTTACACTCCTTTTCAAACAAAGTTTTCAAAAATACTTCATTACACTCTTGAGGATAAAAGCAAGAGTTAAATTGAAGTTTAAAACAAAAACGTTTTCGTACCCACAAACATAAAGAAAACAATTTTGAAAACAATGAGCAAGTACCTAAGAGCCCGTAGATAACTACGGATAGAAAGGGTGCTAATACCTTCCCTTTCTATAATCTACCCCCTGTACTCAAAATCTCGAAAAAGGAATTTTTCTGTGCTTTTTTCCTTTCCTTGTTGGATAAAATAAAAGTCGGTGGCGACTTTTGCTTACCGCGATATTTTGCGAAAACAAACGCAAAACGCAAACCAGCATTCCAAAAACAGTTAGTTCTTCGCACTGTATCACAGAACTGGCGACTCTACTGGGGAGTTAATAAGTGGGTGTACCTTAGGAATAGTTCATATTGTTTTCAATTGTTTGATCTGTATGCTTTATCTTTGTGGGCTTGAATCGGAGTTACTATAGATCCTAACCCGGATCTGGGGGGACACCCTTTAGGTAAGTAGCAATAGACTGTGAGGGAACTGTACGACATATACCGATATGGTTGAAGCAGTAGCTACGTTGGTGTGGAACTTTAGTTTGTACCGATATACCTTGTGGTGGAACAAGGAGAATATGGGTATTCTAAGGGGTCATTAAGCACCAATTGACCTTAGAACCTATAATTGACCAATTTGGCCATAGAACAGTAGCAGTATGCTACACTCATTGAGAACAAACTCTCGCAATGATTCCGACCGCAAGAAAGGGTTGCCAAACTGGAATTATGACCGATCGAGGGTGGTCAGTGATATTGAGATCCTCTAGAACCCGGTTACTATTACTAGGACAGGTTGAACCAACTAAACTGAAAGAGGGTAATACCTAAACTCCATGCCAGCCTGAAATTTAAGGGCTATTGTGTGACTTGTGTGCTTTCAAACTTGAACTACTTGCACATGTTTTTTATCTAACAACATGAGTTATTTGCAGGTTTTGTTTACAGTCCTTATCCAATAACTTTGATTTCTTGCTGGATTTACTTACTTACATCATCTCGCATTTGCTTAAACGCATAGCATACACATCATAACATCATACCATAACATTTCCTTAACCATTTCAAGGATCTCAAGGGTTTGTGATGCAGGTTATGGTAAATCAAACGTCTAGCAAGGGGCAAAGGGGATTTATTTTCCTCTAGCCCATGTCGTCTAGAGATCAAAGCACGATAATTTAAGTCGATGGCTATGACCCACTCGATATGGTGAGCTTGAATCTTGAAGAAGGACTCTTAACAACACGAAGTTTCTTCAAACAAATATCATAACAGTTTCTTGTTTACCCCGCGAGATCCTTGAAAACATTGCATACATATATCATACATATCATTGCATAACAGGTCTCCCAGTACAGGTCTCTCATGTTCTCGCTGTTGATTTCAGCAATGGCTTTCCAACCATACAACCAAGATCTTCAAACTCAAGAAGCTCAGTTCAGGGACATGTTCCTAAACCTATCCAAGGGGCGGGAAGAGTTTAAAACACTCCTCGTCGGGAACTTGGTCAAGAAACGTCCTGAAGACAATAAGGACGAACGGCTGGAACAACTGCAAGCTGAGTTAGGTGCCATGAAAACCCAGATTCCAGGGAAGATGGCTCTTATCCAAGGCTTAGCTCAGGAACAAGAAGAGATAAGAACCATTATCAACCAACTTCATCAAGACAGATACAACAGTATGAAGCAAACGGTCGAGGCTGGGGACCAAATCATTAATCAGCCTCCAAGAAGACAAGAGTTTGGTATGGCGAAGAATGGACCTCTCCAAGTTGCTACTACCTCACGAGTCCAACAACAACCTTTCCATAAATAACGGGTTAATCAGAGACAGTTTACCAAGCTCAACATGCCGATGTACCAAGCTTTGCAACACCTGTTGAGATTGAATCTGGTGACGTTGGTAGGACCTCATCCAAATCCTAAGACTTCTTCACCCAACTACAATCATGGTTCAAGGTGTGCATACCATTCTAACAGCCCGGGGCATGATACTGACAATTGTTGGAAGTTGAAGTACAAAATTCAAAACCTGATTGATGAAGGAGCATTGGAATTCACACAAGATGGTCAGGCTGAGTTCTTCTACCATCCCTCCAAGGCTCACCATTTAAAGTGACAAGTCCTGAGATGAGAAGACTTTTTGTTCATTAGAATTTTCAATTTGTAATTTTCTTTTGATTTGTTCAGACATTTATTCATACCAAACTTTGTTACTTTATCAATGCATTGCATATGTCTATTTTGAATCAATCCATTCGTATTCACTATATTCAAATTGCTTTCATTTTTGTGATGTTCAACTCTCGATTTAAAAATTCTAAGCCTTTAGAGGGAGGATGACAAAAATGATATCAAAATCTCTACAGTATGCTTTTGAACAGACCCCGCTGACGAGGTACGTGAATTGTTTCAAATCCTAAACAATGGAGTTATAAGGAATATAATCCCTAATCAACCCCTTTGAGCCAAAGAAGTTGAAGTTTTTCTTTTCACATAAATTAAAAACCTTAATCACAACCTGGGGCAAGGTAGTTTTCTCAGTTAATTTAGGTGCAAAATGAATGGCATCAAAGAAGTCCTTCCGAAACAAAAGACAGTGATGGTTCTGTATAATTGTAAGGACATGCAGTCATTATCTCTCAGAAATAAAAGCCCATTAAGTCAAAACCTGTGAAGGAGACTTAAGAAAAAAACCGGGGCATCCCGATGACTGTAATCACAATGAAACAGTTCAGGCAAAAGACAGGGTTAATAAAAATAAAAAAGAAAGAGGTCCTGCAAACTCTCACAAAAATGACTATCTGTTCAAAATAAATTGTCAGTATCCGAACCATCACTGGAATATCAGAGCAAAGACTCAAACGGGGTCTAAATGCACATTTAACTGAGTTTAGGATCGAAGAACATCACGAATAACGGGTGGGTACAAATACATTTTGAGCCTTTATCCTTTGTTTCTTGAATCGTGAACCAGGCCACGTTATAACCCTTAAAAGTCCTAGCTGAAGCCTGGGTTAGTTCGAAAGCATACTGTTATAAAAGGTATCCTGACTCCTGTAGGGCTTGTTGTAAATCCTGAGTTGACGTCACATTTTACAAAATTTTCCTATCTTACTAAAAAATGCATTTTTAAAAACTTCAAGACAGCCATAAGCTTTGAATTCTTGAAATAACATTGTTTGCATATGACTATTTGTTCAAACAGCAGAGAAGTTCGGGTGGAGGATTTAAACCCAAACAAAGAACCATAATTGTGAAGGAAACAAGTCAAACAAGGTAAGCAAATAAATGTGATCTAAACCCTAAGATAACCCTACTTTTATAATTTTCCCCAGCAGAGTCTCCAATTCTGTGATGCGGTGGGAGAACTGACTTGAGGTTTTGTGTTTGTGTTTGCAAATGTCGCGGTTAGCAAGAGTCGCCACTGACTTTTCTTTTATCCAAAAGGAAAGGTAAAAAAGTACAGGAAAGACCTTTAAGATGTTTTCTTGAGTTCGGGGGGTAGATTATGAAAAGGGAAGGTGCTAGCACCCTTTTCATCCATGGTTTTCCATGGGCTCTTAGTTACTTGTTTAGACCACTTGCTTTGCTTTTGAAATTGTTTGAAATGGTGCTTTGTGTGGTTATGAAAGTATTTTGAAAAGAGGCCATCGTTTAGGCAATCTTTGTAATGATTCTCGTTCGTGAGAATGTATACAAAGATGTTTGTCTTTTGGAAAATGTTTGAATGTTTTGTAAGTTATTTTGAAATGTTTTTAAATGTGTGGGTGTTTGTTTTTGAAAATAGCAAGGATTGTTTTGAAATTGATCAAGTAACTAGAAGCTATCGACCTACTCAAAAGTCTTTCTTGTGCATTTTTATTCCTTTGACATTGTTGATTTACCATTGATTTGGTAAACAACCCTATCTTTGGATGTTAAACAGGATGGGCGTGGGTCATCGTATGACCATGATAGCAATATTGTCAAGTATCTTAGCAATTTTTTAGGGACCAAGATCATCTTTGTTTAGGCAACCTTTTGATAGCGTCATCGAGGGACTATGATCTTTTGTTTTGCTTTGTTTTGCCAAGATACTTTGCATGCATACCATGGCCATTTTGTTTAGGCAACCAAGTGGGTGAAACCCTAGGGGTGCTTGTGTGCAATGTGTGTCATTTTACATGCATTTTGTTTGTCTTGTATTAGGTCATTCTATTTGTTTGATTTTTGTCTTATCATGCAAAAACCCTAATTTACTACATAAATATAAATGCGGTAAATTACGTAAAGTAAAACTAAACTATTACAAGAATTATTATGGGAGGGGGGATACGAGTTTTTGAATGGGGATACTTGCACAAAATAAACCCTAAAATACTATTACAACCCAATTGAATTATTGTGCAAAATAAATAAATAAACAAGTATTTAAATATGCAATAAAATGTATTTATGCAAAAATGTTTTGTATTTGATTTTTACATGAGAAAAATAATTTATTTAAGCCCTAAAAATAAGAGAAAAATATTATTATTATTTTTGAAAGGGGAAACCCTAATTTTTTATTAAGAAAATATATGTTATATATTTATTTTATTTTGTTCATTTTTTGTACAAGAAATAATAAATAATATTATTAACAAATATTAAAAATTAAAATATGTATGAAAATAATATTTTATGTATATAAATAATATAATAAAAATGTATGGTATTTTTTTATTATTTACAAGTTTTGTTTAAGAAAATAAAGTATAATATCCTAATAAATTATTCTTTTTATGCAAAAAAAAAAAAAAAAAGCAAAAAAAAAAAGAAAATATTTTTCATGATTTTTTATGGTTCAGAAAAAAATAAATAAAACAATAAATATAAAAATGAAAAGAAAATATGAAAAATAAATAAAATAAAGCCAGGGGGTGTGGATATCAAGTCAAGGGGTGTGAAGAGTCAAAACAGAAGGCCCAAGGCCCAAGCTAGCCATCGTCCCTGTCCTTCGTCCACTTTGCGCGCGTGGTTATAGTTCAACCTGCAACTCTCAAACGCTTGCACAAAAACAAAAACTTGCAACATAAAAAATGTAGTTTGGAATCTCACGATTCCAATGATATAAAATTCATAATCTAACTCTCAAAGACCAGGGAGAATTTCAGTAGCCCTAATTCGTGACCTAGTTTTTTCGGCATGTTCAACATTCAAATTCTCTTAGCTCAGTTAATATAAATGACAACTATGCATATATACAGCTTCACCATGCTAGAGACTACATTTTTGCTTCACAACTCGTGGCTTAAGGATGCCTAAATAGAGAGATAAAGTTTTGAAAAATACCTCCTTCAGCTGGATTTGGATATGGCAATGTGGGGACTTTGAGTGAGGCTTGAGGGTTGTGTGAGCTTCCTTGAAGTTCCTTCAAGCTATTCCAATGCTTATGGGGCTTTGTGGATGGCCAGAACTTCCTGCACGAGTCAATTTGCATCCTCCAAGTTTGAAAATGGTGATGTCTGAAACAGAGCTCACAGTTGCAAGATGAATGCTTGGATAGCTTTGGTAGGATGTATGGAAGGTGTTTGAAGTGTTGAAACAAGAAACGCACGAGCAAAAAATGAAATGGATAGTGTTTTGCAGAAACTGGCAGTTTGGGCAGAAAAATGAGTTTTTTCAATTTGGGAATGTTTTAGATCATAAGCATTCGTGTGCTGGCTTGTAACAAGTTTGTGAAGATGTCTAGAATGATACCAAGTCCACCCTTTATCAGATGTACAAGTTCTTTGGACTTTTGCAACTTTTCTTACTTTTAAAGAAAAGTGAAGTGACTTGTGCCAAAGGCATGTACTGGCTAGTTCTTTAGCTGATGAGAGTTGATAAACCATGCTTGATATTTGTGGACATTGCTTGTAACAAAATAACAGGTCCAAGGCTCAATGTTTGTAAAGTTGGAAAAGCTTACTTTATGAAAATGGCAATGTGCCCTTTATGCCATTTATGGATTTATTTCTTGTACAATGCTCCAAAAGCCAAAATAAAGCCATTATCCATTGAGTTAGCATTTAATTATGGAGTGTAAAAGGAGTTTAGGACCTGTAATGCAAGTTACAAGCATGCTTGATCAGATTTGCAACTTGACATTTTGTAGAAATGGCTTGATCAAAAGTGACAAAATGCCATTTTCTCTTCTTCGATTCTCCCTAACCACAAATGATCTTGGAGAGTTCTTTGACATTTTGGAAAGATTTCAACATTCTTTACAATCCATATTTGAAATTCATTTTGAGATACCTCTTGGAACTAGGTGAAAAATGTCCATGAAGTTGGGTCAAAAACCTGCATAAATTAGGGCAAATTGTCACTAAGTTATTTAGTTCATGGACCCCTATTCACAAATTCATAACTTGAGATCCAAGCATCTTTTGGGAAAGCTTTGTGAAGAAAAGTTGTAGATTTAATGGAGGACTACAACTTTCATGTTGGAAGTTTTCTTTGAATCCAATTGCATCATGGTGAAAAAGTTGGAAAAAGTTGGGGGGAAAATAAGAAAATTTCCATACTTAGAAAAATTCTAAGTTATGAAAATTTTTCAAATTAAAACCCTAAATTGCAATTTTAAGTTTCTTGGTCAACAAATTTCACATTTTGACATATCTTGATGAATTATGACCCTTGGCACTTGATTTTGACCAAAAAGTCAAAGTTTGACTTTTCAGTGTACGGTTGACTTTTGATCAGTTGACTGCAAAATTCATCTGTCAATCCTATGAACTTGAGATCTTTTAAACCATGTAATTAGGTCAAGATAATGCCATTGAATACTTGAAATCATGCTTTAACCCAATTGGTCATTGGCTAGGTTAAAAATCAAAAATTACCCTTTCTCAGTCAAAACCCTAATTTTAACCATTTTGACTTTTTGATGATTTGATCAAATTTCTTGAGGAGTTGTGATCCAAACTTGATCAAATGGTTCATATGAGTCTAAAATGTTGTTGTGGATCAAAAAATTTGAAGTTTGACTGTAAATTGGCCATGGTTGACTTTTTCCCCAATACAACTGATTTTTAGGTCGATTATCCAATTGACTGAGCAAAAATGTGATTCAAGGCTTGAAACTTGTCATGAGCAATCTTAGGGGTCCAAGATGGTGTATGAAAGTTACATGAAGAATTGATAGTCCAAAAATACTTGTGCAAACTCAAACCCTAATTTTAGGTCATCAGTGCAAGATGAGGTCTTGAGCTGAGCAAACCCTAATCTTGTCTTGAGTCCAAGAGGTTTTGTGAGGAAAATCTTGATAAATGAGAGGCCAAATTTTGGGGTATAACACGTACTCTTACAACAAAATAGTTCCATGGAACTATGGTGTTGAGGTGTTTTACCATGGGATAAAGCAAGACGTTTGGATTGAAGAAAACAAAGTTGATGATGTTGGTAACATAATTGGCTCTAGCAAGGTGACCAGAACTGGGAGAATCTTTTCACCCAACATCTCACCACCAACTATTACAAAGGCACTTGTCCGCATCACCGTTGTTAAGCCAAGTACTGATACAAGGGGAAAAGAGAAGGTAGTTGAGCCTGTTGAGACATAAATACTCGCAAAAGACATTGCTGATGGAGAACCTTCCGCTCGTGAAATGGATGAGATCTTGAAAATTATAAAAAAGAGTGATTTCAAGATTGTGGAGCAGTTGGGGCAAACCCCTTCCAAGATTTCCATGTTATCTTTGCTACTCTATTTTGATGCTCATGCTCGGGCGTTAATCAAATTCTTGAAGAAGGCTCATGTTCCTCATGAGACCACGACTGACCACTTTGAGAATTGTGTGGCAAGCTTGACGGTCGACAACGGTTTGGGGTTCTCAGATTTTGATCTGACACCGCTTAGAAAGAACCATAACAAAGCTCTACATGTTTCTGTTGAATGTAAGAGGACTACCCTAGCCCATGTTCTAGTTGACATTGGCTCTTCCTTAAATGTGCTACCCAAGGGGGCGTTGGACCGTTTAGACTGTGAAGGACTAGTTTTGAAACCAAGTGATATTATTGTGAGGGCTTTCGATGGGTCTAAAAGGACAGTTCATGGAGAGGTGGACCTCCCGATCAAGGTGGGCTCATAGATTTTCAACTCTACTTTCTACATCATGGATATTCGTCCTGCCTACTCCTGTTTGTTGTGTCGCCCTTGGATCCATGGAGCTGGGGCAGTAACGTCAACTCTTCATCAAAAGCTCAAGTACTCGATCAAAGGAAGAATTGTCACTGTCTGTGGTGAGGAGGAGTTCATGGTAAGCCACCTTAACTCTTTCAAATATTTGGAGATGGATGGAGAATTTATAGAGACCCCGTGTCAAGATTTTGAAGTTGTACCGCCATTGGTTGCTGCTGCCAAGTATTCCTCTGATGTGTCCAAAGTTGTTAAGGTCATGCTGAAGATGGTTTCATTCAAAGATGCTCGTGCTGCAGTCGAAGAAGGAAGTTGTGATACTTAGGGGCAACTCCTCGAGATCCCATTCAAAGCGGACAAATGTGGTTTGGGTTTCACTATCAAGGCTCAGAAAGAAGTGAGGCGCGCTCGTGTAGGGAAGCCCCCTCTCCATATTGGAAGCCACAAAGTCAATGTTACAGGTGATTCTGATGATGAAGTTGCATTTGAACATTGAGTATATCCTACTACAACAAATCTCAACAACTGGCACGCAAAGGAATTTGTTCCCATCTCCTTCATTGAGGAGTAATTACTTGTTTTTTTTCTTTTTATTGATTCAAGAACATTTAGTCTGTAATATTAAACAATGACTTTTAAGCCAGGTGCCTGGCCCGGGGAACTTTGGTCCATTTTCAAGGGTTTTATTTATGTTCATCTTATCATATGATCATTCAATACAAACCATTGGACTCTTTTGCATTCAAATCTTTGTGCTCATTGTCTTTCTTTTTCTTCAAATAAGTTTTTCAAAATAGCCATGTATCTTACATGCACACACACACACTCTTGCAAGTCCTCATCCACTCTGGATCTCATTTCCAATTACTCTACTATTGTCGACCATGACTTCGAACGCCCAATTAACTAAGCCGAATACGAAGGAGAGAAAGATTGTGAAATACCGGGAGAACTAGCCAGACTTCTATTACAAGAGGAAAAAGTTATTCAGCCGCACAAAGAGTCAGTTAAAGTCATCAATCTAGGTACCGAGACAGACAAGAAAGAGGTCAAGATCGGCGATAACTTGGAAAGCAGTGTCAAAAGCAGATTGGTTCAGATGTTGCACGACTATGTGGAAGTGTTTGCTTGGTCGTATGAAGATATGCCAGGGTTAGATACCGACATTGTAGTTCATTGTCTACCGACAAAGGAATATTGTCCTCCTGTCAAACAAAAAGTTCGTCGCATGAGGCCTAACATGTCTGAAAAGATAAAAGCTGGAGAGATGAAACAATTTGATGCAGGATTCCTAGCTATGACATCTTATCCCCAATGGGTTGCAAATATGGTGCCAGTACCGAAGAAAGACGAAAAGTTTGTATGTGTGTAGATTATAGGGATCTGAATAAGGCAAGCCCCAGGGACGACTTCCCTCTACCTCATATTGATGTCTTGGTCGATAACACGGCTCAGCATAAAGTCTACTCTTTCATGGATGGCTTCTCCGGCTATAATCAAATTAGGATGGTTCTCGAAGACATGGAGAAGACCACTTTCGTTACGCAATTGGGAACCTTTTGCTAGAAGAGTGGTTCAAGTTTTTAAAAAAAAACAAGAAGATTTTTCAAAAAGAGAGAGAAGATTTTTGAAATTAAAGAAGATGGAAGGAGAAGAAGGGACTATCCTAAAGCATAAGGTAAAAGCTAGGGATAAGAACCATCTAACCAACAAGAAGCCAATACTTGACACTATGAGCCAAGATAGAATTCCCATTCTTTGGATTGAAACCAAGCAAGCAATGATACTAGACCTCTTGAGAAAACCAAGCTTCAAGTGTATTAAGTCTTCTCAAAAATTGGGCAGACTAACGGCTGTATACGGGTGAATTCCAGATTACAAACAAAGAGTGTAATCACAATAACCTGCACACAAAACAAATAAACAACCCAATGCCTTGAGGTAAACCTCAAGAGATCCAGACAAAATAATCAGATAAGGTCACAAGGTCTCCAATCATAGGCCAAGGTTCCTAATCCTAAGTCCAAAAAGTCCAATGCTCCATAATGCCAAGGATAGTAACCAAATAGTCCAAGTATCATTAAATATATTTAGGGTTTATGTTGATTATTAGGTTTTTTGAAAAAGTAAAGTAAAGCTCAAGTGAGCAAAAATAAAAATGACAAGAAAGTAAATACTCAAATGAGCAAAGATCAAAATGGCATGAAATGTAAATGCTAAAAGTAGATGGTGCATAAAAATAAAAGGAGGCATATAATAAAAATAAAGGATAAAGTCAATTATTAGTGGTTAGTTGGATGATTATCTTGAAACTTGCATTTAGAACTCATTAGAGGATTGGTATAACCAAAGCCTCCGCACAACAAGTTTCATTTGATTTTTGTCTACCTATTGAAATTGAGTTGCAGAGCTCTGAAACTGGACTTCTATGGAGAAATATAGGGCACGATTCTTGAAAGTAATTATATGGTTAGCTTCAGGGAAGATCAAGGAAGGTGAATTGATGGAAAAATTGGATTGAAAAAGGCTTGAGAATGGATTTCAAAGTTGCTGAATTTTGAGTTATGGAACAAGTTTGGCAGGGTGATTCTGGCTATCCAAGCTTGAGGAAATGAATGGGGGGTGACCCTCTATTTATAGGGAATCAAATGGAATGTCCAAGCGTGTGAAATGATGAAGTTTGGAGGGAAATCATGTGAAGTTGCAAGCAAGAAAAGTGTGACTTCTAATTTAATCAAAACTCATCCAAAATGCGTGTTTTGTTGTGCTAATCACTTCCGGAAGTTCACTAAACATGTTCAGAAGCAAAAACACACAGAAACAAAGTGTTTAGAAGCCAAATCAAGGATTTCAAACTTCTGACTTGGTTAAAAATTTGGTTTCAAATTGCCAACTTATGACCAATGGCATTCTCAGCTCAAGGGGTCTTAGGGCATGATTATTGGAGCTTTAGAAAGATGGGGTTATAAGCTTTGTAATGGAAAAATAATGGGGTCAAATGGATGCTTGAGCTGAAAGTTGCATTGAGTCAAAGTTGGAGAAAAGGGGTTGACTTTCCATACTTAGAAATATTTCAAATTTTTCTTCAAAAGTGACCTATAATATTTTGCATCCAAACATGGCCTTCCTATTGGAATTTGCTCTTAACCAAAAAAGATGGCATGAAATAGACCTCTTAAATGACATTTTGGGACTTGAACCATTCAAAATCTACAAAGATTGAGAGAGTTATGAATTGTTGAAGTTGGAAAAAAATCATGAAATGACCTATAATCTTTTGTATCCTTAAGGCAACTTCCATCCATTTTCTCACTTTGCACATAAAAGAAGGCATAAAGGTAACATCCTCAAGATCATTATGATCATTTGAAGTCACACATGGAAAATTAGGGATTCATCTAGAGGACTTGTAATCTTTCTTCTTCATCAAGTTTCTTCCACATGAAAACTCTTTGGAACTTTTGAAGTGATTTGTTGATAACACTTTGAAGAGAAGGATGTTTTTGGAATCACTCAAAAATACCAAAATATGAGCAAGATATACTTCTTTGAAGTTCAAAACCCTAGCTCCTAAATCAAGAAACATGCCTTGAGGAATTTTTACAATTTTGAACAAACTTCTTGTACCAACACAAATGCTTTATAAATAGAAGTTATTGAGGATGAAAATTAGAATTAATAGCCACCAAAACCATTTCCATATCTTGAGAATTGAGAGAAATATGCATTTGTGACCAATGGGAACAAACCCTTATCCAAACATGACAACTTTTCCAATCAATCCCTTGTGCTTTTGAACCAAATTTGGTAACCTTGAAATTAGGTGAACCATAATAACCTTGCCATGCCATTGCTTCCAAATCAAATCCAATGGTAAGGTTTGAACTTCCCAAACTTTATTGACTAGGGCATGGAAATAAACTTATGAAACCATGGTGAATCTCATTGCCTTTACCTATATTAGTAATAATCAAGACAAACCAACATTGAATTTTATTAATTAAGAGGAGAAATCAAGACAAAAATATTCATGATCACAAAAGAACACAAGTCAAGGTGCTTGGTGATTCCTCAAAGAGCAAAGCTAAATATAGGGAGGGGAACCAAGAATCCTAATGTGATCTTATTGTAAATGACTCAACATGGTATGATGAAGGGATCTTAGGGGCAAAAATTGGGGTACGACAGCTTCCCTTATTTAAGTTTCTTCTATCCGGAGATACGAAGGTTAAAAGTCTTCGTGTCGACGTGATCAAAGATACTTAAATATAAAAAAACCCTATTTTTGGCCCTAGGATGCAATGCAATGCTTATGAATATGAGTGCACATAGAAAACTCCAAAGGGACACAAAACACCACTGGGGATGTAACAAAAAAATAAAGAAACAAGAGAGTAACCCAACCAGGAAAATAAATTACTGGTGGATCGAAAAGACCTGAATCAGAGAGGATGGCAAAATTGTCAAAGGATATACCAACTCCTACTGGAGGTAAAGCTACCAACGTTCACTAAAGGTAGAGAGAAAAGAAATAACAACATTGACGTTCACTAACGGTGAGCTACCAACGTTCAATGAAGGTAGAAGGAAAAGAAATATCATAGCATCGCCGTTCACTGACGATGAACTACCAACATTCACTGAAGGTAGCAAAAACATAACAATCACCAACTTTCACTGAATGACCTACCAACTTTCACTGAAGGTAGAGAGAGAATACATCATAGCATCGTCGTTCATTGACGATGAACTACCAATGTTCACTAAGGGTAGCAAAAAGATAACAATCACCAACTTTCACTGAAGGTGACCTACCAACTTTCACTGAAGGTAGAGAGAAAATATATCATAGCACCGCTGTTCATTGACGATGAACTACCAACATTCACTGAAGGTAGCAAAAAGATAACAAGTTTCCCCAAAATTCTGGCATTTCACCTAGAAAGGGTCTCAACTTCTTCTTTAACTGAGGCACTCTACCTGGAAAGGGTAATATATAAATTGTCTCAAATAAAGAGACTATCACATGCAAATATTTCACAACGAACTGTCTCTGTGAATTTGAAAGTCTTGCCATCCGCTGGCGTAAACCGACGACAGACTGCAAACTATCCACTCATAGAAGAGATAGCAAAAAAAAGTTACGTCGACTTTTACAAGGAAGCACAAGTTTCTCAAATAAAGATACCTGTCACTTGTTGTCATGGAGGATTGTAAAAAGAAATGACTTTATGGGGAGAACATTATGGCTTCCTGGGGAAATGAAATATGACTTCCTGGGGAAATGCCACGATATCCCTATTGAGGAGATAAAGTCTTCTTGTGCAAAATAAATGCACAAACCAAAACTCGAAGCTTTCAAAAATCCAGAGTAAATAATATTGCTGGGAAACCAAAGATTCAAATCAGAAATAAACTGGAATAAAACAGTCAACTAAAATACATCCTTTGAGAAATAAACTCAAGAGGAAAAACCAAGTCCATCCAAACAAAGAGCTGTACAGGAAGGCTAAAGAAAAAATCTTCCACGAGAGATAACTCATTAGGGAAATTGAAAGAATATATGCTTTCGGCTTAAGGCCAACACTCTATTAAAGAGAGGACAATGTAACTCTACAAAACAGGGTGATATGTCAACAAAAATATTAACAAATGCTAATGAGCAATGATTTGCCAATTTTATTTATGCATGATGTATGTACGAATTTATGAGTGTTATCATGCGTATGCCAACAAAATAGATATACAACACTAGGAGTAACCAGGCAAAACCAATTCGGGCACAAACAACACTTGGCTAAATTACATCCAAGATGATCATTCCAGAAAAAAGGTAAATGCCAGCTGAGGAAACATAACCTACTACCTGCTTTAATTTTACTGAGGAGAAACATAATCTGGAAGTAAACAAAACAAAGTGACAGAATAGTACAGATATAGGGATAAAACATCCTTCTCCAGGCTTCACCAGGGAAACAAATTTTTTCAAGAGTAACTCTCTTACTGGGGGTTGCAAAACCAATCTCAAGTAAAGTAGATGGACACCAAATCATCAAAACATTCACTGGGGAATTCATGCCCACTTCATTGGGGAGGTTAATCACCACATCCTTAAAGGGAAAACTACAATACGTTCTTCACTAGAGAAACAGGGGACCTGCGTTCTTCAAGAGTGATTATGGTACCGACTTTTATGGAAAAAGAACTTCCATTAGACCGAATGAAAACTTCACTGGAGAAATCTCGGATTAAAACCTTACATCATGAAAACTCAGACAAAGAGGAGAAATGAATCCAAACTTGACTGAGGATACCGGAGTCTCGAACCCAATACGGCGAATCATCCTGAGTAAACTTTCTCGAGGGGCACAAAAAATTCTCAAAACAACTGGAGTTTATCCATTCCTGGGATCACCATTTTTGTTGTTGCTGCTTTTTTTTGCATCACAAATTCCAAAGTAAAAGCAATTTGTAAATTCTTTTTGAAAAATCGATTTTGTTATTTAATCTTTTTGCTTTGAAAGTTATTATATAATAAATGGAGTATTTGCAAGCTAAATAAAATAAGGAACACAAAGAATTGGGTAACAGCTCAAACTTTATTAATAGAATGGTAGTATGCGAACGGCGAGACTCAATAGATGATTAAAAAGTTTTCAAAATGCTAATATATAATGGAAAAGATACATTGAGATACAATGACCACTATCCCCTCTAAAAACTTTTTGAAATCCTGAGCAGCAGCTTCCGTTGAAGTATGATGAGGATTCGAGAAGATTGTTGCTTCAATGATCAGATATTGCATGATGCAGTTACTTGCCAAGAAAGTCCCTAACTTTTGCCTAAGTTGCCCTTGCGGGTTTTCAACTTAGCGGGAAATTTATTCTGTTTAGGTCTCTAACTTTTTCCTAGACCGCCCTTTTGGGTTTTTTACCTACCGAGACGCTCTTTTTTTTCCTAAGCCTCCCTTTCAGGTTTTCAACTTAGTGAGTTGTTCTTTTGCATCTTTAGGCGAAGTATTTCTTGACCGCATCAGCATTCATGGGACGTGGGAACTCCTCGCCATCCATAGTTTCAAGAATTAATGCACCGCCAGAGAAGGATTTCTTGACAACATATGGGCCTTCAAAATTGGGAGTCCACTTGCCCCTAGAATCAGTGTTGAAAGACATGATCTTCCTGAGCACGAGGTCACCTTCTCTGAATTCACGAGGTCTGACCTTTTTATCGAAAGCTTTCTTTATTCTTTTCTGATATAATTGTCCATGACACAAAGCTGTCATTCTCTTCTCTTCGATCAAATTCAATTGGTCAAACTGTTTTTGGACCCATTTAGTCTCAGTCAACTTGGTTTCCATTATCACACGTAAAGAGGGAATCTCAACCTCGACTGGGAGTACAGCTTCCATTCCATACACCAGGGAGAACGGGTTGCTCCTGTTGAAGTGCGGACATATGTTCGATATCCATGCAAAGCAAAAGGGAGCATTTCATGCCAATCCTTATAAGTAACGACCATTTTCTAGATAATCTTCTTGATATTATTATTAGCAGCTTCAACAGCCTCATTCATCTTTGGCTTGTACGGAGATGAATTGTGATGGACAATCTTGAATTCTTCACACAGTTCTGTCATCATTTTATTTTTCAAATTTGAGCCATTGTCGGTGATAATTCTGCTCGGCACACCATACCGACATATAAGGTTATTCTTGATGAAGCGCACAACCACCTGCTTAGTAAAATTGGCATATGAAGCAGCCTCCACCCACTTGGTGAAGTAATCAATTGCTACCAAGATAAAATGGTGTCCATTCGAAGCATTGGGTTCTATCATCCCAATCATGTCAATACCCCACATAGAGAAAGGCCATGGGGAAGAGATCACATTGAGAAGTGTCAGAGGCACATAAAACTTGTCCGCATAAATCAGGCATTTATGACACTTCTTTGCGAATTTATAATAATCAGATTCCATTGTCAACCAATAGTAACCTGCCCTTAGCATCCTTTTAGCCCTCGAATGTCCATTGGCATGAGTTCCAAATGAACCTTCATGAACCTCATGCATCAACATGCCTGCTTCGTGTCTATCCACGCATCTGAGCAAGACCATGTCATAATTTCTTTTATACAACACATTTTCGCTGAGGAAGAAACTGCCTGTCAATCTTCTCAATATCTTTCTATCTTTATTCGATGCACCAATCGGGTATTCCTCAGTCTGAATAAAATGCTTGATGTCATAATACCAAGGCTTTTCATCTGCTACGTCTTCTGTTGTAAACACATGAGCGGGACTATCCAATCGTCGAACCATAATTCGAGGTATATCATTCCAAGTATTCACCTGATACATAGAAGCCAGAGTTGCCAGAGCGTCCACCATTTGATTTTCATCTCTTGGAATATGATGGAATTCAACTTTATTAAAGATAGGTAATAACCTTCTAGCATAATCTTTGTAATGGATCAAGCCGGGGTGACAAGTATCCCATTCTCCTTTAATCTAGTTTATTACCAAAGTTGAATCACTATACACATCTAAAATTTTAATTCTGAGATCAATAGCTTCTTCGAGACCCATGATGCAAGCCTCATATTCTGCCATATTATTAGTACAATCAAATGTCAACCTTGCGGTAAAAGTAATGTGCGGTCCATGTGGAGTGACAATCACAGCACCAATTCCTTTAACATAAGCATTCACAACTCCATCAAATATCATACTCCAACGAGATTCAGGGTCAGGACCTTCCCCAGGCAATGGTTCATCACAATCTTTCACTTTCAGGAACATCACATTCTCATCGGGGAATTTATATTCTACATACTGATGATCCTCCACTGGTTGGTGAGCAAGATAATCTGCCAACACACTGCTTTTAATAGCTTTTTGAGTGCGGTATTTGATATCATATTCAGATAGAAACATCTGCCAGTGGGAAATTCTCCCAGTAAGAGAAGGCTTTTCAAAAATGTACTTGATTGAATCCATTTTGGAGATCAATCAAGTAGTGTGATTCAACATATACTTCCGCAAACGCTTTTTCGCCCAGGCCAAAGCATAACATGTCTTTTCCAGTATGGAATACCGTGACTCACAATCAGTGAACTTTTTACTGAGATAATAAATGGAAAACTCTTTCTTCCTTGTTTCATCTTGTTGTCCCAGAATACAACCCGTGGATTTATCTAACACTGTCAGATACATAATCAACGGTCTTCCTTCGACAGTAGGGAGCAAGATAGGAGGTTCAAGCAGATATTCTTTAATACTTTCAAATTCCCTTTGGCAATCATCCGTCCACACAAAACCTTGATCTTTCTTTAACAACTTAAAGATCGGTTCACATGTTGCAGTCATGTGGGAAGTGAATCTGGAAATATAATTCAAACGCCCGAGGAACCCTCTGACTTGCTTTTCAGTTCTTGGCGCTGGCCTCTCTTGAATTTCTTTGACTTCATCAGAGTCAACTTCAATTCCTTTCTGGCTAACAATGAATCCTAACAATTTTCCTGATCGAACATCAAAGGTACATTTAATTGGATTTAAGCGGAGACGATACTTCCTCAATCGCTGAAACAACTTCAATAAATCTTCTACATGCCCTTCTTCCATCTGGGATTTATCAATCATATCATCAACATATACTTCGATTTCCTTGTGCATCAGATCATGGAATATGGTTGTCATAGCCCTCTGGTACGTTGCACCAGCGTTCTTCAACCCGAAGGGCATCACTCTGTAACAGAATGTTCCCCAGGGTGTGATAAAAGTTATTTTTTCCATGTCCTCATGCGCCATTCTTATTTGATTATACCCAGAAAATCCGTCCATGTATGAGAATACTTTGAATTTTTCTGTGCTATCCACTAACATATCAATATGTGCCAATGGAAAATCATCTTTTGGACTAGCTTTATTTAGATCTCTGTAATCTACGCACATGCGAACTTTTCCGTCTTTTTTCGGTACTGGGATAATATTGGCAATCCATTGAGGATACACTGACGTCACAAGAAAACCAGCAATAATCTTCTTTAGAACCTCCTCTTTGATCTTCACTGCCATATCTGGATGAGTTCTTCTCAACTTCTGTTTGATTGGAGGACACTTTGGCTTCAACGGCAAACGGTGCTCTACAATATCTGTATCTAGACCAGGCATATCTTGGTAAGACCAAGCAAAAATATCCACATACTCTTTCAACAACTCAATCAACCAGCTCTTCACATTAGGATGCAGTGATGCTCCAATCTTGACTTCCTTCTGATCTTCTTCTGAACATAAATTGATCACTTCCAATGGCTCTTTATATGGCTGGATGGTATTTTCCTCGTGCTCAAGAAAGCGTGAGACCTCTTTTGGAATCTCATCATAATATTCTTCTTCGGCCTCATACACAAGACATTCAAAGTTGGGAGAGGGTGCAGGGTCATTGTATTCAACGGGTTTTGTAATTAATCTGCACATATAATTTATGATTGCTTTTAGAAGCTGACACATATAACAAGTGATCATGTAGATTGAATTTCAATTATTATTTATTTTTGAAGGGTTTTTTCTGATTACCATTTTCCAAGAAAAAGCAGAAAATAAAGACATAATTTGGGAAACAAAGACAACTTTTATTATTGATTTTAAAAGTCACAGCAAACAGATAAGTCCTACAACATTAATACTTCCACCTTGGGCAGAGTGAAAGCTTTTCAAAAATATTAACAAAACAAATTACTTTGAAACATGTATGCAAGAGGGAACATCAATGGTGATCCAGTTCTGAACCCTAACTCCGTGCATCACATAATTTGGCATTTCCTGCTCTACTTCATCTTTTATAATGGCATTAATCCTGGAAACAGTTGGATGCAGATAACCCCCGCTACGGAAGATGTCTTAATACTTTCTTGTAGAAGACTTCGGCTTCATGCTCTTACCTTTTTCATTCTTCAGAGAGAACCCCAAGTCGGCTCTGTTCTTGTTTACAGGTGGATCCAAAATCTGTCCCCATACCTTGCTATGACCCTTACGTACAACCTGTTGTGCATCCTTAAGCGAAACCATGGAATTCTCATTTCCTCTTATGTTGTCAATGGATAATGCTTGGAACTGGGTTCCAACAGCAGCTTCATCCGCCTCCATAATGCGGAAAGAGGACAAATGAGATATCAATAATGCATGTTCTCTATTTATGATTACTACTTTCCCTTCATGTATAAATTCAGTTTCTGGTGTAAAGTTGAAGTGATAACTCCTGCCTCATGAATCCACGGCCATCCCAACAAACATTTATAAGCGGGAATAATGTCCATGACCTGGAAAGTTATCTGAAGCAAATGTGGTCCTATATGAATAGGCAAGTCCACTTCACAAATAACAGATTTCCTTGATCCATCAAATGATTTCACAATGATGCCACTCGAGCGTATAGGCGTTCCTTGATATTTCAACTTCATAAGAGTGCTCCTCGGTATAACGTTCAAAGCAGATCCATTATCAATCAGCACATTGGATAATGAATCATTCTTGCAATTCATAGAGATGTGGAGGGCCATGTTATGATTCCTTCCTTCATATGGAAATTCATCATCCCAGAAACTTAAGTTATTACATGACGTAAAGTTCCCTATTACGCTACTGAATTGGTCTATAGGCATATCACTCTCCACAAAAGCTTGGTCTAATACCATCATCAAGGATTCTCTGTGAGCAGATGAGTTCATCAATAAAGCCAAGATAGATATTTTTAAAGGAGTCTACAGTAGCTGATCTACAATTCTGTAGTTGCTCATCTTGATTATCTTCAAAATATCATCCACTTCTTTCTCTAACGTAGCTCCACTAGTCTCACCCGTAGCCTTCTTAGGTTCAACATTCTCAGCAATTTTCTTTTCAGCACTAACATCTCCTCGAACAACTAGTACAAACACACGACCGCTGCGGGTCACCCTGCTATTTTCAGCAATATTCCCAACATCAGGCATTGGCTGGATGGGAACTTCCACTCCATCCTCTAAGATTGTAGCATTGTATTTTTAGGGCACAACCTTATCTGACTTGTAGGGGATAGGACCCGACAAACTAATCACCAATTGGGTAACAGCTAGCTTGATATAATATTCAACTTCAAGACGGGCAGGTGCCCCAAAACAAGGTACAATCATGTTTACCCCTTATTCAACATAATCAGTCGTTATTGAGTCATTTTTTGAAAACAAATCCTCATTTGAGGAGAAATACTCATCTACAGAGGCATACTCTTCATCCGACTCTTCTTCAATCAAGAAAACCTCAATCAAATCAACTTCATGGTAATAATCCCTTTGACCTGTAACCTTGATAACTCCATTATCTAACAACAATTGAACACCCTTCTTCACGATTGAACATCCTCGGGAGTCCCGGCAGCAAATTCGGCAAGATCCATATTGGTGTTCTACCTGACCAGCCATATGGCAGAAAGTAGCATGCAATTGCACAAGGTCCTCATTCATATACTCTACATCAAAAATTCTAAATTCTCCAGGACATCCAGAAACCATATTCACCTCCTCTTCATACTCGACCTTAGGCCTGATTATGTGGATGAGGCCCTCATCCATCATCTCCTGTAAATCAGCCTTTATCTTATCGCAACCATATATGTTTGTACTACAAATAGCACAACTAGAATGGTCATGTGTGTAGTAGCTAAATTCACATAAGTCTGCATGCATTTTCACCAAATCTCCTCTAACTAAGTTAATATCAAAAATCCGGAAGCCGCCTGGACAACCAGCCACCATATTCACAGCATTTACTCCTCCATGCTTGGGTAGAGGATTGTCTTTCACATTAGGTCCCACATCTTTGAAAGATAGAATACCATACTTAACCAATTTCTGCACCTCAGTCTTCAAAGGATAACAATTCTCAACATTATTCCCTGGTGCTCCCTGATGAAAAGCACATGTCTGGTCTGCCTTGTAATACTAAGGCAATGGTGATGGCACAACGGGAGGTGGTCGGGTCTGAACCAACTTCTTCTAAATCAATGTCGGTAATAACTCTGTATAGCTCATACGAATAGGGTCATAACTCTTTCTTATCTGGCTATACCCTTGATTCCCCTGCTGGGATGGTCTCTAATAAGCAACGGTAGTTAGAGTTGCACCCACAACTGGAGTAACTGAGGTGACTTGCTGATGACACTGATAATTCCTTCTAGGGGTATTAACCCTCCTCTCTTGCATAACAGCATTTGCATCCCCTTCTTTTTCTTGGTAAACCCATAAGATAGCTTCTTCACACCTCCAGAGCCTTCACCTTTCGCTAATCGGCCCTCTCTTACAGCCTCTTCTAAGCAGATACCCATTCCTACCATTTTAGTAAAGTCACTTGGCGCACTTGCTACCATCCTCTCGTAGTAGAAAGCACCAAGCGTTTTTAAGAAAATCTTAGTCATCTCATTCTCTTCCATGGGAGGAATCACTTGGGCGGCTACCTCACGCCATCTCTATGCATATTCTTTGAACGATTCCCTGTCTTTCTGAACCATGGCCCTGAGTTGATCACGATCAGGCGCCATGTCCACGTTGTACTTGTATTTTTTGATGAACTCTTCTCCCAAATCATTGAAAGTATAGATGTTAACACTGTCCAAACTCATATACCACTTCAGTGCAACACTGGTCAAACTATCCTGAAAAAATTGAATCAGCAGATGCTGATCATCAGTATAGATAGACATTCTCCTTACATACATCACCAGATGAGCACGAGGGCAAGTGTTTCCCTTGTACTTCTCAAACTCCGAGACCTTAAACTTAGCAGGTATCTTAACATTCAGGACCAAGCATAACACATTCACATTCTGCCCAAACAGCTCTTTTCCTCTGAGGGCCTTCATCTCTCTTTGCATCTTGTCAAACTTCTCTTGAAAATCATCCATTCTGTCATAAAGACCCAAGTCTTCACTCGGCGGAGGGAAAGGACGACACACATCATCGTTAACAAACGGAACCATATTCACTGAAGGAGGCGCAGCAGGAGCAGCATGCACCATAGGAGGTACCGGAGTAACAATATTCTAAACAATTGGAGTATCTTGAGGACCAAGATTGAAACCTTCAGGTACAAAATTCTCTAGAATTCCCCATGGATAACCTTGAGGCATGCGGTTTTGAACAACAGCTGGAGTAGTAGATACGAGAACAGTCGGAGCTTCAGTAGTTCCCCTTGTTGGTTGAGGTTGAACACTCGGTGGCTGATTCTGAGCAGCCACCAGAGCTTCCATCAGAGCAGTCAGATTGGCCATGCCGGCCTTCAAAGCATAAACCTCCTCGCGCAACTCGCGATTCTCTTGTTCTAAGTTGTCCATCTTCTTTCTGAAATTAGCCCGAGTGTTGTAGTGGTGAGTCAGCTTGTTGAACGAAGTAAAGAAGCTTGGTAAGACACCTGGATATGCATAATAAATGCAAGAAATATGTGTAATATGATTCATGGTATGCAATGCACATTATTTTATTTATTTAATATTTCAAGGGATTTAAAATTTATGGACATATTGCAAATATCAAAGTAATAACGCATTTGAAATACTGAAAAATTTCATTATAACAACTCCAAAATGGATTACAAGTTTCAATGATCCTAAGTACAAGATGAAAATAAAATCTAAAACCCTGAGAAGTAAAACTGATGAAGATCACTTTATACGTTGGCGTTTCCCTGTGAGCCTGGAAATCTTAGCCCTCAACCTCTGGTTTTATTCCGATTACCTGGTGGCAACCTTCTTCCAATCACCTGAATCAGGAAGTGAGTAATCAGCATCTGATTGAGGCTTAAGAGAAAATAAATCCCCTTGCCTCTCTATAGTCTCTACCGCTTGACTCTCAAGGATCTCAATCAATTTGTCTTTCTCCTTCTCAATCAAGTCGTCTTTCTCTTTCAAATCTGCTCTATAGGAAATCTCTATAGTTTAGCACTTATTCTTCCAAGCGTCCTTTTCCTGTTGCATCCTGACCAAAGCAAGTTGCAGCTCTTATAGATCATCTAATAGGGGAGAAGTGGTCTTCACAAATAAATCAGGCATAGGTGTTTCCCGGGAATACGGCATCTTTAACTGAATACCTCTCGTTTGGACCCACTGAAGATATGGCTCCAAAGAAACACCACCCCTAGGTCCCAAATCCTTCCTACTCTTCTTATGAATGTGACGCCAGGCCTTCGCAATCTGCTCCTTAGCTTCCCTATGGTCTTCTCCCTCCTTCAGAAAGAAACTACTCAAATTAATACTATTTGGTTTATCCCTCATCGGATAATCGAGCTGTCATCGTGCAAGAACAGGGTTATAGTTAATTCCTTCCTTTGTACCAAGAAGAGGTACATTGGGGAAACTACCACAACTGTCAATAATCTTTATATCCTGGTAAGCTTGATGATACCAATCAATATCCGAGTGAGTAAGTGCCATGATCTTAGGATCCCAACGGGGTTCCTTCTTGACATCCCAAAAAGCATCAGACTGAGGCATATGAGAGATAAACCACTGGTACAACAGGGGCGTGCAACAGATAATCATCCCCCCATGATAAGAATTACGAAGATGAATAGAGTAATAAGCATCACCCAACAAGGTAGGAACTGGGTTTCCGATCATGAGGATCCTGATAGCATTAAGGTCAACAAACTTGTCCATATTAGGAAATAAGAATAACCCATAAGTAAATAGAGCAAAGATGGCCTCAGAAATGACTGTACTCTTCATCCTAGAAAAGTAGCAAGCTTTCTCCAATAAGAACTGAGCTGGTAATCCTCTAATCCCTCCTTTGGTAGTCATATGGGCTTCCACCTCAGACTGCCCCAGATGAATCAAAGCAGCAATCTCATGTGGTTTTGGCTCACCCTCCAAACCAGTAAAAGGAACATGATCGATAACGGGTAAATCCAACAGATAAGAATACTCCTCCAGTGTAGGCATCAACTGATAGTCGGGAAAAGTAAAGCAATGATACATCAGATCATAGAACTGGACCAATGTCGAGAGAATAACCTCCTTCATCTTCAGTTTATGAGAGGAATGATGGATCCATACTTCTTCCGAAAGTCTGCAGAACACTCGATCTCGGGGATTAGACTGATCAACTCATCTATCTTGGGATCCTTGAAACTGTACTTCCTGGTCTTTATCTTTCCAGAATCCATGGTTAAAAAGTACCTGAGATATTCACAAATGGTCAACTTTTAAATCCCTTGAAATAAGATCTCTTCAAAAGATGCTTATGAGTGCATGGATGCATGATGCAGCAATCACATATAAGGTTCATAGGTTCAACGTCACGAGCATGAGATCGAAGGCACTACCCATAAGGTATTGGTCTAAAATTTATCACCTTCCAAGAAAGGTTCTAGAAGTTCCCAGAGTCTACATCCTTCCTTCGGATATTATCAACTTCTCGATTAACTCGGTAATTAGTAATATTCTCAAGAAAAACTTGTCCGAGCATAGTATCGCGTAACAACTATTTCCGAATTACTCTGTCATAGCTTGTGCACTATACCTAAAAGGCCAAGATGGGTTTGGTATTCTACGGTCCTCAGTTTCAGCAGGCTCCTAGGTCGAAAGCAGTACGTCTTCCCAATTACTCGATAAACGACACTACAATCAAAGGGGCCTCCACTGACTAGGGGATCTCATGCCTCCTTTTTTGGGATTACTCCCTCAAAGTTAACATGGCTATACTGCCCATCCTATCTTAAAGTTTTCCCAAGTCCGGGTATAGGACTTATAAGTAATCACCAAGCACCCTGAAAACCAGGAAAATCCAGACAAACATATATTCAACATATAACACATAAACAATAATAGCATATACACAGATATAAACAAAGATAGGCTCAACCCACTTAAGAATGGACCAGCAAGAGGTCAATCTTTCCCCAGTGAAGTCACCATTTTTCTGTAGCGGTAGAAATGTTTAAGACTAAGCCATGAGATTGACTAGACTTGTACAAATCAAAATAAAATCGCCAGCATTTTATTGTTTCCGAAGGAATGGGAAAAGAGCTAATAACCCAAAAAAAGGGGGAAAGATTCAAGGTAAGGGGGTTGGTTATACAAAGGGAAGGTATTAGCACCCTAAACATCTACGGTACTTCGCAGGAACCTCTTTGCAAAATCTGTATATTTTGGCTATAAAAATATCGTATATGAAAAAATGGATGGTGGAGGTGAGAAAATAAATATATTTTTATGGTTTTTGCACCTGCCGCGGTTGCGAACCTTTAGTGCCTACGTACCACCTTCTGTGCAATAGGGGATCACGGTACACGTAGTTCCTCTTTTAAAAAATTTAAAACACAAATGTGTTGGTTAATTTTATGAGATAAAACATCATCGTCATTGTCCGTGTAGAAAAAAAACCTACTACCCACAATCATGAGAAAGGAGAATTTGCATCATCTCAAAGTGGAGGATATGGCTTAGATTTTAAAATCCACAATGCCTCACTCAACACCCAAGTGGAAAATATCTCTCTTCATATATATTGTAGAAGTATAGTTGTTTGCATCACTATAAGGATTGACAAAAGTTCAATCTTTTGAGAAAAGTTTAAAGATAAAAGCCAAAGTGGCAAAATGGTTTGAAATGAGATTGATTGACTTTTAGTCTTCTCACAAAAAATGTCAAAGTATTAT
This sequence comes from Vicia faba, assembly GCA_948472305.1. Classification (NCBI taxonomy): domain Eukaryota; kingdom Viridiplantae; phylum Streptophyta; class Magnoliopsida; order Fabales; family Fabaceae; genus Vicia; species Vicia faba. Next base: position 270,922 of record CATIWC010001146.1, read on the forward strand.
TAAGTTTATTGAAATTTATTTATGAAAATGTTTTGAAAATTCATGGACCTAAGTCCAAGTTTATTATGAAAGTGGTTCAAGTTTAAAAAAAACTAGAAGAGTTTTCAAAAAGAGAGAGAATATTTTTGAAATTAAAGAAGATGAGAGGAGAAGAAGGGACTATCCTAAAGCATAAGGTAAAAGCTAGGGATAAGAACCATCTAACCAACAAGAAGCCAATACTTGACACTATAAGACAAGATAGAATTCCCATTCTTTGGATTGAAACCAAGAAAGCAATGATACTAGACCTCTTGAGAAAACCAAGCTTCAAGTGTATTAAGTCTTCACAAAAATTGGACAGAGTAACAGCTGTATACGGGTGAGTTCCAAATTAAAAACAAAGAGTGTAATCACAATAACCTTCACAAAAAACAAACAAACAACCCAATGCCTTGAGGTAAACCTCAAGAGCTCCAGACAAAATAATCAGATAAGGTCACAAGGTCTCCAATCATAGGCCAAGGTTCCTAATCCTAAGTCCAAAAATTCCAATGCTCCATAATGCCAAGGATAGTAACCAAATAGTCCAAGTATCATTAAAGATTTTTAAGGTTTATGTTGATTATTAGGTGTTTTGAAAAAGAAAAATAAAGCTCAAGTGAGCAAAAATAAAAATGACAAGAAAGTAAATACTCAAATGAGTAAAGATGAAAATAGCATGAAATGTAAATGCTAAAAGTAGATAGTGCATAAAAATTAAAGGAGGCATATAATAAAAATAAAGGATAAAGTCAATTATTAGTGATTAGTGGTTAGTTGGATGATCATCTTGAAACTTGCATTTGGAAATCATTAGAGGATTGGCAGAACCAAAGCCTCCACACAATAAGTTGCATTTGCTTTTTGACAAGTATATCATCCATTTGGAATCCTCATAAGTACCATTTAATGATCAACGATGTTTAAGTGATTCGCGTTGACCAAAATGTTATAGATCCATTAGAGGATTGGTAGAACCAAAGCCTCCACACAATGAATCTCAAGGTTATTGGATCAAAGAGATCAAATTAACATACTTGGGCTTGCAAACATAAGTTTGGGCTACGAATGATCATTTATTCGAATCGGGACAAAATTTAGCGCTATGTTAAGCAATCGTAAGTGGACTTATATAGAAGTTGCACCTATTTTGAGGCCGGTCAATAGCAATTTATGCACCATTTGTTTTGAGACATGATATAGATATCATGCTCCAATAACACTTAGTGTAATAAGAAAGGGATGAGATGAAGAGGGGTGGGAGAGAATATACAAACCACTTTTGAATTAAATTTAATCAAACTATTATTAAAATCATTCATCCATTTTTGTGGAGTTAGACTCAACACCATAGATCCAATGACGTTAATAAAGTTCATGATCAAAAATTTAACCCAAGATCAGTCAGAAAATAGTCACAAAATAATATTACATTTAATATATACAAAAAAGGTTTAAGAAAAATGTTTTAAAATAGAAATAAAAGAGAAAAATATTAACTATGCTCAAATTGATCAAGAAATAGAAGTAAGTCCATAGAAAAATGAGAAAAGGACTCAAATGATTTTATAAATTTTTTGGTAATTTTTTAAAGTCAGAAACTATTTTTAAAATTAAAAGAAATGAGTAAAATAAACTAAAATTGATTAAAAAAATACCAAAGTCAGAAATAAAAAATAAGTGAGGTCACGAATATTTGTCACAATATCATTGAATCATTCCATCATTTTTTCAAAATTTAAAAATGCATAAAAGTATTTTTAAACATTTAAAACAATTCAAATAAAGTGAAAATTTATAATAAATACAAAAACACAAAATTAAATTATGAAAAAATAAAAATCAGAAAGAGAAAAATCAAAAACATTTTTCAAATTTTTTTCAGAATTTTTGGACTAAAAATGAATTTCCTATGATTTTTTGAAGTTTAAAACAATTAAATATAAAAATCAGAAAAGAAAATAAAAACCAAAAAAATATGGGCCATCTGATCAATGTCAAAACACGTTAGTAAATAGATCAAGTGGACCTGGCGCGCTGTGCATGTTATGGAATTTAGTGGATAATGCATTGAATCATTAATTAAATCGAATTTCAAAAAATACAAATGGTGTGCCATCATTGGTTGGAAGATGACACATTGGTCATCTTCAACCTCCAACCAACGTGAATTGTAGGTCTCTCAAACTGTAAAATCAGAAGCTTAGACCTATGCCATTCCCTTCGTCTCTTCAAGACGAAGACAACCACACCTTCACGACAAATTTATATGAACTATAGCTCAAGCAATTTGGAAGGAAAGTTTTTAAAAGGGATTTGAAATTTTATGGTCAAAACGTGTTTCCAGTAAAAAAGCAAGTGTTGCGACTAGAACCAGGGAAATGAGAACATCACAATGATATCAAAGTTTTGAAGAATTGATGAAGGAATCTACCTATTGAAGTTGAGTTGCAGAGTTCTGAAGCTGGACTTCTATGGAGCAATATAGGGCATGATTCTTGAATGTAATTATATGGTTAGCTTCAGGGAAGATCAAGGAAGGTGAATTGGTGTAAAATTGGATTGAAAAAGGCTTGAGAATAGATTTCGAAGTTGCTGAATTTTGAGTTATGGAACAAGTTTGGCAGGGTGATTCTGGCTATCCAAGCTTGAGGAAATTAATGGGGATGACCCTCTATTTATAGGGAATCAAATGGAATGTCAAAGCGTGTGAAATTATGAAGTTTGGAGGGAAATCGTGTTGTAAGCAAGAAAAGTGTGACTTCTAATTTGATCAAAACTCATCCAAAACGCGCCTATTGTTGTGCTAATCACTTCTGGAAGTTCACTAAACATGCTCAGAAGCAAAAACACACAGAAACAAAGTGTTTAGAAGCCAAATCAAGGATTTCAAACTTCTGACTTGGTGAAAATTTCAGTTTCAAATTGCCAACTTTTGACCAATGGCATTCTCAGCTCAAGGGGTCTTAGGGCATGATTCTTGATGCTTTAGAAAGATGAGGTTACAAGCTTTGGAATGGAAAAAGAATGGGGTCAAATGGATGCTTGAGCTGAAAGTTGCATTGAGTCAAAGTTGGAGAAAAAAGGTTGACTTTCCATACTTAGAAATATTTCAAATTTTTCTTCAAAAGTGACCTATAATGTTTTGCATCTAAACATGGCCTTCCTCTTGGAATTTGATCTTGACCAAAAAAGATGGCATGAAATAGACCTCTTAAATGACATTTTGGGACTTGAACCATTCAAAATCTCAAAAGATTGAGAGAGTTATGAATTGTTGAAGTTGGAAAAAAATCATGAAATGACCTATAATCTTTTGTATCCTTAAGGCAACTTCCATCCATTTTCTCACTTTGCACATAAAATAAGGCATAAATTTCACATCCTCAAGATCATTATGGAAAAATAATGGGCTCAAGGTGATAAAAATTGACCAAGTTATGATCATTTGAAGTCACACGTGGAAAATTGGGGATTCATCTGGAGGACTTGTAATCTTTCTTCTTCATCAAGTTTCTTCCACATGAAAACTCTTTGGAACTTTTGAAGTGATTTATTGATAACCCTTTGAAGAGAAGGATGTTTTTTGAATCACTCAAAAATACCAAAAGATGAGCAAGATATACTTCTTTGAAGTTCAAAAGCCTAGCTCCTAGATCAAGAAACATGCCTTGGGGAATTTTGACAATTTTGAACAAACTTCTTGTACCAACATAAATTCTTTGTAAATATAAGTTATTAAGGATGAAAATGATAATTCATAGCCACAAAAATCATTTCCATATCTTGAGAATTGAGAGAAATATGCATTTGTGACCAATGGGAACAAAGCCTTGTCCAAACATGACAACTTCTCCAATCAATCCCTTGTGCTTTTGAACCAAATTTGATAACCTTGAAATGAGGTGAACCAAAATAACCTTTCCATTCCATTTCTTCCAAATCAAATCCAATGGTGAGGTTTGAACTTCCCAAACTTTATTAACTAGGGCATGGAAATAAACTCATGAACCCATGGAGCAACTTGCTAAATCTCATTGCCTTTACCTATATTAGTAACAAGAAAGACAAACCAACATTGAATTTTATTAATTAAGAGGATAAATCAAGACAAAAATATTCATGATCACAAAAGAACACAAGTCAAGGTGCTTGGTGATTCCTCAAAGAGAAAAGCTAAATATAGGGAGGGGAACCAAGAATCCTAATGTTTTCTTATTGTGAATGACTCAACATGGTATGATGAAGGGATCTTAGGGGCAAAAATTGGGGTACAACAATCATGTATTTGAAGGTGCTAGAGAATTCTATGGGGTGTGTTTTGGGCCAACATGACGAGTCTGGCCGAAAAAAGCATCCTATTTACTACCTGAGCAAAAAGTTTACCGACTGTGAAACTAGATATTCACTGCTCGAGAAAACTTGTTGCGCTCTGCTCACCGGATAAGATAGTATATGTTGACTCATACCACTCTGTTGATTTCTAAGATGGACCCTATCAAGTACATATTCGAGAAACCTGCTCTTTTCGGACGGATAGCAAGGCAGCAAATGATCTTTACTGAGTACGACATTCAATACACAACACAAAAGGTCATCAAAGGAAGTGTATTAGCATATCATTTGGCCCATCGAGATGTTGATGATTATCATTATATGAACTTTGACTTCCTGGATGAGAACATCATGCTAGTGATCGACTGCGTGAAACCTGGACCGTATAACGGACCTGAATAAGGATCCTGATGGACTATGGTCTTTGATGGGGCTTCCAATGCTTTGGGTAACAGAATTGGTGTTGTGATCATATCCCCTGAAAGTTGCCACACTCCTTTCACTGCCAGTCTATGCTTCGATTGCACGGACAATATGGCCGAGTACGAAGCATGTATTTTAGGTCTGAAGGCTGCCATTGATTTGAGGATTAAGCATTTGAATGTGTTTGGGGATTTTGCTATAGTGATTAGCCAAGTAAAAGGAGATTGGGACACTAAACACCCTAATATCATCCCTTACAAAGAGCTTGTGCTATCTCTGATTCCTTACTTTGAAGAGATCACCTTTGAACACTTCCCGATGGAAGAAAATCAGTTAGTCGATACTTCCCTAGGGGCTGTAACGCCCGTAATTTAATTTATTTAATTAAATTATTTTTGGAATATTTGTGAAGATGTGTTATAATTAATTGGATTTATTTTATTAAGTGGAGAAATAATATTAGAGATATAATATTATGTGGTGAAATAATATTAAAAGTGTAATATTATTTAATGTGGGCTTATTTTGGGAGAGTAGAAGTAATAAGGGGTTGTGTTGGTTTTAAGCCCAATAATAATAGAATAATAGGGTTATTTTATTGTTGTTGGAATAGAATAGAAATAAAGAAGCAGTAGAAGAAATAAGGATTTGGAAGAGAACATGCAAGCTGCTAGAGAAGTGGAAAATGGCAAGCACGAGGATTCAACCGGAAATTGTAGAGTGACCTTCAATCCAAGGTAAGGGTGGGGTTCTAACTCTATAATTGAGTTTATGATGATTGATATGTGGGGTTAGAGGTGATTGTTGTCTTGTTTGTGAATTGAGAATGTATGATTGATGTATGATGAGGATTGATGAATCCTGATGAATATTAATGTCTTGATGCTGTTAAACACTGTAAAGTTATAAGATGATTACAGGTGAAGAATTGTCTTGAATATATTAAATTCTAGGGCTTTAATCGTGAATCCCATAGTGAGATGTAGTAATAGAAACGTTGAATATAGCAGTAATGAAAATGCAGAACTATGCTGGAATGATATTAGGCACTACGGTATTAGAATTAATGAATTAATTTTGGAGAATAGAAATTGGTTAATATTGTTCTTAGTTAGATTGATATCAGGCGAAGAATTAGAACAATAGGATGAATATAAAATAGCAGATCTGATGTTAGATGTAGATGTTAGAAGTTGCATTGAATTATTAGAAAATAGAAGTTCTGACGTTAGGAGTTGTATGGGTTAGAAGCTATGTTGTCAGAGGGTTGTGTCATCAGAAGTTGCAGTAGTCAGAATTTGTACTAGTCAGAAGATGTGGTTAGTCAGAGGATAGTGATGATCAGAAGTTGTATCTGGTCAGAGGTTGGTTAGTCAGAAACTGTCACGATCAGAAGTTGTATCTGGTCAGAGGTTGGTTAGTCAGAAGATGTGATGATCAGAAGTTGCATCTGATCAGAGGTTGCACTGGTCAGAAGTCACATTAGTCAGAAGATTGTGTCGCCACAGGTTGCATCATTAGAATTTGTGTATTTAGAAATAGCGTTGGTTAGAGGTTGCATGGTCAGAAGTTGGATGGTCTTTGCGTTGTTCTGTGCAGAGCGATGAACGTTAGATGCTTATAAGCTGTTGTTTGAGCTATAACAGTAGGACAGTGACGGTCTTGACTTTAGAGTGCAGAATGACAGTGTTGATTTACTGTGGAATTAAAATATTGTTGAGTTATAAATGAGAAGTTATTAATAAATAAATGATGTTTGATGATTTATAAATAAATAACTTTTGATGAATTATTTTGATTATTTGAGATGTTATTTTGAGATGTTATTTTGAGATGTCATTTTGAGATGTTAATTTGAGATGTCTTTGAGATGTTATTTTGAGATGTTTTGAGATGATAATTTGAGATGTTTTGAGATGATTTGAGATGTTGTTAACTTGGGTGTTATCATTACATTCATGGTTGTGTCACATACATTGCATTTTTGAGATGGAGCTTATGCTCGTTGAGATGGCCTGGATTGGAAAACTTTGAGATGAAGGCTATGCCTTGTTGATGCCTCTATTAATTGGCAAGTTTTTGAGATGGGAGTTCTGCTCCAATGGTACCACATGCATTTGCATAGTATTGAGTCACATTATATGATTTCATAAAGAAGTGTATTTTGATGTTGATGAATGTATATTATTGTTGAGATTGTCGTTGATTATGAGATGAGAAGTGGTGATGTTGTTGATCTAATTTAATATATTAATTATCATGCACCTTATTATATTGTTAGATATCTCACCCCTTATGTTTGAATGTTGCCCTTATGTTGGTAACGTGTAGGTAATCGAGAGTGAAGGTTGTATACCTTCAATAGTTCGAGTCGATGTCATTGCTCTGATATGTAACACTCGGGGGGATGAACACTTGCTATTTTGATTGATGATTTTTAGCTGTTGAATTTTAATTTAATTATCATTAAATATGAGATGTTTAGAAGTTGTTGTTTTTGTTAGAGATGTATTTAAGAATTCTGCTGCGTAGGTGTTGATTTATTTGATTAAAGATGTTATGTTGATGGTTCATCCGATGTTTGAAAAAGTGTTATATATCCACGATGAATGCAATGAATTTGTTAGAAGAATTTGTGACGTCCCGATTCATTTGTATGATTGAAATTTTATAACTCTGATTCATCTTGCATAATTGCTTGGGGTAGAATTGGAGTGTTACAAGGTTGGTATCAGAGCAAAAGGTTGGTTCGACCTTTTCGTCGAGTCGTAGTTGTCTAACAGTTTAGTATTGTTATTTATGTTCTAGTCATTGTTTATGTTGTAGTGAGAAGTTGAGATGGCTGGAAGGAATGATGTTGCACTTGTTGCTGCTTTAGAAGCAATGGCTCATGCGATGGAAAATCATCTGAATGCTGACGGGAATACTGGATCTTGTAGCTTGGCGACCTTCCACAGAGAATCCACCTACGTTCAAGGGAAAGTATGATCCTGACGAAGCATTGGAATGGCTGAAAGAGATAGAGAGAATCTTTCGCATGATGGATTTCACTCCAGCGCAGAAGGTTCGTTATGGGACTCATATGCTAGCAGTCGAGGCTGATGACTGGTGGCTAGAGACTTGTCAGAACTTAGAAGCTGCAGGTGAGAATGTCACTTGGGCTGTGTTCCGTAGGGAGTTTTTGAGAAAGTATTTTCTTGAAGATGTCCGTGGTAAGAAGGAAATTGAATTCCTTGAGCTGAAGCAAGGAAGTATGTATGTTGTTGAGTATGCTGCCAAGTTTAATGAGTTGGCCAAGTTCTATCCGCATTACGCTGAGGAAAATGCTGAGTTTTCAAAGTGTATTAAGTTTGAGAACGGGTTGCGCCTGGAGATTAAGAAAGCAGTTGGATATCAGAAAATCTGTGTCTTTGCTGATTTGGTTGATGGCTGCAGGATTTACGAAGAGGACAATAATGCTCATTACAAGATTATCAGTGAGAAGAGGGGTAAGCACCCACAGAATCGTGGTAAACCTTATGATGCCCCAACTGGTAAGGGTAAGCAGAGAGTTGCTCATGGTCAGAGGACTAGTGGGGGAGATGCTCCTGCTGGTGTGATTTGCTTTAAGTGTGGGAAACCTGGACACAAGATTAATGTGTGCACTACTGAAGTGAAGAGGTGTTTCCGTTGTGGCAAGAACGGACATGTTGTATCTGAGTGTGAGCACAAGAGTGTGGTTTGTTTCAATTGTAAAGAAGAAGGGAACATTGGTAGCCAGTGTCCGAAACCGAAGAGGGCTCAGTCAAGCGGAAAAGTGTTTGCTTTGGTTGAGGATCAGACAGCTGTTGAGGACGGACTTATTAGAGGTACATGTTTCATTAATAGTACTCCTTTAATCACTATTATTGATACTGGATCTATGCATTGTTTTATTGCTGCTGATTGTGTTGAAAGATTGGGTCTTGTGTTGTCTTCTTTGAATGGAGAAATGGTCGTCGATACTCTAGCCAAAGGGTCAGTGACTACTTCTTTTGTGTGTGCTAAGTGTCCCTTTTCGATCTTCGACAGAGACTTTGTTGTTGATTTAGTTTGTTTGCCGTTAAGAGGTTTAGATGTGATTCTGGGTATGAACTGGTTAGAGCATAACTGTGTTCATATTAACTGTTATGACAAGTCGGTGAAGTTTTCTACTCCTGAAGAAGAGGAAGATGGTTTGTTGTCTGCTAGACAGTTGAGAAAGTTGATGCAAGAGGAAGCACAGATGTTTTCGTTGATGGCATCGCTATCTGTAGAGACTCAAGCTATAATTGAGGAATTGCCGGTGGTATGTGAATTTCCTGAAGTTTTCCCTGATGAGATTCCTGATGTACCTCCAGAGAGGGAAGTGGAATTTGCAATTGATCTTGGTACCAGACCTGTGTCTATGGCACCATACAGGATGCCTGCATCTGAGTTGTCAGAGTTGAAGAAGAAATTGGAAGAGTTACTTGAGAAGAAGTTTGTAAGACCAAGTGTATCACCGTGGGGAGCTCCAGTGTTGTTAGTGAAGAAGAAATATGGAAGTATGAGGCTTTGTGTTGATTATAGACAGTTGAACAAGGTGATGATTAAGAACAAGTATCCGCTTCCAAGAATAGATGACTTGATGGACCAATTGGTGGATGTTCGTGTGTTTAGTAAGATTGATTTGAGGTCGGGTTATCATCAGATTAAAGTGAAGGATGAAGATATTCAGAAGACGGCTTTCATAACGCGTTATGGACATTACGAGTATTCAGTGATGCCTTTCGGTGTTACGAATGCGCCGGGAGTATTCATGGAATATATGAATCGTATCTTTCATACTTATTTGGATTAGTTCATAGTGGTGTTCATTGATGATATTTTGGTTTACTCTAAGTCAGAAGAAGAGCATGCTAAAAATTTAAGAGTAGTATTGCAGATTTTGAAGGAGAAGAAATTGTATGCGAAGTTGTCCAAGTATGAATTCTGGTTGAAAGAGGTTAGTTTTCTTGGTCATGTGATTTCAGGTAGTGACATCGTTGTAGATCCATCAAAGTTTGATGTTGTGTTGCAATGGGAAACTCCAAAGTCAGCTACTGAGATTAGAAGCTTCTTGGGATTAGCTGGTTATTATAGAAGGTTTATCGAAGGGTTTTCTAAGTTGTCACTTCCGTTGACTAAGTTGACTTGTAAAGGTAGAGCTTTTGTTTGGGATGTTTAGTGCAAAGAAAGTTTTACGGAATTGAAGAAGAGGTTGACATCGGCTCCGATTTTGACGTTGCCTAATCCAGGAGAGCCTTTTGTGGTGTATTGTGATGCTTCTAAGATGGGTTTATGAGGTGTGCTTATGCAGAATGGTAAGGTAGTTGCTTATGCATCGAGGAAGTTAAGGACTCATGAGAAGAACTACCCTACACATGATTTATAGCTTGTTATTGTTGTCTTTGTGTTGAAGATTTGGAGGCATTATCTTTATGGTTCTAGATTTGAAGTGTTTAGTGACCATAAGAGCTTAAAGTATTTGTTTGATCAGAAGGAGTTGAATATGAGGCAACAAAGATGGTTGGAATTGTAAAAGGATTATGATTTTGGTTTGAATTACCATCCAGGAAAGGTGAATGTGGTAGTTGATGCGTTGAGTCGAAAGACTTTACATATGTCAGCAATGATGATTAAAGAGTTGGAATTAATTGAGAAGTTCAGAGATATGGGCTTAGTTTGAGAGGTTATGCTGTAGAGTGTTATGTTGGGTATGTTGAAGATTAATAATGAATTTTTAGACAGTATCAAAGAAGCTCAAAAGTTGGACGTGAAACTGGTAGATTTGATGGTTAGGATTGACCAGTCTGAGAATAATGATTTTAAGCTTGATGAGCAAGGTGTGTTGAGGTTTTGTAATCGGATTTGTATTCCTGATGATGCTGAGATGAAGAAAGTGATACTTGAAGAGAGCCATAGAAATAAGTTGAGTATTCATCCAGGAGCTACAAAGATGTATCAAGATTTGAAAGGTTTATTTTGGTGGCCTGGGATAAAGAGTGATGTGGCTCGTTTTGTGTATGCATGTTTGACTTGTTAGAAGTTGAAAGTTGAACATCAGAAGCCTGCAGGATTGATGTAACCGTTGGAAGTTCCAGAATGGAAATGGGATAGCATTTCAATGGACTTTGTGACAGGGTTGCCTAATACTTTAAGAGGACACAATTCAATTTGGGTGATTGTTGATAGGCTTACGAACTCAGCTCATTTTATTCCTATTAACATCAGTTTTCCAGTGTCGAAGTTGGCTGAGATTTATACTAGTGTGATTGTGAAGCTGCATGGTGTTCCTTTGTGCATTGTGTCAGATAGAGATCCAAGATTTACTTCTGATTTTTGGAAAAGTTTGCAAGAAGCGTTGGGTTCTAAGTCGAGGTTGAGTTCAGCGTATCATCCTCAGACAGATGGTCAGACTGAACGGACTTTCAATCGTTGGAAGATTTGTTGAGGGCGTGTGTTCTTGAGCAGGGAGGTTCATGGGATGCGTATCTTCCGTTGATAGAGTTCACTTATAATAACAGTTACCATTCTAGTATTGGGATGGCACCTTTTGAAGCGTTGTATGGTCGAAGATGTAGAACTCCGTTATGTTGGCATGAATCTGGTGAAAGTGTAGTGCTTGGACCTGAACTTATTCGTGAGACTACTGAGAAGGTGAAGTTGATTCGAGAAAAGATGAAAGCTTCACAAAGTAGACAGAAGAGTTATCATGACAAGCGAAGGAAATATTTAGAATTTCAAGCTGGTGATCATGTGTTTTTTAGAGTTACACCAGTGACTGGTGTTGGGCGAGCGTTGAAGTCTAAGAAGCTCACTTCTTGTTTTATTGGACCGTATCAGATTTCGGAGAAAGTGGGAAATGTTGCTTATAGAGTGGCTTTACCGCCTAATCTTTCGAATTTGCATGATGTGTTTCATGTGTTGCAACTTCGGAAGTATATTTCAGATCCATCTCATGTGATTCATATGGACGATGTGCAAGTATGGGATAACCTTATGGTAGAGACGATGCTTGTACGGATCGCGGATGGTAAAATGAAGACTCTGAGGGGCAAAGAGATTGCTTTGGTTAAAGTGGTTTGGCTAGGAGCTGCCGGTAAAAGCATGACTTGGGAGTTGGAGAGCAAGATGCGAGACTCCTATCCTTAATTGTTTGATTGAGGTAAATTTTTGAGGACGAAAATATTCTAAGTGGGGGAGAGTTGTAACGCCCGTAATTTAATTAATTATTTAATTAAATTATTTTTGGAATATTTGTGAAGATATGTTATAATTAATTGGATTTATTTTATAAAGTGGAGAAATAATATTAGAGATATAATATTATGTGGTGAAATAATATTAAAAGTGTAATATTATTTAATGTGGGCTTATTTTGGGAGAGTAGAAGTAATAAGGGGGTGTGTTGGTTTTAACCCCAATAATAATAGAATAATAGGGTTATTTTATTGTTGTTGGAATAGAATAGAAATAAAGAAGCAGTAGAAGAAATAAGGATTTGGAAGAGAACGTGCAAGCTGCTAGAGAAGTGGAAAACGGCAAGCACGAGGATTCAACCGGAAATTGTAGAGTGAACTTCAATCCAAGGTAAGGGTGGGGTTCTAACTCTATAATTGGGTTTATGATGATTGATATGTGGGGTTAGAGGTGATTGTTGTCTTGTTTGTGAATTGAGAATGTATGATTGATGTATGATGAGGATTGATGAATCTTGATGAATATTAATGTCTTGATGTTGTTAAACGCTGTAAAGTTATAAGATGATTACAGATGAAGAATTGTCTTGAATATATTAAATTCTAGGGCTTTAATTGTGGATCCCATAGTGAGATGCGGTAATGGGAACGTTGAATATAGCAGTAATGAAAACGCAGAACTATGCTGGAATGATATCAGGCACTACGGTATTAGAAGTAATGAATTAATTTTGGAGAATAGAAATTGGTTAATACTGTTCTTAGTTAGATTGATATCAGGCGAAGAATTAGAACAATGGGATGAATATAAAATAACAGATCTGATGCTAGACGTAGATGTTAGAAGTTGCGTTGAATTATTAGAAAATAGAAGTTTTGACGTTAGTAGTTGTATGGGTTAGAAGCTATGCTGTTAGAGGGCTGTGTCATCAGAAGTTGCAGTAGTTAGAATTTGTACTAGTCAGAAGATATGGTTAGTTAGAGGATGGTGATGATCAGAAGTTTTATCTGGTCAGAGGTTGGTTAGTCAGAAACTGTGACGATCAGAAGTTGTATCTGGTCAGAGGTTGGTTAGTCAGAAGATGTGATGATCAGAAGTTGCATCTGATCAGAGGTTGCACTGGTCAGAAGTTGCATTAGTCAGAAGATTGTGTTGCCAGAGGTTTCATCATTAGAAGTTGTGTATTTAGAAATAGCGTTGGTTAGAGGTTGCATGGTCAGAAGTTGGATGGTCTTTGCGTTGTTCTGTGCAGAGCGATGAACGTTAGATGCTTAGAAGCTGCTGTTTAAGCTATAACAGTAGGACAATGACGGTCTTGACTTTAGAGTGCAGAATGACAGTGTTGATTTACTGTGGAATTAAAATACTGCTGAGTTATAAATGAGAAGTTGTTAATAAATAAATGATGTCTGATGATTTATAAATAAATAACGTTTGATGAATTATTTTGATTATTTGACATGTTATTTTGAGATGTTATTTTGAGATGTTAATTTGAGATGTCTTTGAGATGTTATTTTGAGATGTTTTGAGATGATAATTTGAGATGTTTTGAGATGATTTCAGATGTTGTTAACTTGGGTGTTATCATTACATTCATTGTTGTGTCGCATACATTGCATTTTTGAGATGGAGCTTATGCTCATTGAGATGGCCTAGATTGGCAAATTTTGAGATGAAGGCTATGATATGCCTTGTTGATGCCTCTATTAATTGGAAAATTTTTGAGATGGGTGTTCTGCTCGAATGGTACCACATGCATTTGCATAGTATTGAGTCGCATTATATGATTTCATAAAGAAGTGTATTTTGATGTTGATGAATGTATATTATTTTTGAGATTGTCGTTGATTATGAGATGAGAAGTGGTGATGTTGTTGATCTAATTTAATATATTAATTATCATGCACCTTATTATATTGTTAGATATCACACCCCTTTTGTTTAAATGTTTCCCTTATGTTGGTAACATGCAGGTAATCGAGAGTGAAAGTTGTATACCTTCAATAGTTCGAGTCGGTGTCATTGCTCTAATATGTAACACTCAGGGGGATGAACACTTGCTGTTTTGATTGATGATTTTTAGATGTTGAATTTTAATTTAATTATCATTAAATATGAGATGTTTATAAGTTGTTGTTTTTGTTAGAGATGTATTTAAGAATTCCACTGTGTAGATGTTGATTTATTTGATTAAAGATGTTATGTTGATGGTTCATCCGATGTTTGAAAAAGTGTTATATATCCACGATGAATGCAATAAATTTATTAGAAGAATCTGTGACGTCCCGATTCATTTGTATGATTGAAATTTTATAACTCTGATTCATCTTGCATAATTGCTTGGGGTAGAATTGGGGTGTTATAGGGGCAAATGGACTCCCACCTACGAAGGGCCATTTGTTGTCATGAGAGTGTTCTATGGCGGTGCCATGATGCTAATTACCATGGATGGAGAAGATTTCCCACATTCTGTGAACGTGGACATAGTTAAAAAATACTACGCATAAGATACCCGCTAGGTTGACACACCTAGGAAAAAATAAGGGCATCCCGGCAAACCAAAAGGTTTGGGAAAAAATTAGGGATATATGCAAAAGATTGTACACCCGGCAAGTTGAAAATCCGAAAGGGAGACTTAGGCAAAAATGGGTATCCTGGTGGGATGAAAACCCAAAAGGGCGGTCTAGGAAAAAGTTAAGGATTGAAAGCGTATAACTATGTCCTGTGGAATCACCACAGTCGACTTTATTACCAAGGTCCGAGATCAAACAGTCCAAGATCAATCCAATCAACTCCTGTCAACGACAAGGGGAATTCGAAGACATTGGGGCAATAGTAGAGTTGGAATGCAATGAGATCATTTCCACATGGCTATTTGTTTTTGTTTTCAATTTTTGTTTTCCTTTTGACGATTTCCTCTTACTAGGATCTCCGTCTCTTTGTACAAAAAAATTCCTATTCATGGGCAAAATATCAATACGAATATACTTTAAATTGAAAACTTTCTGTTTTTGTTTTGAATGCAAAAATGTCCAATGACTAAAATTGAACAAACATATGCATGTGAGCATAATTAAAAGTATTTGGTACATGTGTCCTGCTAAGAGGCAGCAAGCATCTCTTTAATGTATATGGAATATCCCCATAGAGTTTATTTCATTAGCATTATCCCCACAAGGACGGTTACAATAAACCATTCCTCAACAGATTTTCCCATAAAGTCTCTTTGCATAGGCTGATCCCCAACCAAAGTCTCAACCTCTTAACAACTCTCTCCCCAGCTAAGTTGGTCCTAAAAGAATAAGCCTTATAAATCTCTTCCTAAAAGAACTCATTTCGTCAACAGTTCATCAAGTGTTTATCAACATGGTTTATTTCCCCAACAGAGTTTATTTCCCAAACATGGTTTATTTCCCCAACAAACAACATACAACAAAAAACATACAACAAACAACAAATAGAAAAATTCCCTGGCATAGTCTATCCTCTCCAGCTTGAGTTTGCTTTTCAGACTATTACAAATCAGAGGGCTGTTGTACCCCAAAATTTGCCCTCGCATTTTTCCTCAAGAAATCACAGCTTCAGGCGTTTCCTGATTTTTCAAACTGGCTCAAGAATCGGTCAAACAAACTTTTCTCGTCAGTCAGACACAATTAGGGTTTTATTGATTTTCATGGCTCTAGAACAGTTCACACAGTTTGCTTAGGGTTTTGGTTGATTTTGGCTCAACTTTGATCAGGCGAACGCTTCTTTGGCATTTGATCAGGAATTAGGGTTTTTGTGCGCGCGTTCTCGGAAAGATTTAAATTCTACAGTGATTTTCAAGTTATGATGGGATGTGGATTGAAACATTTGGATTAAATTCGCATTGTGTGACTAAATCAGTGAAAGGATGCTTTTGGATTGAATTTGCAGTGTCTGGTAAAAATCAGTAAAAGGAAGAATAGATCTGGGCAGTTGTTACGATTGACTGTGCATTAATTTGGATTTGTGAAGTGCCAAATTTAATTGATCAATGCCGAAGAAATGTTTATTTGATTATTTACTATTCTGAATTTAAATGATTGGAATTTATTTTCCATTTATTATAATTTAAAGAATTTTAAATAATAAATAAACAATTGGAGAAGGAAAGAATTAATCAAATAAAAGGATTTTTTATTTATCTTTAAATTATTTGTATAATTGTTTTTTGTTTACAAAATGTTTACAATGACAATGTTACATTTATTTAATAAATAAATAACTATCCTAAGTATTTTTCTAAATCTTCAATTCTTCATCTTCTATCCCTTGCTCCAGTACTCCATGGAATTTTATCTGCAAAACAAAGAACAAAAGAAAAGTCAATTGCAGATAAATATTAAAGAGAGAGACAGATAAAAATAAAGTTCATCATTAAGGGCAACTGACTAGGATCAGTTAGCCCTCTTTGCAAATCACGGGATTTCTCCCGGTTCACAAAGAGGGATGAATATTTGCTTGCTAATTTGGAATGCACAAAGTTGAAATTCACAAGTCAAAATTGTCAAACCACTACATACTGCATATTTCAAAACAAACTGAACTAGGCCTAACCACAAAGTCCAAACTTAATCACAAATTCCAAACTGTCCACAAACTGTACAAGGCTACTCAAAACTGTCAAAAGGAGATATCAAAGTACCAAAAGGTACAAGGTGCAGCACAAAATCTGGAGGAAAAGGGACAAATATGCAGAGAAAGATTAATATGCAAGTAAGCTTTTCATTTTCATCATTTCCCAGTGCTGCCCTTTCAGCTTTAAGTACACATAAAACATTGTTTATTATTTTAATTGTACTGGAGAGGGAGAGAGAGAAGAGAAAAGAAGTGCAGGTTTTGCAGGCTTAGGCTTTAGGCGTGAGAAACAAAATATAAAAAGCAATCTGTCAATAAAACAGTAGGAGGCGAGGAGATATCAAAAAAAAATATAAGATATCAAACAGAGATCAGAGGCAAAGAAAAAAAAAGATAAGAAAAAAAAGAATGCAAACTGATGCAAGCCTGTGCCACCAGTTTCAAACCAATAGCCTACTGAGAACATAAGCTCAACAAACCTGCTAAGCCTCACAAAAACCAGTAAAGCCTTAAGCTCAACAAACCTGCTAAGCCTCACAAAAACCAGTAAAGCCTTAAGCTCAACAAACCTGCTAAGCCTCACAAAAACCAGTAAAGCCTTAAGCTCAACAAACCTGCCCAAACCATACAGCAGCATACCTGCCTAAAGCCAAACACAAACGGTCCAAGCCATAACCATAAAAAGCCCCAACTTGTTATCAAGCCCTCTAACCTGTCAAACAATACACACCAAAACTCCAAGCCTGAACTATCCAACAACAATAGCATCACCTGCCTCAGCACATAAGCCTTAAACCATGGGACATGTTCTCAAACAAGTCCAAAAACCAAAATCCTGCCTATAAACCTCTAACACAAAGCCAGAACCCTGAAACCAAGTTCAAGCCAATAACTCAAAGCCCTCAGACAGTCTCATCACTGGGCAAAAGTCCATATCAAGCTAGGCAACAGAAGACATCCAGAAGAAGAAGAAAAGAAGTGTCTCAACCAAGCACAGAAGGGAAAAGTATTCAAGGCAACCAAACATATCAACATTCAGGCCCCTCAGAACTCAGGGAGCTCATCACTGGGTTAGCATACAAGGCAACTCAATAAGGCAATATAGGGTAAGACCACGAGCCCTCAGAGTTGCCTCATCATAGGGCAAACATATAAGGCACCAAGGCATCCAGGCAACTCAAAGTCAGAAAAGAGGCATCAAGGCAACCAAACACAAGCATACAAAAAGTAAGCCAAAGAGTCAGAGAAGAAGATAAAGAAGCGTTTCAAGGCGTCAAGATAATCAAACAAAAGAAGCATACATAAGCATACAGCAAGCAAGCAAGAAGAGGAAAAAGACACTAAAGCCAGGTTTTCAATATCATCATCAAACCGAAAGTAAGACACAAGTACCAGGATCTCCAAGCAAAGCTAGCTCAGCACCGTCCCTCACCGCCTTGGCCGCCACAGCTCCTCTCAACCCTTTCCTCCTCCGTCTCCAAAAGGTAGTGCAGTTTTCTTCCTTTTCTTTTCATGCCTCAGCAGAAACACAATAATAAGCATTAGAATACGAAATCATAACATGCAAATAACAAAACCCTAATGAGATTAAGACAAAGATCATTACCTTGAAATCTGTCGCCCTAACGATCCATTGAAGGGAAGAGGAAGGTTGAGGACGCCGGTGGCCATGGGCAAGAGAAACTCAGGCGAAGGTGGAAGAAGACGAACGAAGCAAAACGAAGAACGGCACTGCAAACCCTAAGTCCAAGTGAAACAAAAATTCAAGAACCCTAAAAACATTGTTAAAATGCTAATGGGCCTAACCCCTTTCCACACTGAAGCCCAACGAATTTCCAGTTCATACCCCCTGTTCTATTCATTTCCTCTAAATTGCATTTGGGCCTCAAACCTTAAAGCCCATTTCTGATTTCTTTCAAAACCATTTTTAAAACTATCTATATTCTTTTTACAAATTAACATGAGTTTTTATTACATCAAATTTTTTTTATAACATAATTTTGAACACAATATATTTTATTCCTCTAACTTAAAATATTTTTATTTGTACATTAATACATTAATACAAAATACACAATATAATTAAAATGTAAAACATTTTTCCTTCTTTTAAGTAAAATACTTTTTTGTACATAATAAATGAAAATACATCTTTTATACATAATATAATTAAAATTGAAAACATTTTTTTCTTTTAATTAAAATACCTCTTTTGTATATATTAAACAAATATGAAGATACAAATTTATATCAAATGTAAGTAACAATTTTCAAACTTAGAACATTTTCTTTTTCTTAAATTTTCTTTTTGTACATATTAAAGAGAAATACGAGATTACAAAGATTAATTAAATAAACATTTAATTCTTTTCATTTAGGTTAAACAATACTTAAATAATACACATTTAAGTTCACATCTTACCCTGTAAATAACATACGTACACGTACACTTACACAATACATTTGACATTTGACAATATACATTTGTTATTCTTATACGTCACATTACATTATTTACACTTTTATCGCAATTCGATTTGGTTGTAAATTATTGGACACTACATTCCTATAGTCTCATCCCCATTTGTAAATTTGTACCCCCACTCCCGGATACTATTTGTAGTAGCGTAGACTTTAAATTCTTGCAATTTACCGCTTTCAAATTATACCATGGTTAGACCTAGGGTTTGCATGTACATAAAATCAAACGCTAGATAACCTAATACAAGACAAATACACGAAATCAATACACAATCACACTTGCACCCCTAGGGTAATCCCGCTTGTTGCCTTCCAAAATGGGTCATGCTTGCACGTCGAGTTTTTTTGGCAAAACAAATTCAAATGATCATAAGTCCCTCGATGACGCTTTCGAAAGTTGCCTAAAACGGAATGATCATAGTCCCTTCAAGCAAATTGCCAAAGACACTTGGCACCATTGCATTTATGGTCCATACGATGACCCGCGCCCGTCCCGTTAAACATCCTAAACGCAAGATTGTCCACCAAATTCAATGGTGGAACAAAATTGTTAAAAAGGGTTGAAAACATAGAGAAAACCTTTGAGTACAATAGGGGTAGACAAAACTCTTAGTTACTTGAGATCAACTTGCAAAAACACTTGCCTTCTTTTCAAAAACCACACTTCATACACACTTTCAAAACAAACTCTTAAAAACATTTGAAACATCTTTTCGAAAAGATACACACCTTTGTAAAACATTCGAGTAAAGAATTGTTACAAGGGTTGCCTAAGACAAGGCATCTTCTTCAAAAACATTTTCAAAACACACACACACACCACAATTTCAAGCAATCGAAAATCAAGGCAAGTGATCTAAAAACCAAGTAACCAAGAGCCCATGGATAACCATGGATGAAAAGGGTGCTAATACCTTCCCTTTTCATAATCTACCCCCCGAACCCACGAAATATCTCAAAAGGTTTTTGCTGTGCTTTTTTAACCCTTCCTTTAGGATAAAATAAAAAGTCGGTGGTGACTCTTGCTCAACCGAACAAGTGCGAATACAAACGCAAACCTCAAGTCAGTTCTCCCACCATATCACAGAACTGGCGACTCTGCTGGGGAGTACTACTCAAAGTGGGGTTACCTTAGGGTTTAGATCACCTTTACATTCTTGCTTTGTTTGCCTTGATTGATTTATCTTTTGGGTCCTTGTTTGGGTTTGTTGTAAATCCTACACCCGGATTTGGGGCACCTTTTTAGGTAAATAGCAAAAAAACTGTGAGGGAACTGTGCGGGGTATACCGACATGGTTGAAGCAGTAAGCTATGTTAGTGTGACATATTTGTGAGTACCGATAACCCTTGAGTTCAGTCAAGGAGAGTACGGGGCCGCTGAGTGATGTCGTGAAGCACTAACGAACTCTTAGAACCTTAATTGACCATCTTAGCCTTTTTAGGGGTAGTGAGATGACCGACTTTGGTGCAGTCCGAAGTTGGTAGATACTCGATACTACACTCATTTGAGGGTTGTTTTCTTGGAATATTTTGGTCGCCAGTAAGGGGCTAAACCGAAACAATGAACATAGAAAACAATCCAATGATATTGAGCTCCTTAGAACCCAGTTTCTATTTTAGGACAGGATGAGCCAACTAACTTCAAGAGGGTACTTACCTATAACCCCATGCAAGCCTAAACCTAGGGACTTGTTTGCTTTGTGTGAATATGATTACCTGTATATACACTTACTTGCTTGTGCATACATGTACATAACATCATGACATCATACCATAGCATTTTCAATAACCATTTCAAGGATCTCGAGGGTTCTTTTGATGCAGGGTTACATTGAACCAGACGTCTACCAAAGGGCAAGAGGTTTCTCCTCTAAACAAAGGCCATCAAAGATCAAGTGCAACAACTTGAATCAGTGGCTATGACCCACTCGACATGGTGAGCTTGATTCTCGTGGAAAGACATCCACCAGTACACAGTTCTCCAATCAAAGATCAAGTACAACAACTTGAATCAGTGGCTATGACCCACTCGACATGGTGAGCTTGATTCTCGTGGAAAGACATCCACCGGTGCAAAGTTCTCTAATCCAAGAGCAAAGTTCAACCTCTAACATTTTCTTGTGTTTACCCCAAGAGATCTTTGAAAACATGCATCCACATATCATGCATTGCATCTTAACAATCTTTCCTTTTTCAGGTTTCCTTACTTTCATGTTGTTTATTTCAGTAAGAGATGGCTCTAGAAAGGTCTGTCAAAGACGTCCAAGACCAGACTGCTCAGCTACAGGAAATGTTCCTGAACTTGTCTCTGGGGCAAGAAGAAATGAAATCTCTCCTCACAAAGGGCTTGGAGAATTCAAACAATACCAGGAGTGATCAGCTTGCGGAGCTGCAGTTTGATCTGGCAACATTGAGGATCCAAATGATGGGGCAGTTAGTGGGCCAGATGGCTCTCATCCAAGACCTATCTCAAAGACAAGAGGAACTCAGAGTTCTTGTCCACCAACTGCTTCCAAACAACCAATTGGGGCAAACATCTGAGGTTGAAAAGCAAGTCACCGCTCAGCCTCCATCCACTCAAGAAGACAAGGGGAAAGCTCCTTCGCTTGCTTCAGGGTCACAAGCCCATCAATAACCTCGCCAGCGTCAACGGGGTAATCGGCGTAAGCCAGAAACGTCGGGAAGACAGTTCACGGAGACTAAGATACCATCATTCTTCATACTGAAGCGCCTGTTGGAGGTCAACCTGCTTACTTTAAGGGATCCTCCTCAGAAGCTCAATACCTCCTCTCCTAACTATCGTCCCGACGCATTTTGTGTTTACCACTCCTACAGCCCGGGACACGACACCAACGACTGTTGGACCTTGAAGAACAA
The DNA here is from genome assembly GCA_948472305.1 of Vicia faba. Lineage (NCBI taxonomy): Eukaryota > Viridiplantae > Streptophyta > Magnoliopsida > Fabales > Fabaceae > Vicia > Vicia faba. The sequence continues at coordinate 292,882 of CATIWC010001146.1, forward strand.
GACTCAAGATCTGATCGACATTGGAGTGCTGGAATTCATGCCAGACGGCGAGATGAAAATATTCCGTTAAGGGGTTCTCCACCTGAAGTGACAAAGCTAAAGCTGAAAGACTTTTGTTTCGTTTGAATTTTCAAAGTTGTAATTTCTTTTGTTGTCAAACAATTATCTGTTGATGTTAAACTTTGTTTTCATTAATGCATTGCATATGTTTGTCTTGAATTCATCCATTCGTTTCACTACTCTTATGCTTTCTTTATGATATTTAACTCTTGACAAAAAGCTGCAAGCCTTTAGAGGGAGTATGATGAAACAATACCATGATCTTATACAGTATGCTTTTGAATAGACCTTGCTGATGATGTGCAGGCATTTCTTTCAAATCCCAAACACTGGAGTTATAAGGAAGATAATCCCTAGTCAACCCGTTCGAGCCAAAGAAGTAGGAGTTTCCTGTTCTAAACAATCAAAACCTTTGATATAAACCAGGGGCAGGGTAGTATCTCAGTTAATTCAAGAGAAACGCGCATTGAAGTCGCAAACTCTCAGTTCGTAATACAACGAACGACGTCAAAGAAAAAGAAAAGAATTCCTTTGGAATCAAAAGACAAGGGTGGTTCCCTATCACATAGACAGTCAATCTCTCAAAAGAGGAAGGCCCACCAAGCCAAAACCTATAAAGGAGGCTTAAGAAAGCTAGGGCATCCCGCTGACTGTAATCTCGAAAATGGGAACAGTCAGGCAAAAGTTAGGGATAACAAATCAAAATCAAAATAGTGAGGTCATTACAAATCCTCAACAACATGAAAAAAAATGTTGCAAAAGAAAAAAGGAGATGATGACTATCTCCCCAAATGCAATTGGTGAACCATCGCCCAAAAGTCGTTCCAAACTCAAAACAGAGTGCGACGCACAATTAACTGAGCTTAGGTGTGAAGAACATCACGAAGAGATAACAATTAGCTATAATCCCCAATGAGATACTATGAAGCCTGGACCCGACCAGATAATAGTATAACTTTTCAAAAAAACTATGAAGCCTGGACCCGACCAGATAGTATTTACCACTTCAAGAATCTGCGAAGTCTGGATCCGACCAGATAACAGTTCAATTTCAAGAAATCTTGTGCAAAGCCTGAAATCCGACCAGATAACAGTTAATTTATTCTTCCCTGATAAGTTACCGTGAAGCCTGGATCTGACCAGATAGCAGTTGACTTCCTCATCCTCAGCAAGTTGGGTGAAGCCTGGACCTGACCAGATAACAACTAAAATTCAAGAGATATTCCCCGGTGGAAGCATTCTTTTAACAAAATTTGAAGATATGTATATTCTTCATCCCCAACAGCAATCTGGGATTCAGAACTCCTCAGCAGTAGTCAGGGATTTATTTTCCCGGAAAAATATGCATCCCACATTCATACATCATAGCATATACATACAAAATGAATTTAGCACAATCTCATTCATCTTGTGAACATCAAGCATACATCTGCATTTTACTAACCTTTTTTCCCATAGGTAAAACATCAAGTTTTAGTATAAATCTACCAAAGATTTATGATGATACTTCTTCCATTGTTTACCATCATTCCTCCAAATGGAATCTATAATCCCATTCCCAATACATCTTCGAGTGCAAATTTCTGGGCACTCTAGTGTTCAATCATCTTCCACCTTCAAGTCACGAATGGCGGATCCACCAATCTAACTCTTCATGTTTAAGAAGATTGAACAGGGGCAGCTATTGTACCCCAAAATTTTCCCTCTCATTTCTCAATAAATATATTCTAAGATCTCCAATTGATTCAAGACTGCACAAGGTCTGACCAGCTCAAGACACTTCCTCAACACTGACAACTCAAAATTAGGGTTTGAGTTTGCACAAAGACAAATGGACTTTTAATGGCCCATATGACTTTCATGGATCATTTTGGACCCTCAAGATTTCTCATGTCAAGTTTCAAGTCTTGGATCACATTTTTGCTCAGTCAATTGATCAGTTGACCTAAAATTAACTATATTGGGGAAAAAGTCAATTATGGTCAATTTGCAGTCAAACTTCATAGTTTTTTATCCATATCAACATCATGAACTCATATGTGTCATTTGATCAATATTGGATCACAATTCCTCAAGAAATTTGATCAGGTCATCAAAAGGGCAAAATGGTCAAAATTAGGGTTTTGACTTAGGAGGTTCAGTTTTTGACTTTTGACCTAGCAAATGATTTATTGGTTTAAGTTATGTTCTCAAGGATTCAAATACATAATTTTTACCTAATGGCATGGCTCAAAATATTTCTCAAGATCAATTGATTGACAGATGAATTTCAATCAACTAATGAAAAGTCAACTATACACTGAAAAGTCAAAACTTTGACTTTTTGATCAAAATCAAGTTTCAAAGATTACAATTCATCAAGACATGTCAAAATATGAAAATTGTTAATCATGGAATTAAAAAGTCAAAATTCATCTTTGAAAAGTCAAATTTCCAAGACTTTGAATTTTTTCTAAGTGTTGAAAAGTTCACATTTTTTCATTACTTTGAGCCAAATTTCTACCATGATGCAAGATGATTCAAGGGAAACTTCTAACATGAAAGTTGTATATATAAATGAGATCTAAAACATTTAAGGGAAGAACTTTTTCTATAAATTCTTGGATTTCAAGTTATGAATTTGTGAAGACATGCTCATGAACTAAAAAGACTTAGTAAAATTTTGCCCTAGTTAGGCAGGATTTTGACCTAACTTCGTGGAAACTTTTCACCTAGTTACAAATTGAATTTTAAAAAATGTAAAACATGAAGGTTGTAGGGGATGTTACAAGCTTTCAAAAATGTCCAATAACTCATTGATATCATGTTTTTTCTAAGATAATCGAATCCATGAAGTTAGGGTTTCATTCTTGTTTTGCAAGGCAAATTTGTGAAGAACACTTGATCCAATATTCAAGCATGATGTACAAATCCCACTTTGCAAGCTTATAACTTGCATTTAACTCCATAATTAAATGTTTACACAACTGTTAGAGCTTTGATCCAAGCATTTGAGGCATTGTCCAAATGATTATTCCATTAATGGCATAAAGGTAACACTTCCATTTTGGAAAAGCAAGCTTTATTGCAAAAGTCAATGTATAGAGCTCCCAACTTGTTTCATATGAGTACAAGCAATGTAAAAGATAAAAGCAATATGTCTAGAGCCTCCCATAAACTCAGGTCATGCTTGTACTATGCCTTGAAACCATGTTTTCCACTTTTCTTCAAAATCAAGTAACATGGCCATAACTCTATATCTCACAGAACTGTCAACTTCAAATCCTCTAACCTTTTTCATATAATTATACAAGTTATTTGCATGCTAATACACGAGTTCAAGCAACCTCAAAACCTCCCAAGCACCATGCTGCATAAAGTCTACCATAACTTAACAGTTTTGAACAAAAACTCATCATCTCCATTTTCACTCGTGCATTTTGATTTCTAATCATCCAAACACTTTACATACATCATATACAAGTGTTCCAGGCCCCTGTTTCATTATTGTAACCCCTCCATCACCATCCACCATTTTCAAAACTGAAGCTTGCAACTTGACTTGAGTTGGGAGTTTCAGCTATCCTCAAAGCAAAGTAGGAGTTGGAATACACTCAAGGAGGTCCATGCCAGCTAAACATATCATTGGGAAACCTCAAAGTTTTCTCAAACTGAAAACACGACCTCCATATGCAAGGTAAGTTTTCTGAACTTTTATCTCTTCATACAAGCATCATTTGATTCTGATTTATGAAGATAAAATGTAGATATCATTGCCCCAAAGTTGTACATATTCATAGTTTTCATTTATATTGATTGAGCTTAGAGAATTTTAGGTTTGAATCTCTGAAAAAAGTTAGGTCATAATTTGGTACTTTTAGAAATTCATGTTCATCTTTGAGAATTAGTTTAAGTTATTTACATATTCATAATCGTGGTGAAATTTCTAACAAGTTTGATGTTGGAAGTTTTGTGAATGGATGTGAAATGAGGGAGTTACAAGAAGCATGGCTGGAGGTTGAAGATGAAGTCATTTCTAGGACTTGATTTATGTTATAAATTTATTGTTTCAGCTAAGTTAACGGATGTATAGCCACCCCAGTGGTAAGGCAGTGCACGTTTCATGTCAAGGGTGTGGGTTCAAGCCCTAACGCAGCCACTTTTTGTTATTTTTCAACATTTTCTTTCTCCTTGTTACAAGTCAGCGCATTGGGCCTCTACCATTTTTGTTGATTCTCACCCCCACTTCACTGCACAACACTGGCCCCAACCTTTTGTTTTATTTTTTGAGTACAAAAAAATCCCATTGGGTCAAGCTTCAAAAATCTATTTTTTCTAATAAACCCCTAAATTCCTTTTTTCACCTCCTGACTTTATTTTCATTTTTATTTTATTTTATTTTATTTATTATTTTTATTTTTATTATTATTATTATTTTTTTTATTAATAAAAATCCAAAAATGTTATTTACATACTTATTTTTTTTATTTTCATTATAAAACAAAAAGACAAAAAAATATTTTCTTAAACAAACTTAATTTCTTTTTCTTAATAAATTAATAATTAGATTTAGGTTTAGTTATTTTCTTTTTTATTTAAAATGAACTTATAATTTAGATTTCTTTTAATTAAATTAATTTTCATTCTATTTTTATTAAACTTAAAACCTTTTCTAGAAAAACCCTAAAAAATGCTTTCAAACTTAATTCTTTTCTTAATTAGTTTAGGCTTAATTTTCTTAATTTAATTAATCATTTTCTTTTAGATATTTAGGTTAAAACCCATTTCCTCAAAAATCCAAATCAAAATTATTTATTTTCCATTTATATCCTTGTATATTATTTATTCATTTCTTGTACGTTATTCAATATGGTTGTAATAGATAATTAGGTTTAATTTCTTGCAATCCCCATTTGTAAATTTGTATACCCCATCCCCCTATGATGTAATAGCGTAGTAATTTTACTTTCCGCAATTTATCGCTTTCATATAAATGCTAGTAATTAGGGTTTGTATGGAAAGATAAAATCAACAAGTAGATAACCTTAATCAAAGATTAAATGCATGCAAATCAAACACACTATTCACACATGCACCCTTAAGGTTAACTCCACTTGTTGCCTAAAAAATGGTCATGTTATGCATGTGAGATGTCTTAGCAAAAACAAATCAAAAATACAAGATCATAGTCCCTCGGTGATGCTTCAAATGTTGCCTTTCAAATGATCTTAGTCCCTCAAAGAGAAATGCTAAGATATCTCACAACATTACTATCGTGACTATACGACGACCCATGCCCGTCCCTTTTACATCCAAAGATAAGGCTTCTTACCAATCAATAGTGAGATAGCAATATCAAAGGAAAGGAAGAAATGAACAAAATACTTTTGAGTAGGTAGATTATTCCTAGTTGCTTGCTCACTTTCAAAAACAAACATCATTGCTCATTTTCAAAACAAACACCAAACACCTTTCCATGAAATATTTTCAAAAAGTCCAACACTTTGTATATGTTCTTACGAACGAGAATCATTACATAGTTTTCCTAAACGAATGCGCCTTTTCAAAAATACTTTCAAAAACCACCATAAAGCACATTTTCAAACAAAAGCAAGTGATCTAGCAAGAAACTAAGAGCCCATAGATAACTATGGATGAAAAGGGTGCTAACACCTTCCCTTTTCATAATCTACCCCCCGAACTCAAGAAATAATCTCAAAGGTCTTTCCTGTTCTTTTCAACCTTTCCTTTTGGATAAAAGAAAAGTCGGTGACGACTCTTTCTAACTGCAACAATTGCGATCAAACGCAAAACATTCCAAGTTAGTTCTCCCAATGTATTACACTTCCCAAATTGGCTGCAACTTAAATTCCACAGAACTAAAAAATTCCAGGGTTATACGCTCAAAAGTTGGCGCTTCGTAATGCATGAATTCTAACACTCCTAAGATATGAAACATTCTATTGATTTCATCAGATAAACCCAGTGTTAATAGAGTTTTAGAACACAAATACCTCGTTGGCATCATATTACACTGAATATGGAGCGAGTAGCGCACCTCATGTGTTGGTTTTTCAAAGATGATTCCATGAGCATTATGTTGTTCCATCGGAATAGGATTTCTCCTTGATCGAGCCCTTGATGGTTCAGCAGCAGGATGTTTGCCTCTTGTACTACGCTTGGGGGGCATTTTGGGTACCTAAAAAATTCACATGAAATTGAACACGAGAATTAGAGGAAAACACTATCGCGGAGTGATAGAGGATGGAATTTTGAACACTTTTTGTGAAGGCGGTATGGTGATAGATTTAGTGTGGTGGTGGGTAAGTGAAGCTTTTGGTGATGGAGTCTATGGAGTTTTTTAGGGTTTTGGGGGAGATAAAAGGAGAAAGAGAAGAATAAGAGAAAGTGAAAGTGTTATGAGTGGGATAAATGGGAAAATATATATAAGTTAGGTGGGCCCTCCCACAAAAGAGAAAAACAAAAGTAAAAAATTTGTTTTCGTCTGGAGGACACGGGCCGTGTCTGATGACACGGTCGGCCGTGTCGAGTTCTGTCTCAAAATTATTTTCCTCCATGCTCCAGTAATTCTGACACGGTCCGTGTCATGTGACACAGGCGGTCGTGTTAGCCTTTGGAAAAATGGTACTATTCAAAATTTAGTTAGACATCACTGCTACTGACATGGGCCATGTCCCGTGACACGGGCGGTCGTGTTAGCTTTTGATTCCTCCTAAAAAACATATTTTTCTCTCTACATATGTTGATTCCAAATTTTCCTCCTCCTAGAGTAAGACATTGTATGAACCTACCAAGAAAAATTTAAACCTACAACAAAACAAAGAAGCTAGTTAGAAATAAAATATGTGGGTTACCTCCCACGAAGCGCTTTGTTTAACGTCGCATGGCTTGACGATCGTTCGTCGTACCCTTTAAGATGAACATTATCAATGAGACTAAATATCAGAAGCCTATAGAATGATATGTCTTGATCTACATGTTTGATTTGGTGGTTGTTGATATAGGGATGATGTACCAAAGTACTGTATTTTCTCGTAAATATTTGCTGATTTTATAAGGATATTAATGTGGTTGTTGGTTGATGGTGAGTTGTGTGTATATTTGTTGAGTTATGCGGTTAAAATGACGTTATAATGATTTTGTTCCCATTGCTGTGATGTTGTTGTTGGTTACAGTAAAGGAAGAATAATATTCCATAATGAGACGAAGTTGATTATGTTGGCTATGTCGATATCACTAGGGTGATACAATAATATGAATAGTGTTATTGATATTTTGTTGATAATTGACATATATATATATATATATATATATATATATATATATATATATATATATATATATATATATATATATATATATATATATATATATATATATATATATATATATATATATATATATATATATATATATATATATATATATATATATATATATATATATATATATATATATATATATGTATGTGTGTGTGTGTGTGTGTGTGTGTGTGTGTGTGGGGGGGGGGGGGGGGGGGGGGGGGGGGGGGATGAAATTGTGTATGTGTTTTGGTGTTGAAAATGTTGTTAAGATGATAATGTGATGTTGTATATCCAAGTATAAGTATGTTATAGTTGTTACTACTTTAAATGTTGATATGTAAAAATATTGTTGGAATGGTTGATAAGTTATTAACGATTATGTCGCGAAAGTGTTGAATGATTAGCATGTGTGTATTTGATTTAAATCCTGTTGAGTTATTGTTATGTCGAGAAAGTAATGGTCAACGTGTTTCCAGACGTAACTTGGGAATCAGAGAGTGTGATGCGGAATTTGCATTAAGAGTGGTAGTATCAAGTAGATTTTCGAGGACGAAAAATATTCTAAGTGGGGGAGAGTTCTAACGCCCGTTTATTTAATTAACTATTAAATTAGGTATTTTCGATTAATTTTGAATTATTTGTTGAAAATCGTTGACATGTTGTGTTATGTTGGATTTGTTGAGTTCTGATGTTGTCATTAGTCGGTTAAACTAGTGGATTAAATTAGTTGAGTAATATTAGTAATAATGTTAGAAATAGTAGAATAATAGGTTAATTGTGTTGGGCCTATTTTTATGGTTAGAAGTAGTAATATGGGGGTATGTTGTTAAGACCAATAGAATAATAATATTGTTAGATTAAGTTAAATATAAATTAGGTTAATTAAAAGGTGAAGAAAAGTCTTAGAGAAGTACGTGAGAAGTTACAAAGAAGAGGAATAGGAAAAGAGGCAAAGCTAGGTTTTCAATCGGAGAATTTTAGAGCGATCTTCAATCTGAGGTAAAGGTGGGGTTTTGACTTTATAATGGGAGTTGTGATGAATAGTAAGTATGAATTGGGTTGGTGTAATATTGTTGTGCGTATGATTGTTGTTTGTGTTTCTGAAATTGTATGTTATCATGTTGTTATCATGTTGTGGATGTTCCTGAATTGTTTGCAGAATTAACTATTTGTTGTTGGAAATTATAATATTGTTGATATAGTTGTTATATTGCTATGATGTTCCATGGTCTTAAATTAGTGGTCGAGGAGAATACTGAATTCTGATTTAGCGTTGGTGACAGAACAAATGAAGTATGTGTGAAGGGTCAAAACACATTGTGCTGAGGGGCACAGGTGGGTGCCGAGCGGCATAATATTAAGTGTGTCAAGGGGCACGATTGGACGTGCCGAGGGGAACGCATGTGAATTGTAATCATGGTGAGGGCCATGGTGTTCTATGTGGCGAGTGCCACCGTTCTTAGGCCACTTTAGTATTTTCTTTAGTTCCTGATCCACATATTGTTTTAGCATAATTCAGCCCTAAATTAATTATGGTCAAGTTACAATTGAAGTACATGTAGATTTAGGAAAAATAAAAGAAAACTGTTTAGTTAATATTTTAGTAACAGTAACTAGTAGTCAGTAGAATATAATGTAACAGAAAAACATTACAGTAGTTAATACTGACGAATTTTGTTGTGTTGCCTGTATTGATTGACTAAAGCCAAGTTGTAGGCTATTAACAGTAAAAAAATAGTAGAGATAATTCATAGTAGTAGGATGTAATTGCAGGAACCTTATCGGAAAACTATTAGCGGTATAAACACATAGTACATGTAGCAGGAATAAGTTGACAGTAGAAGTTAATTGTGAAATAGTGACAGAAAGTTATTAGCAATAAAACAACAGTAGATAATTAAATAGTAGCACTAGCAGTAGTAAAAATTGTTGATAGCAGTACTATCTTATATAATAGTGCAGCAGGTTAATATTAGAGGAACCGTCACAGAACGTCTAATAGTTGAATATAGACGTATAGCTGAATAATTATGTAGTGTTATTGCAATGGGTCTCGATTGTATTTATGAATTTTACTATATTGTTATAATGTCAATATTGTTGATGATACGAAGTTGTAGGATATATCGATGTTGTTGAAATGCCTATAATTCTTGGCAGATAGGTTGTAGGCTTGTGGCTAAAGTTCAATTATGTTGAGTTGATGTTGAATTGTTGTTGATGTTATAGGCTTATGGCCAACTTTGATTTATGTTGAGTTACTGTTGAATTATTTTTGATGTTATAGGCTTATGGCCAATGTTGATTTATGTTGAGTTATTGTTTGTTGTTGTTGTTGCTACATTCATGTTGCGCCGCATACACCACATATCAAGTTGGAGCCGATGATTGTTAAGTTGGCCTGGATTGGCAAACTATTAAGTTGAAGGCTTATTCCTTGTTGATGTCTCTATTTATTGGCAAATTATTAAGTTGGGAGTTTTGCTCCGTTGGTACCACACACATGTGCATAAAAATCAAGTCGCATTTCACATTGCATCTTGAGTTGTTGTATAGAATAATTAGTTGTGTTGAATGTTGTTAAAAAGCTATGAAGTGTGTAGCGATAAAAAATGTAGCGGGGTAAATCGGAGATCGAATTATTGATTAATTCGTCTCACAAAAGCAAGAGTCGCTACCGCGCTTTATTATTTCCAAAGGAAAAGGGAAAAGAGCGAAATAAAACCCTAAATATGCAATGTAAATAATAATAAAAATACAAAGCGTTTTTGAAAAGAGATCTTATGGTTCGGGGGTTGGTTATACAATGGGAAGGTACTAGCACCCAATGCATCTATAGTACTCTATAGGAACCTTTTGAAATATCTGTTTTATTTAAAATTGATTGCTTGATTGAAAACAAATTGTTTTGGCCGAAACGGGATACGGACGGGTTTTTGAAGATACGACGACCTAATGTCGAAGTTTTTGCTTAAAGGGCGTAAATTTTGAAAAGGTTGAATATTTGAGGAAAAATTATCCTAAGTTTTAATGAAATGCGAAAATTCGCGCAGTTAGACTTGAGGACATGAAGTCAAGCAAATTTACTGTTTTTCCTTTGGATTTAAACATAAACAGAATAAACAAATAAATAAACACGCGGACAACATATGCGAATAATGATTAAATAACGATAATTTAAATGATAGACTAAATGATGCGAATAATGTGTTTTTATGATTTTTTTTGTTTAATGTTAACGGGAAGAAAGTATTTTTAATTTTTACGCATTTTGATAGGGATAAAAAGCAAGAGAATTATTTAACGAGGACAATGTTTTTTTAGTTTTAAGTCATTATTTTATATATTTTGATATTAATATTAATAAGGCAAGAAAATGAATTAATAAAATATTTTTAAGTTTTTTCCTATTTTTTATGTGTTTAGAATTTTGTTTAATAACGATGTAAGAGGAGAATTAATTAGAAAAAATAAAATGTCTACATTCTTAAATTCTATATTTTTTTATGTATAAAAATACTTATTTAAAAGATTAAGGGGTTCTAATATTAAATTAAAAGTTAACAATTTACATTAATGAAATAAAATTAAAACTCTTAAATTAAATCCAAAATTAAACTAAGAGATCAAACTAATTTATATAAAAAACTAGTTAGACATATCTTTATTTCATTATACTTATCAATTAATTAACATAAATAATAATTCTACAAAAAAGATTAGAGAAAATAAAAAAAAGTGAAAAAAAAGTGTATCAAAAACAAAATAAAAAACAAGAAAGGTATATGGGCTAGATGGTTGAAGGCCCATGTAGAATCCAAAGTGGGGGGGGGGGGGGGGGTGTAGGAACAAAAACGCGTGGGCTTAAGCTGGAGAAATGGGGTGAGGCCCATATATTTTACAAAGTGTATTAGGGTTAGTTTTGTTTAACATAATGGGGATTAGGGTTCTTCTAGGCAGAACGGCGCATCTTTCTTCTCTTTGTCATCTTCTTCGCGTCTTCTTCTCCATATCCTCTGAGTTCGCTGTCTCTTCTTGCCATGGCCACCCACTCCAAACTCCTCTTCCCTCTAGCCGAACGAGAAAAGGGACGGCTACGGATTCGGTAAAACGTTATTCAACTCGTTAACGCTTAGTTCGTTTTTGCATGTTGATTCTGATTTCATGATTCTTATTTTGTTTGATTCTTATTGTTGATTCTTAATGTTGATTCTTAATGTTGATTCTTAATGTTGATTGAGGTACCATAGAAGTAAAAGGGAGAGGGAATCGTTACCTAGGTGTAGACGGAGGAGGAGGTCAGGAGCGAAGGAGGCCAGGCGGCGAGGAGAGGAGAAGCGCGAGCTCGCTTCGGTGACCGGTATTACGCGATTTTCTTCTTCTTCTTGTTGGCACTGTATTGTGATGTTTCTTCTTCTTCTGCCTTGACACTGTATTGTGATGTTTCTTCTTCTTCTGCCTTGACACTGTGCTTTGATGTTGGCCTATGATAATATTTTTTTGAGGCTTTACCGTAGCTTGGGTTTGGAAGTTGGTTTAGGTCCTATACAGGTTTTACTGGTTTTTGCCTCTTAGTTGCACGCAGGTTGTTATGGTGTTTATGTTATGCTTATTAGTTTGGACAGTAGGCATTTTGTGATATTGGCTTAATAGCTTAATCAAGTTAATGGTTTAGAAACTATTGGTTTTTTTTTAGGCCATGGTGAATGATGGTTTGAAAGCTGGTTTAGCAGGTTATGCTGTGGTTACTGGTTTTGTTGGTTGGACAGTAGAAAGAGTGGTGATGTTGGCTTGAGGGTTTAAGACAGTTTTTTGCAAGGTTTAGGCCATAGATGTTTTATGGTTTTGACAGTAGGGGAATAGTTATGCAGGTCTGCTGGTTTTTGTGTGAGATTGATGATAACTATTTTTTCTCTAAGTTTTTTTGAAGGCTTGGATATCTGATTCTTATGTGATTTCTTTGGTTATGTGTGTTATAACAGTTTTCCCTCTCCCTTGTTTACGTTACAGGCTGGAGATTTTGAAATGCTTTCCCTCTTCCTGGGCATTCTGCACTAGACTGCCATCTCCAATTTGTTTCTATTCTTCTTTTATGTTTTTATTTCTACTGGCTATATTTTACAGTTTGTCTTGTATCTCTTTTCTTGCCTATGCCAAGCCTGTAAAACCCACACTTCTCCCTCTCTTTTTCTCTCTCAGTACAGCTTTGACAAAAATATGATAGGCTGTACTTTTCTGAAATTGCAAATGGCCAGAAAATGATGAAAATAAGGAATGTCAACATTGCTTGCATATGTTGTTAAACTGCATGTTTTTGACTTCTAATGCAAAAGTAGCTTGTTTTGTTTTTACTATGTGGGCATAGGTTTACGTTGGCATTGCTTGCATATGTTGAGATCATGCAGGGACTTTGTATGCTGTATGTTTTTTTTGAAATATGCATTTGGATTTTGAAAAATGCAATTAATTTAAAACATGCAATTTTTGGACAAAAATAAACTTGTGCATTCATTTAAAAAATTCCTTTCTTTTTTGTGAACCGGGAGAAATCCCGTGATTTGCAAAAAAGAGTAACTGATTCCGGCCATTGCTTTTAATGATGAACCTTAAATAATTTCGCTTTTTAATTATTTATTCGAATTCTAATCTCTTTTAATTTTGCAGGTAACATCAAGTGAGCAAACAAAAACGCATTGGATCGGAAGTTTTAGAATTAGGAATATTAGATTAATTTTTTATTTCATTTTAGCTTTGTAAATTTATTATTGTAATTTTGTTGTAATAAATACAATGTTTACATAATAATTGTACAATTAGAAAAAATGAATAAAAAATCCAATATTCGCCAATTAATTTCTTCTTTCTCTCTAATTATTTATTTTATTGTTTACAATTCTTTAATCGTATAATAATTGAAAACGAATTTCAACTACCTACATCCAGAATAATAAACAGATAAATAAATAATTATCATTGATCAATTAATAGCCTCAATTATTTAATTCATCATCCATAACTTTCTAAATTATAATAATTAAAATAGAGTTTCAATTATTTAACTTAGAATGACAAATGATTAAATAATCGTTATTGACCAATAAACTTTTCCGAATATTTATTATATTATTCATAAACCTTTAAATTATGTAATAACTAAGAATGAATTCCAGTTATTTAAATTTAAGATAGTGAGTAATAAATAAATACTGTCTGCACAATTAATGCGCCTCTTCTCTAATGTTTACTTTATTATCTATACATCTTTAAACTACATAATAATCGAAAACGAATTTCAATTATTTAAATTTAAGATAATAAATAATTAATAAACATCATTTTAGCACGAATCGATTAAATGATTTAATGTTCAACATAAATAGCTCTCGGCCTGAAAAAGTTATGAATTTTAAAATCGATGGATCAAAACACTTGTAATGTAATGATGCAGGTAGGAGACGATATCTTAGGTCAAAATTTGGGGTACAACAGCTGCCCCTATTTAAGTTTCTTCTATCCGGAGATATGAAGATTGAAATCTTCGTTTCGACGAGATTGAAGGTACTTAAATACATAACTACGCAAATTTTGTCCTAAGATGCCGTCGTCATGTTTGATATGAATGCAGCGATCGAACTCACAGAGAAAGATATTGTGTGAAACAAGACAATGTTGGGGGAATCGAACACCAACAAAACACAGCGGCATGGATTATACATTACTGGGGAAACAAGCTATCGACTTCAAACGACAGACTCCTGACAGCGAATAAAATTGAGGGAATACGACCTCTAACCCTAACAAAGAGAGCATCTTGCATAGGCCATAACAGATCATTGATCCAAAACAGTGAGTTCGCAACTCAAGGTCGATGGTAGACAGAGAGTATCAAATTGCTGATAACTGATTACCGACTTCTGGAGGTATAGATTCGTAACAGACTTCTCTGCTAGATTTTCATAGATGTACTCATTAATGCTGAAGTAATAAGATTGTAGATACGAAAGTTGTTCAAATAAAGAAAACTGCCACTTGCTGTTGTCCAAAGAAAATACCGATAACATACAAGTTGCTCAAATAAAGAGGCTGCCACTTGCTGTCGTCCAAAGAAAATACCGATAACATACAAGCTGCTCAAATAAAGAGGCTGCCACTTGCTGTCGTCCAAAGAAAATACTGATAACATACACGCTGCTCAAATAAAGAGGCTACCACTTGTTGTATTCCAGAAAAGTAATAACATACCGGTAACTCATGAAGAGTTTGCTGCTTGTCGCTTTCGAAAAGATAAAATGACGCACTAGTAGCTCGTGAAGAACTGCTGCTCGGCGCTTTCAAAAAGTAAATGACGCACTAGTAGCTCATGAAGAACTGCTGCTCGGCGCTTTCAAAAAGTAAATGACGCACTAGTAGCTCATGAAGAACTGCTGCTCGGCGCTTTCAAAAAGTAAATGACGCACTAGTAGCTCATGAAGAACTGCTGCTCGGCGCTTTCAAAAAAGTAACGTACAAGTTGCTCATGAAGAGCTGCCGCTTGTCGTTTTAAAAAAGTAACGTACAAGTTGCTCATGAAGAGCTGTCGCTTGTCGTTTTCCAACGGTGTCTATAACGTACAAGTTGCTCATGAAGAGCTGCCGCTTGTCGTTTTCCAAAAACAAACAGAAGGAAATTGCGATGATATTGGCAGAGAATAAAATCCTCGTCAAAGAGAACCATGAATCAATCCTTCCCGAGGAGATCACCTACTTAAAGGTGCAACATAAATGCACCAGCCGTCTAGGTCGCGAACTTACTGGGGAGAATCAAAGAAATAGCCTACGCAAAGGGGCAACAACTTCATCCAGGAATAACCTAGAGAGAAAACGGTCAAACAAGACTCCACCCAATGAGAAAGTAACTCGATTGGGGAATTCATCCTATCCAGAAATGGACAAGGTAAGCTGAATCAAAAATCATCCACGAGGGTTAGCTCAGTTGGGGAATTTAGAAAGGAAGCATGTTTTCTGCCTAAGCTAACTTTCTACCTGGAAAGAACATATGTACGTTTATTTGAATAAACAAAGTACGACCCAAAATCAACGGCAAATGTGGATATGCATGCTGATATGAGTGTAAATGAGTAAATGAATACTATGCTGACAAAACAGACAGATGGAATATCTTCGAGATAATAAGATGTCACAGCAAGATAGATACTCGGCCAATCTTGAAAAGACGGAAGATAAATGGAACTGGAGACACAAAGCAACGTCGGAGGGTATCATGCTACAAGGCTCAAGTCTTCGGAGGAGAAAAGCATCCAAATCCAAAATTCTAACACCAATAGACCACGGTATGAGACAAAGCGTACCAAACTTCAGAAATCGCCCAAATAGAGATAGCCAAAACAATGCTTAACTGGGACAGCTGGGGAGTCACCAAACTTAGCACCCCGAAAAAAACACAAGTTTACACAACCAACACCTCATGACGATTCTGAAACGAAACATGCTCGTCATGCAAGGATAAACTACTGTACTGCTTTGCATTTCATGGCTTGACCATCTTCGGAACAACTGTTAATATTCCTTTCGTTATTCACGACACATTTTTTTAAAATAAGAACATTTTAAGTAAATTTGTTTCAAGTATTTCCATAAAAATTAAAATTTTGCCCACAAAAGGTAAATGCTCAAATTTCATTAATAAGATGGTAGTTCGCTAACAATGCGACTCCAACGGTTTACAAAAACTTGGGAAATAGTACATGAAATAAAAGGTCATACAAGAACAATGATCACTATTCTCCCTAACAACTTTTGAATTCCAGGATGTGCTCAGATGCCAAGACTGATTTGACCAGAAGTTTGCCTAAGCGAAATACTTCTTGACTGCATCGGCGTTCATGGGACGCGAAAGATCTTCACCGTCCATATTGGTGAGAATCATGGCACCTCCAGAGAAAACTTTCTTAACAACATACGGCCCTTCATAATTCGGAGCCCACTTGCCCCTAGAATCAGGTTGGAAAGATAATATTTTCTTGAGTACAAGGTCACCTTCTCTGAACTCGCGCGGTCGAACCTTCTTATCAAAAGCCTTCTTCATTCTCTGCTGATATAACTGACCGTGACACAATGCCGTCAATCTCTTTTCTTCGATTAAATTCAACTGATCATATCTACTTTGACACCATTCAGCCTCAGAAAGTTTAGCTTCCATCAACACTCTCAGAGACGGAATCTCAACTTCCACGGGGAGTACTGCTTCCATACCATAAACTAGGGAAAATGGGGTTACGCCCGTTGAAGTTCGAACTGAGGTACGGTACCCGTGTAAAGCAAACGGAAGCATTTCATGCCAATCCTTATAAGTTATTACCATCTTCTGGACAATCTTCTTGATATTCTTGTTAGCAGCTTCAACAGCTCCATTCATCTTCGGTCTGTAAGGAGAGGAATTATGATGTTCGATCTTGAACTCTTCACAAAGCTCCTTCATCATCTTGTTATTCAAATTCGAACCATTATCAGTGATGATCTTGCTCGGGATACCGTATCGACTAATGATCTGATTCTTGATAAATCTGACTACCACCTGTCTGGTTACATTAGCATAAGATGCTGCTTCCACCCATTTAGTAAAATAATCAATCGCTACCAAGATGAAACGATGACCATTTGAAGCTTTGGGTTCAATCATTCCAATCATGTCAATGCCCCACATAGAGAAAGGCCAAGGTGAAGATATGACATTGAGGAGAGTCGGCGGCACGTGCATCTTGTCCGTATAAATCTGGCATTTATGACATTTCTTCACATACTTGCAGCAATCAGATTCCATTGTCATCCAATAGTAACCAGCTCTTAACATCTTTCTAGCCATTGCATGTCCATTGGCATGAGTGCCAAAGGATCCTTCGTGTACTTCTTGCATCAGCATGTCTGCTTCACGTCTGTCTACACATCTGAGCAAGACCATGTCGTAATTCCTCTTATACAAAACTTCTTCATTGAGAAAGAAACTGCTTGCTAATCTTCTCAACGTCTTCCTATCTTTACTGGATGCCCCAGGCGGGTACTCCTGAGTTTGAAGAACACGTTTAATGTCGTAGAACCACGGTTTGTCGTCGATGACCTCTTCTACTGAAAACACATGAGCAGGTCTGTCGAGGCGCATAACTCGGATTGTAGGCATGTCGTTCCAATCATTCACTTGAAACATTGAAGACAAAGTAGCTAAAGCATCAGCCATTTGATTCTCATCTCTAGGGATATGATGTAATTCCACCTTGTTAAAGAAAGTTAACAACCTTCTAGCATAGTCTCTGTAAGGGATCAAACCAGGATGACGAGTCTCCCATTCTCCTTTGATTTGATTAATCACCAATGCCGAATCTCCATAAATATCAAGAATTTTAATCCTTAGATCCACTGCTTCTTCGAGACCCATAATACATGCCTCATATTCCGCCATGTTGTTCGTGCAGTCAAACTTCAATCTCGCCGTGAATGGGATATGAGTGCCTCGGGGAGTGACGATGATTGCCCCAATTCCATTTCCATAGGAATTCACAGCTCCGTCAAATATTAAACCCCAACGGGATTCAGGATCAGGTCCTTCTTCAGGTAACGGCTCTTCACAATCTTTAGCTTTCAAGTACATAACATCTTCATCCGGGAAATCAAACTTGATGGATTGATAATCTTCAATTGGTTGGTGAGCCAAATGATCGGATAAAATACTCCCTTTGATCGCTTTCTGAGTGTGATACTCAATGTCATATTCAGATAACAACATCTGCCAACGGGCTATTCTTCCAGATAAGGCGGGCTTCTCAAAGATATACTTGATCGGGTCCATTTTGGAGATCAACCAAGTAGTGTGATTAATCATATACTGGCGCAGACGGCGAGCAGCCCAAGCTAAAGCACAACAGGTTTTCTCAAGCAATGAGTATCGAGACTCACAGTCTGTGAATTTCTTACTCAAATAATATACAGCATGTTCCTTTCTTCCAGTCTCATCTTGTTGACCAAGCACACATCCCATGGAGTCTTCCAATATAGTCAGGTACATAATCAACGGTCTTCCTTCCACCGGAGGAATCAAAATGGGAGGTTCAAGCAAATATTCTTTGATGCTATCAAAAGCTCTCTGACAATCTTCTGTCCACGCACATCCTTGGTTCTTCCGGAGAAGCTTGAAAATCGGCCCACAGGTAGCAGTCATATGAGATATAAATCTAGAAATGTAATTCAGTCTCCCAAGGAATCCTCTTACTTGTTTTTCCGTCTTGGGTGCGGGCATTTCCCGAATAGCCTTGACTTTATCCGGATCTACTTCAATGCCTTTCTGACTGACAACGAAACCCAGAAGTCTTCCAGAACGAACACCAAAAGTGCACTTGTTGGGATTCAGACGGAGTTTGTACTTTCTCAAACGCTGGAATAACTTCAACAAATGTTCCAAATGATCTTCCTCAGTCTGTGATTTGGCAATCATATCATCCACATACACTTCGATCTCCTTATGCATCATGTCATGGAACAAAGCAGTCATGGCCCTTTGGTATGTTGCACCGGCATTCCTCAAACCAAACGACATAACCCGATAACAGAAAGTTCCCCAAGGTGTAATGAAAGCTGTCTTCTCCATATCTTCTGGTGCCATCTTGATTTGATTGTAACCAGAAAAACCATCCATGAAAGAAAAGACTTTGAACTTGGTGGTATTGTCGACCAATACGTCAATATGAGGTAATGGGAAATCATCCTTCGGACTAGCTCTATTCAGATCTCTGTAGTCTACACACATTTGAACCTTGCCATCTTTCTTTGCAACAGGCACTATGTTGGCTAACCACTGAGGATAGACCGACGTAACAAGGAAACCTGCATTGATCTGTTTTTGAACCTCCTCCTTAATCTTGTCAGCCATGTCGGGACGAGTCCTTCTTAATTTCTGCTTGATCGGTGGACACTCAGGTCTCAACGGTAAACGATGCTCCACAATGTCATTGTCCAACCCTGGCATATCTTGGTAGGACCAAGCAAACACGTCAACATACTCTTTGAGAAGCTCCAACATCTTCTCCTTAACTTCAGGGATAAGCAATGCTCTGACTTTGACTTCCTTTCTATCTTCTTCATCACCCAAGTTGACCAGCTCTACAGGTTCTTCAAATGGTTGAATGACCTTCTCATCATGCTCAAGCAAACGGGAAATCTCAACAGGAACCCCTTCATCATCCTCTTCTTCGGCTCTGAACACAGGGAATTCAAAGTTGGGAGAGGGCATAGGATCACTGTTTTCGATGGTTAAGTCATGAAGTAATCTGCACACATGATTATGCTTTATTTTAGAAATCGATTTGTGCAAATAAAACAAAATGTTATTAATTAATTTTCATTGTTATTTCCCAGAAAAAGTGAAAAATAAAACAGCAGTGGACAAAATAACATTTTTATTCATTAAATGGAAATACTTGAAACAAAAAGCCCAGACATTTCTCTTTTGCCTTGGGCAGAGCAAAAGGAATTATTTTTCATAGCCCGACACAAAATACGTTTCGCCTTGGGCAGAGCGAATTTTTCAAAGGAAAATAAACAAAACATTACTCGGAAATGTGCATAACCACAGGAACATCAACAGCTATCCAGTTTTGGCAAGCCAATCCAGGCGTCACAAACACGGGAAAATCCTCCTCGGAATCATCATATATGATAGCATCAACCTCAGGATGTACAAACCCTGCACTTCGGAAAACCTCCTGAATCGGACGAACAACCACCTCCTTCTTGACCCTTGCAGATATTGGATGAAAACCCAGACCTTCCCCAGACTTGTTCTCGGGTAATGTCAACACCTGGCCCCATCCTTCGGCCGAACCACTTTCCACCACTCGCCGCGCATCCTCAAAAGAAGAGATGGATGCCCCTTGCTTCTTCACTGTATTCTTAGCAACAGATAAGCCCTGGAACTGGGTCCCCACATCCTCGTCAGCATCAATAAAAGAAAACGATGATAAATGGCTTACCACCATAGCCTGCTCTCCCCCAATCATCACTAGCTTCCCATGTCTTACAAACTTTAGTCTCTGATGGAGCGTAGAGGTGACTGCCCCGGCATCATGGATCCAGGGACGACCCAATAAACAACTGTAGGCAGCACGAATGTCCATCACTTGGAAAGTGATTTGAAAGGTATGGGGACCAATCACTATGGGAAGATCCACTTCACCAATAACTGTCTTCCTGGAACCATCAAATGCTTTAACAATTACTCCACTAGGCCTCATAGGAGCACCTGGATATGAGAGCCGAGACAACGTAGTCTTGGGCATCACATTCAACGACGAGCCTGTATCCACCAACACACTTGATAAGGTATCGTTTCCACAACTTACTGAAATGTGCAAAGCCATATTATGGTTTCTCCCCTCCTCCGGGAGTTCTTCATCACTGAAACCCAGATTGTTACACGAAGTTATATTTCCTACAATCCCGTCAAACTGATCAACTGTCACATCATGGTCCACGAACGCCTGGTCCAAGACCTTCATCAAAGCTTCTCTATGTGCACCAGAATCTCTCAATAAGGCAAGCAAAGAAATCTTGGAAGGTGTTTGCAAAAGCTGGTCCACAATCTTATACTCACTCCTTTTGATAAGCTTTAGGATCTCATCCTCTTCAGGGTGAGGGATAGGTTCACTGGATCGGCCTATCTCAACCCTTGGTTCAACATTTCTTACGGGAATCTCCGCCGGTATGGGCCTCCTAACTTGAACTTCTGGTCTCCTCGAGGGTACTGCTGCAAAAACACACCCACTTCTTGTAACTCTACTCACATCGGCAATGTTAACAAAAGACGGTCTGGTTGGTATGGGGACTTCTACCCCATTCTCAATCATTGTGGCGTTATACTTGTACGGCACAGCTTGGTCTGAGCTGTAAGGCACAGGGCCAGGTGGGTAAATAATCAAAGGATCAACAGGCGCAACCTGACTGTTGTAAGCAATCTCTACTGATTCTGGCAAATTAAATTGTGGTGTGATAACATTCACTTCATCTTCCGGATTTCGGTCATAGGTAATAGTGATAATTCTCTGATCTAGCAACTTCTGAATATCCTCCTTCACAATAGGACAATCATCCTCTCTTGAACAAAACTCACAAACGTCATAATCATGCTGGTGCCTAACAAAGGCAAGTCTTCTCAAACTCTGATGTAACCTGATCAATGATTCTCTTATGTGCTCGACTTGAAAAACCCGAAACTTCCCTGGACAACCTTCCACCATATTCACTGAAGCTGCCCCATGTCGAGGCAAGGGATTATCCCTAACATTTGGATTAACATCCTTAAAAGACAAGATGCCATTCTTAATTAATCTTTGTACGTCCGCCTTCAGAGTAAAGCAATTCTCAAGGTTGTGCCCCGGCGACCCTTGATGATATTCACAGAATTGATTCGCCTTGTACCACGGAGAAGCATTGTTCGGTGCGACAGGAGGAGGCTTTATTGTGATGAGATTCTTTCTGATGAGAGCAGGGAACAATTCAGTATACGTCATAGGAATGGCATCGAACTGCGGTTTTCTGGGTGAACGGTTCTGATTGTTGAACGGATAAGCCTGTTGTCGAGGCTGCTGCTGAAATGGCCGTTGTTGAGTTGGTGGAGTTTGATGAGCTGGGGCCGTCAAAGTTGGGCGGACAGCCGGAGTGACTGCCGCAACGTGAGAGTAACCTCTCCTAGGCCTACCTGGAAACAAAGCACTGACATCCTGCTCTTTTCTTTTCGGGAAAACACTTCCAAACTTCTTCTCACTGCTAGACGGACTCCCTTCCTTAACCAAACGCCCTTCGCGAATCCCTTCCTCTAATCGCATGCCCATGCTTACCATTTCGGTGAAGTCGCTGGGTGCGCTGGATATCATTCTTTCATAGTAAAAGGATCCTAAAGTCTTCAAAAATATCTTAGTCATCTCTTTCTCCTCAAGAGGTGGATAGATTTGAGCAGCAATTTCACGCCACCTCTGGGTGTATTCCTTAAAAGATTCTCGGTCTCTCTGCGACATCGCCCGGAGTTGATCCGTGTCCGGCGCCATGTCAACGTTGTACTTGTACTGATGGACAAAGGCTTCACTAAGATCGTTAAAGTTGCGAATTCGAATGTTGTCTAAACTCATATACCACTTTAGAGCAGCACCCGTCAAACTGTCTTGAAAATAATGAATCAACAAATCATGATCATCGGAGTACGTAGACATCTTCCTCACGTACATTGTCAAATGACTTCTAGGACACGAATCACCCTTATATCTCTCAAAGTCTGGCACTTTGAATTTCGCTGGAATCTTGACATTCGGAACTAAACAAAGGTCATGCGTACTCTTCCCAAACAAATCCTTCCCTTTCAATGCTCTAAGCTCCTTCTGCATTTCCTGGAACTGATCCTGAAATTCTTCCATTCTATCAAAAAGACCCAAACTTTCAGCGGGCTCGGCAGGATAAATTGGTTCATTCAAGTATGGTACGGAGTGGACCACAGGAGCAACGGTTGTCATAATTGGTTGCGGAAAAGGTGTTACAGACGGAATTACTGGCGGCATGGCAGTTGTCTCTGGTTGAGGAAGAGACAATGCAGGTTGAAATAGAGGTTGTACGGTAGGCTGATACCCCTCTGGCACAAAGTTGTAAGGCATTCCCCACGGAAAACCTTTCGGCATCTGATGTTGAAACGGAGAGTTGATTTGAGTTACGGAGGCAGGAACTGTGACAATTTCGGAAACCACTGGAGTTGAAGTCTGAATCTCGACAGCCGTAGTCGATGGCTGATTCTGAACAGCCACCAAACTTTCCACTAACGCAGTTAACTTTTCCATCTCGACACGAAGTGTAGCAACTTCCCCACGAAGCTCATGATTTTCCTGTTCCAAATCTTCCATTTTCCTATGACGATTGGCCCGAGTGTCATATCGGTGAGACAGCTTGACAACCTTCGGTGGAAAAAGAACAAGGATGAGACTCTAGAAAACATGTGAGGTGGAATGTGAAATGATGCATGATGGCGATGCAAATGATGACTCATTTTAAAAGTTTTTCAAGGAACTTTAATAATTTTGCATACATCAATGGTAAAGGAATTTGGAACAACAAAAACTCAATCCATTAATCAAAAGCGATAAATTACAACTTACAATTTGGAACAGTAAACTACAACCTTGGGATAACAAATCCAATAATGAAAGCAATAAATTACAACTTCGAAACATGAAAACCATAATAAAGTGATAAATTACAATTTTAAAACATGAAAGTAGTAAATTACAACTTTGGAGCATGAAGCCCACAATAAAACAATAAATTACAACTTCGGAGCATGAAGCTCTTAATAAAACAATAAATTACAACTTCGGAGCATGAAGCCCTTTTACATAGTTTTACAAAATGACATCAATAAAATAAACTAAAAGCTAAAGCTCACTCGGAATCCTCAGATGACGGACCAAACACCAGCTGTAATCGGAGCTTCTTGATCTTTTCTTCGTAAAAGTCTTCCATATCCTTCTTTTCCGCTATCAGTCGATCGATGATTTCTTCCTGCGGATTAGGAACGAGAGCCACGCTTAGCGAACCTTCCCTCTTTCTTTTCCTTTCACTCGCATACTTCTTCAGTAAGACATCCTTCTGACGAAGTTTCTCATCGTGGTCAACGAACCGGCCGTCTTGAATAAGCAGCAACTCCTTCTTTTCTTTCAGCTGTCGAGTCAGGACTCGATTCTCATATTCAGACATATGGTACTTTTCCTTCCAAGCATCCCTCTCGGACTTCATCCTAGCCAGGTTTCCTTGATATTCTCCTACATCCGCGATAGGGATAACAACAGATGATGGTGCGATGGCAGGGAATAAAGGTTTCTCAAGTTTATATGGCATCTTGAGAGCACAAGCCCTAGCACGGACCCACTGCAGGTAAGGTTCCAAAGAAACGGCACCTCTATGTCCCAGCATATCTCTCCCTTTCTTGTGGATATGGTGCCAAGCTCCTTCAATCTCCCTCTTAGCAGCCTGATGATCTTGTCCTTCCTGAAGAAAGAAACTACTCACATGGATACTGTTCGGCTTATCTCTCATCGGGTACCCGAACTGACGGCGCGCTAGAACAGGGTTGTAGTTGATTCCACCCCTCGTACCGAGAAGAGGTACGTTAGGAAAAGCACCACAGCTATCAATGATCTCCACGTCATGGTAAACTCGATTGTACCAGTCAATGTCGAAATGAGTGAGAGCCATAATCTTTGGCGCCCAACGCGGTTCTTTCTCGAGATCCCAGAAAGCATCGGACCCAGGTAAATGCGAGACGTACCACTGATACAGCAACGGCACACAACAAATAATCATCCCTCCTTGATAAGAGTTTCGAAAATGGATGGAGTAATAAGTGTCCCCTAGCAGCGTAGGGACCGGATTTCCAATCAGGAAAATCCTGATGGCGTTGACATCCACAAATTTATCAACGTTAGGGAATAAGAAAAGACCATACGCGAGTAAAGCAAACACGTCCTCGAAGGCAACAGTATCCTTTGTATCAGCAAAGTGGCGAGCTTTCTTCAACAGAAACTGCGTCGGCAAACCCCGGATTCCCCCTTTCGTAGTCATATTCTCCTCTATCTTTGACTTCTTCAAGTGGGTGATAGCTTCTATCTCGTGAGATTTGGGCTCCTCTTCTAATCCAGAAAAAGGAACACGGTCGGCGATCGGCAAACCAAGAATATAGGAGTACTCCTCTAAAGTGGGCATCAACTGATAATCCGGGAAGGTGAAACATCGGTACAGGGGATCATAGAACTGAACCAACATGTTGAGGATGCCTTTCTTCATCTTGCGCTTCATGAGCGGTACGATGGACCCATACTTCTTCTGAAAATCTGTCGGACTCTCTATCTTCGGAATCAAACTCTTCAGTTCTTCAATCTCGGGCTCCTTGAAGCTAAAGCTTCGAGTATTTCTCCTTCCAAGTTCCATAATACCCTGAGACGTTTGCAAAAATCATTCCAAAGTTCCTTGAAAAACAAACTTTTTACAAAGATGTTGATGAATGCATGAATGAATGATAATGCAACAGTCACACACAAGTTTGCAAACATGGGGTTCAAAGGTTCAACGTTCAGCATGGAGTCGAGGGTAAAGCCCACCCAAAGGTATGTACTAACGTTTCAATCACACCTGTAAGACAAGGTTCTAAGAGTTCCCAGAGTCTACATTCCTCCTTCGGATATTACCAACGTCTTGATTACTCAATAATTAGCAATATTCTCAAGAGAAACTCGTCCGAGCGTAGCATCGCGTAACAACTACTTCTGAATTACTCCGTTATAGTTTCCGCGCTACATCTAAAAAGGCCAACATGGGTTGGGGTTCTACGGTCCTCAACTTCTCGGGCTCCTAGGTCGAAAATAATAATGTCTTCCCGATTACTCGGTAAACAGATATTAAGTTCAAGAGGGCCTTCCATTGAGTGGGGGATCTCATGCCTCCTTCTTCGGGATTACTCCCTCAAAGTTAACATGACTATACCGCCCGTCCTATTCCTTAAGTGTTACTTAATCCGGGTATAGGATTCGTCCTTTGCAAAGAAAACCCAAACACCCCAATTTAAACATATAATTCAAGCAAATCAAATAATAGTAAAACAGATAAAACAAATTAGGCTTAACCCACTTAGGGATGGACCAGCAAGAGGTCAATCTTTCCCCAGCAGAGTCGCCAATTCTGTAGCGATAAAAAATGTAGCGGGGTAAATCGGAGATCGAATTATTGATTAATTCGTCTCACAAAAGCAAGAGTCGCCACCGCGCTTTATTATTTCCAAAGGAAAAGGGAAAAGAGCGAAATAAAACCCTAAATATGCAATGTAAATAATAATAAAAATACAAAGCGTTTTTGAAAAGAGATCTTATGGTTCGGGGGTTGGTTATACAATGGGAAGGTACTAGCACCCAATGCATCTATAGTACTCTATAGGAACCTTTTGAAATATCTGTTTTATTTAAAATTGATTGCTTGATTGAAAACAAATTGTTTTGGCCGAAACGGGATACGGACGGGTTTTTGAAGATACGACGACCTAATGTCGAAGTTTTTGCTTAAAGGGCGTAAATTTTGAAAAGGTTGAATATTTTAGGAAAAATTATCCTAAGTTTTAATGAAATGCGAAAATTCGCGCAGTTAGACTTGAGGACATGAAGTCAAGCAAATTTACTGTTTTTCCTTTGGATTTAAACATAAACAGAATAAACAAATAAATAAACACGCGGACAACATATGCGAATAATGATTAAATAACGATAATTTAAATGATAGACTAAATGATGCGAATAATGTGTTTTTATGATTTTTTTTTGTTTAATGTTAACGGGAAGAAAGTATTTTTAATTTTTACGCATTTTGATAGGGATAAAAAGCAAGAGAATTATTTAACGAGGACAATGTTTTTTTAGTTTTAAGTCATTATTTTATATATTTTGATATTAATATTAATAAGGCAAGAAAATGAATTAATAAAATATTTTTAAGTTTTTTCCTATTTTTTATGTGTTTAGAATTTTGTTTAATAACGATGTAAGAGGAGAATTAATTAGAAAAAATAAAATGTCTACATTCTTAAATTCTATATTTTTTTTATGTATAAAAATACTTATTTAAAAGATTAAGGGGTTCTAATATTAAATTAAAAGTTAACAATTTACATTAATGAAATAAAATTAAAACTCTTAAATTAAATCCAAAATTAAACTAAGAGATCAAACTAATTTATATAAAAAACTAGT
Source organism: Vicia faba (assembly GCA_948472305.1). Classification (NCBI taxonomy): domain Eukaryota; kingdom Viridiplantae; phylum Streptophyta; class Magnoliopsida; order Fabales; family Fabaceae; genus Vicia; species Vicia faba. Next base: position 320,056 of record CATIWC010001146.1, read on the forward strand.
TAGACATATCTTTATTTCATTATACTTATCAATTAATTAACATAAATAATAATTCTACAAAAAAGATTAGAGAAAATAAAAAAAAGTGAAAAAAAAGTGTATCAAAAACAAAATAAAAAACAAGAAAGGTATATGGGCTAGATGGTTGAAGGCCCATGCAGAATCCAAAGTGGGGGGTGTAGGAACAAAAACGCGTGGGCTTAAGCTGGAGAAATGGGGTGAGGCCCATATATTTTTTAAAGTATATTAGGGTTAGTTTTGTTTAACATAATGGGGATTAGGGTTCTTCTAGGCAGAACGGCGCATCTCTCTTCTCTTTGTCATCTTCTTCGCGTCTTCTTCTCCATATCCTCTGAGTTCGCTGTCTCTTCTTGCCATGGCCACCCACTCCAAACTCCTCTTCCCTCTAGCTGAACGAGAAAAGGGACGGCTACGGATTCGGTAAAACGCTATTCAACTCGTTAACGCTTAGTTCGTTTTTGCATGTTGATTCTGATTTCATGATTCTTATTCTGTTTGATTCTTATTGTTGATTCTTAATGTTGATTCTTAATGTTGATTATTAATGTTGATTGAGGTACCATAGAACTAAAAGGGAGAGGGAATCGTTACCTAGGTGGAGACGGAGGAGGAGGTCAGGAGCGAAGGAGGCCAGGCGGCGAGGAGAGGAGAAGCGCGAGCTCGCTTCGGTGACCGGTATTACGCGATTTTCTTCTTCTTCTTGTTGGCACTGTATTGTGATGTTTCTTCTTCTTCTGCCTTGACACTGTATTGTGATGTTTCTTCTTCTTCTGCCTTGACACTGTGCTTTGATGTTGGCCTATGATAATATGTTTTTGAGGCTTTACCGTAGCTTGGGTTTGGAAGTTGGTTTAGGTCCTATACAGGTTTTACTGGTTTTTGCCTCTTAGTTGCACGCAGGTTGTTATGGTGTTTATGTTATGCTTATTGGTTTGGACAGTAGGCATTTTGTGATATTGGCTTAATAGCTTAATCAAGTTAATGGTTTAGAAACTATTGGTTTTTTTTTAGGCCATGGTGAATGATGGTTTGAAAGCTGGTTTAGCAGGTTATGCTGTGGTTACTGGTTTTGTTGGTTGGACAGTAGAAAGAGTGGTGATGTTGGCTTGAGGTTTAAGACAGTTTTTTGCAAGGTTTAGGCCATAGATGTTTTATGGTTTTGACAGTAGGGGAATAGTTATGCAGGTCTGCTGGTTTTTGTGTGAGATTGATGATAACTATTTTTTCTCTAAGTTTTTTTGAAGGCTTGGATATCTGATTCTTATGTGATTTCTTTGGTTATGTGTGTTATAACAGTTTTCCCTCTCCCTTGTTTACGTTACAGGCTGGAGATTTTGAAATGCTTTCCCTCTTCCTGGGCATTCTGCACTAGACTGCCATCTCCAATTTGTTTCTATTCTTCTTTTATGTTTTTATTTCTACTGGCTATATTTTACAGTTTGTCTTGTATCTCTTTTCTTGCCTATGCCAAGCCTGTAAAACCCACACTTCTCCCTCTCTTTTTCTCTCTCAGTACAGCTTTGACAAAAATATGATAGGCTGTACTTTTCTGAAATTGCAAATGGCCAGAAAATGATGAAAATAAGGAATGTCAACATTGCTTGCATATGTTGTTAAACTGCATGTTTTTGACTTCTAATGCAAAAGTAGCTTGTTTTGTTTTTACTATGTGCGCATAGGTTTACGTTGGCATTGCTTGCATATGTTGAGATCATGCAGGGACTTTGTATGCTGTATGTTTTTTTTGAAATATGCATTTGGATTTTGAAAAATGCAATTAATTTAAAACATGCAATTTTTGGACAAAAATAAACTTGTGCATTCATTTAAAAAATTCCTTTCTTTTTTGTGAACCGGGAGAAATCCCGTGATTTGCAAAAAAGAGTAACTGATTCCGGCCATTGCTTTTAATGATGAACCTTAAATAATTTCGCTTTTTAATTATTTATTCGAATTCTAATCTCTTTTAATTTTGCAGGTAACATCAAGTGAGCAGACAAAAACGCATTGGATCGGAAGTTTTAGAATTAGGAATATTAGATTAATTTTTTATTTCATTTTAGCTTTGTAAATTTATTATTGTAATTTTGTTGTAATAAATACAATGTTTACATAATAATTGTACAATTAGAAAAAATGAATAAAAAATCCAATATTCGCCAATTAATTTCTTCTTTCTCTCTAATTATTTATTTTATCGTTTACAATTCTTTAATCGTATAATAATTGAAAACGAATTTCAACTACCTACATCCAGAATAATAAACAGATAAATAAATAATTATCATTGATCAATTAATAGCCTCAATTATTTAATTCATCATCCATAACTTTCTAAATTATAATAATTAAAATAGAGTTTCAATTATTTAACTTAGAATGACAAATGATTAAATAATCGTTATTGACCAATAAACTTTTCCGAATATTTATTATATTATTCATAAACCTTTAAATTATGTAATAACTAAGAATGAATTCCAGTTATTTAAATTTAAGATAGTGAGTAATAAATAAATACTGTCTGCACAATTAATGCGCCTCTTCTCTAATGTTTACTTTATTATCTATACATCTTTAAACTACATATTAATTGAAAACGAATTTCAATTATTTAAATTTAAGATAATAAATAATTAATAAACATCATTTTAGCACGAATCGATTAAATGATTTAATGTTCAACATAAATAGCTCTCGGCCTGAAAAAGTTATGAATTTTAAAATCGATGGATCAAAACACTTGTAATGTAATGATGCAGGTAGGAGACGATATCTTAGGTCAAAATTTGGGGTACAACAAAGTGGTGATTGTTATATGAACTAATTCTAACATATTATTTATCATATATTCTATTGTATTGTTTGATATCTCACCCCTGTTGTTTGAATGCCACCCCTATGTTGGTAACGTGCAGTTAGTCCAAAATGAAGGTTGTTTACCTTCAGTAGTTCGAGTCGATGTCGTCTCTCTAATACGTAACACTCGGGGGGATGAACGTTTGTTGCTTTATTGTTTATTTTACGTTCGTTGCTGAAATTTAAGTTGATTTCGTTAAGTACTTTATTGTTTCTAAAATTTTTTTCAGTTGGACAAAGATGTTATGTCATTTGAGTTGAAAATTGTGATTTCGCTGCTTAAGTAATAAAGTTGTTTCGTTTTAAAGACTAAAATTGCTATTATCTGTTCTTCCGATGACTTAAGTGTTATGTATATGTTTTATATGCGATTAAATGTTGTTGTTATAAGTTGAAAGTGTAACATCCTATTTATATGTCGAAATTTTATAACTCTTATTTTATCAATATTCACCGGGTAGAAATGGGGTGTTACATTAGTGGTATAAGAGTAGGTCAGCCCGTCCGACCAAGTTGTTGAGTCAGTAGAGTAGCGTGATAGTTGAGTATTGTCGATGTGTTATTTCTTAGTACGTGTGTGCGACACACTGTTAGTACTTGTTTGCTTTTCCAATCGATTGTATGTCGGAGTTGGCTTAAAGATAAGTGGGGGAGAAGCTTTTCTTCTCGGATATGTTTCGGTTGTAAGATGTTGGTTTGGTATGGTGACAATGCAAGTATTATTGAAGTTTTTTTGTTTCCCGAATCCAAAGGTGACGTGGATTAAAGATTTTGTTTGTTAATCAAGTTGGGGCGTCTTGAGGGAGGATGATTGATCATTATTGATGTTTACATCTCGAAGGATGAGGAGCAATGTAACGATTGTTGATATACGAGTAGAGTGTAAATCCCTGATGTTTCTGATGGTGATTGTTAAGTAACAAGGATAATTTTTAGAAGATGGAATTTAGAAAGTTGTGATGTTTCACCGCTGCTGGTGGACTGTGAAGTTGTCAGTTTGGGTAGCCATTGTGTAAGATGTTGATGTTTGAATGGTGATAGAGTGACAAATTGTTGCAGACCTTGTCGTGGGATCCTTTTGAGTGATTGCAAAAGTTGTTGAAGTTGTTAGAATGTTTTGAATCGCGAGTCGGAGTCAGAAATGCAAGGATATGAGTATGATTTGAATGGTAAGTATTAGTAATGGTACAAAGAAATTATGTTCAATGCTATTGTAAGGTGTGTAGTAGTGTGACGTTGGTGTTCGCATTTTCGGATAACTTTAGAAATTCATATCTTGTGTTCTGAGTATCGGATTGATGTTCCGTTTGAACCTATGGGGATATAAAAATATATTTTATCCTATGAAAGTGTTTTTGAATATGGTAGATGCATTCCTATATGGAGGGACTCTAAAGTCGGTTATGGAACTAGAGGCTTTTTGGGCATAAATGATTATTATCATAGTTGTTCGAGACGAGGTCAAGCGTAATATATTGTTGGTGAATAAGTTGAGAAATGAGATGTGAAAGTATTGGAGAAGCGTATAGAGATGCAGCTTATGATGATTAACAATGATTATAATGAAGATGTCCTTTTAAAGTAAGATGTTTTTAAGAGGAATTGTAGTCGTGTTTATGATGCCAACGTAGTGGCATGTGTAAGAGAAGAATTGGGGAGGTTCTATCACCAAAATGGTATGGAACAACATTGTTGAGATTTCAATTGGAACGAGACAATATGTAATGTACTGGTGTAGTAGTAATTCTTGAGTTGGAGAATACTTAACTTTCGTGTGAGATTAAGTAAGTGTAATATGGACCGTGTAATATGTTGGGTGTTGGTGACTGATGCGTGGTTTTTGCAAGTATACGAATCGCGTCAGAGTAATATAAAAGATTATCGATCCCCCAGAGACCAAAATGTCAATCTATCAAATTCTATTGTCGCTATGTTTATCTAAGGTAGATCAAATCAGGGTTTTATAGCAGGCAGAGTAAATAAAGTAAAAGAAATCAATTCAGATAAAAGCAACGGGTTCGAATGCAAATCACAATGGTCAGATAATACTCTAAAATGCTTCTAATAGAACTACTTATGGGGCAATATTTCCTACTTTAAAAAGAACTAATTTAACAGGAAATGTTGCTTTCATGTATTCAGAACTGAGTTTATTCTTTAAATAATGCTTTTTTATTATCACGGATAAAAGGTGTGTATTGCGTTAAAGTAATAAACCTATTTTTAAGAAATATAGTTACCTGACTAAGTTGAAAAGTGATTTTGACTCAGAACTTCTAACCAAGAGATGATTAGACTTTTAAACCTATAAGTGCGTCCGAAAAAGGTTTTGAAATCATTTCTTCTAAAAAGTTAAAGGTTCTTACTTAATTGAACAAAACGCGTTCGCTCTCTTTGAGAAATTAAGACTAACCATGTTTATCAATGGTTAGATGGCTTTCGATCTTACCCAACAGAAAACAAAGTGCAGAAAACTTGTGTTAAAAACCAAAACAGCCCCTAAAGTATTCCTACAGATGCATTGTTTAGACAGTTACCTTAACCATGATCATTACATTCTAACCCTAAAGGAAATTAGCCAGACATGGAAATAAACTTATTAAAGCAAATCATGTTTAAGCATAAAGTAAAAGGGTTAAAATATAAGTAAATGCAATGCGAGAAAATAAACAAAGTAAAGCAAGTGTGATGCGAGAAAATAAACAAAGTAAAGCAAGTGCGAGGAAGTAAGTGCGATAAATGCGGAAACTTAAATAGAGATCTGCTCCAAACGGAGGGCTTTAAAGCAAGTTTACTGGAAGGTAAATTTGATTTAAATAAAGGAAACTTGAATTAAAATGGCGGCAAGATTGTAAAGTGCTCCAAACTTGATTACATACTCAATGACTCGTGCGGTAACTCTTTGATGTAAAGAGATTACCGCTTACAATTGGATAATATATGCCTTAAGTCAGTGCAACTAAGCTTGGATGAGGGTAGCACTAACTATAACTAGATTAACTTCTACCATATACTATGATCTAAATCTATTACAACCATGGTACGATAATCCATCGATATGATGAATTATCGCTTTTATAGAGTAAGTTTATGCCTAATGTTGCAACTAAGAGTGGATGATCCAAATGAGACAATCTAAGGCCTATTTATAGGAAACAAAAACCTTGGGAAGTACAAAACTACCCTTCCACCACCAATGGAGTTGGTTTTAACCGCCTGGAAAAAATAAAGGGTGGAGGGCACCATATAGGGATGGCGGGCACCATCTTTCAGTCGTGGGTAAAGTGGGTTGGATTCTGAAACTTCCAATAACTGTTTCGCCATTTTCAAAGATGGTGGGCGCCATGTAGGGGATGGCGGGCGCCATTTTTGGTTGGAGGATTCCAAAATTCCATTTTCCATGATGTAGATCTCTGTGTTAGCTTTCTAACACTTCGAACGGGGCGTTATTCGGACTTACGGATCAAAAGTTATGGCCAAAATCATCGGACAACACCACCAGGGAAAAACAACATCTTTTTATTGCACTAAGATCGTAATCGACTATAATTCTATCATGTGAGTTTTCCCTTTTCTTTCTTGGACTTTTCCTTCTCTTTTCTCATTTTTGGATTTCTCCATAGCGAACGCCATCTTGAACACCTTGTGTGCAAACTGCTCTATTTCTTCTGCTTTCCACCTGTTTTGCTTCGTTTCTTTGCGGAATGCTCTCAAACTGCTAAAAAATGAAAACAAGCAAAAGACCAGCATAATAGGAAAATGTAAACTAAAACGACGGTAAAACATACATAAATCGAGTCAAATAAATGCTATAATTTCGTGCTATCAAACTCTCCCACACTTAAACATTTACTTGTCCTCAAGCAAACTCTTATGAGCACAGAAAGCAACACACAAGTATTCAGTTTAGGCTAAATAACTTTAAGTTCGATCAAGATCGTATTGATAGGTACTGATTAATGAACCAAGGATATTGTGGTAACACTTTCCGCAATTGCAGTCATAAGTTTCCTTCATATACAAAAAAAATACATATCATGCTACTATACATAGGGCTACCTTATTCATCCATCTCAAATCCCTTTTCATCCAGGTGCAATCACATTAAGCCTGTTATCTGTACATACTCATAGTAAGGCGACCGGTTAATGATTATAATCATTTGCATGGGGTTCTGGTAGATAAATTGGTGTAACCCCTTTATTAACCCAATTGTAGTTATGGGGGATCAGATCATAATTTACCCTACCAAGTCCAGCACTAGATACCTCTGAACCAACCAACAATGAGCAAAATTATTCTTTTTTTTTTGCAAATTTTACATCAGTTTGGGTTAAATGACTGTGTGAGAGTCACCTAGCCCAGGGTCGAATTTTATATTTTTAATAGCATAATAGAGAGAATAATTTAGGACCAGTCACTTATTTTCATCGGCCCCCTATGTAGAGCATGCTTAAGTCGGAGCTGACTGCTAAGATAAACTACTTAAGGGCTTATTTCGAAATGATAATTAAGGCCACAACATAGGGGGTGACGGGATCTATTCCTATAATCGCGAAGCTTACAGTGTTTAAAACGATACCGATGTTTCAAAAATATTTCCCAAGTCATTTACATCCTATCTCAAACCAGTCTTATAGCCCAAATTTTCAAAATGAAAGTTGTTTTCTCTATCCAAAAATTTTCGGTATGGCTCAAGAAAAGGAAGAAATTTAATAGACGACAAAATCCATATATAAAGCCCCGGCAACACATATAATGACTCGATAAAACAAACTAAAACAAAAAAATACTAGAAAACAATAAATCTAACTAGAAAACAAGGAAAAGAAAATTGTACAGTTTCTCTCCCACACTTAAACCAAACACTGTCCTCAATGTTTTAGTAAAAGTGGGGAAAAGAAATAAGAACTTGATCAATGCCCGCCCTAGTAGTTGCCTGCATGCAGCTGATAGGTGTCAAGTAAACAATATTTTTATTTTCTGCAAACTCAAACAAAAGTAAAAATATTAAATTAAAATCTCGTGGGGTGCCTCCCACGCAGTGCTTCTTTTAACGTTGGTAGCTCAATGGCTGAATCTTCGGTTTCCATGGCCACTTATCACATCATCTTTCATATCCCTCACCTTTTCTTTTCTTCCTTCTGTGGGGTAGTTCATTATTACGAACTTGTGGGGGTGGTTCTAGATCTATTAGCTTCTCAGGTTTGGGTTTAGTTCTTTCATCCACCATCTCAAAGGTTAACATTCCCCTCTTAACATTAATGATCTCCCTGGTTTCATGGTTGTGATATGGTGGCCAGAACCGGGACATGTTTCCCTATTTGTTTAAGAAATTTGCTGGTTTGCGTTTTGTGTTTGTGTTTGCAAAATGTCGCGGTAAGCAAGAGTCGCCACCGTCTTTTATTTTATCCAACAAGGAAAGGAAAAAAGTACAGAAAAATTCCTTTTTTGAGATATTTCTGAGTACGGGGGGTAGATTATAGAAAGGGAAGGTATTAGCACCCTTTTATTCTGTAGTTATTTAAGGGCTCTTAGGTACTTGCTCATCATTTTCAAAATTGTTTTCTTTGTGTTTGTGTGCTTTGAAAAGTTTTTGTTTTGACTTCGATTTAACTCTTGCTTCTGTCTTCAAGAGTGTAATGAAGTGTTTTTTGAAAACTTGTTTGTAAAGGAGTGTAAGTGTGAGAAAAAGTTTGTTTGGAATGAGCAAGTACTTAAGAACTAATCTACCAACTCGAAAAAAGAATCATTTTATGCTTGTTTCTTTTAGACAATGTTATCCCACTATTAGTGAGTAGGTATCACCGTCGTTGGAGTTTTGAGGGTCAATTCGAAAAGGGACATACGGTCACTAAAGCTATGCTAGGACATCTTAGTAATAACCCTAATGTCTTAGATCATTTATCCGAGGCAACAATATCTGAGGCAACCTTTCTGAGGCAACTTTGATCTTTGGACAAAAGGACGACCACTAAAGCATCCTATACTCAATGACCATTTACCGAAGGCAACCAAGTGGGAGTATACCTCAGGAGTGCGCATGTGCGAGTGTTTCAATTTCAGATTATTTTATCTTTGCACATTTAGGGTGATCTAACTGTTTTAAATGCAGTCATACATTCTTGTCATGCAAACCCTAATTATTCATACATCTAACAGTTAATAATTTGCGGAATTTAAAATGCAGAAATTAAAACTACGCTATTACAAGGCTTCGGGTATTTATATAGCCAAAAACAAACTCTTTGAAAATAAAAGCGATAAATGTAAAAGTCCTAATTAAAACTATTACAAACTGTGAGCAGATACAATAATTGGATAAATAATAATAAAGTGCGCGATGAAGATTAGATCGAATGCGAAACTAGGGTTTTGACCCTTCTAACCTAATTAAAAGAAAATTTGCTTTTTTGTTGTTGTTTTTAATATTTTTAAAGAAAAGAACTAAGTTTTCTAAATTAAATACAAAAAATAATTAGTAATTAAATTAATTAATAAAAATAATTAAATGACCTATTTTTGGTTTTTTGATATTTTAGGAAAAAAATATAATTAAGTTAGTAATAAAACCTATTTATTCTAATTAATTTTAATTATTTGCAAAATAAATTAAAGTTATCTAACATTAATAACCTAATTAAATAAATTAAATTTTTACTAAAAATAAATATCCTAAATTTAATTGGACATAAAAATATTTTTGTGATTTTTTAATAAAAGAAAATAATTTTCAGTTAGTAATTAAATCAAATAAGTTAATTAAATGAAATATAAAAAGAAAATATAAAAAAAAAATGATAGAGATGCTGGGCCTAAAATTAAGGGTATGAAAAGCAATTTCCTGGGCCCAATTGAGTGAAATCCATTTGACTTTTGGGATCCAGTGTGGCACGCTTGACTTGGCTCATGATGCACCTTCAGTGGTGGCCATCAGATTTGGCCATCTGGCCATCTGGCATGATTGATGATGAGGGCGCATGGTAGTCGCTTGCTTCCTGCATGTACTGAATTGCCTGAAAGAAAATGTGAAAAGAACAAATGTTGGAGGCAGGGATCGAACCCCTGACCTCCAGCCTACCAATGCCTTAACACTCAGCTGGCTACCACTGGGCCATTTGTTTTTTTTGTAATAATAACGTAAAATAATAAACAAATATGACATAAACGCAGTAATGGAAAATTAGTGCAAAAATTCAAACAAGCCAATAGGAGGGTGCCAGCAAATCGTCTCCTTCCTCTCTCCGTGGGTAAAAGTAAAACACTTTTACCTACGGACGTTTTGTTTGTAGCTATAGGCCGTGTCCATTCCAAACTCCTCCATGGGCCACATAAATGGAATCTAATGCCATGGTTGTGTTCGTCTCGTCCTCCTGAACGTGATAGTACCCTTCATCAAGGCTAATTGTCTATGTAATCAAAAACCCTAAAACAAACTCCAAAACCCTAACAATGGTGAATTTCGCTATAGGCCATATAAATGCAATTGAATGATGCATAAAGCTTGCAAATGTCTCATAGATCAACAATATGTGATTAATTCCATCTAACAATGACTATATCATGAGATACGAATTCAAGAACAGGGCTATGTCGTGAGCGACTTACAGTGCGTGTTGGGACTGGAATGGACTTGTTCTTGATTGCTTTAGCTTGCTGAGAGTCCCAGGAGTCAATTGGGATCATTCAAAGGTCTTGAGGATGCCTCTAAGTGCAAATTCGATCTCACACTTTTCTTGCTTTTTTTCAAATCAGGTTCTTCCTCTTGCGCCTCTTTCTAACCTGTTTTTAGGTCTGCACGCACTCTATATGTACCAAGCAATGCATTAGGGTTGATAACTGCATCCAAATCTTTCTCCTTCAATGATTTTTGATTTGATTTGATACACTTTTAAAACTTTCCAAAATTGGTCCAAATCCAATCTTTTTGTGCATACATGCCTTGATACGAGTTTGAATGTTTTTCTAGCTGTAACTGGCACCTGAAACAAGCACAAAATCTCTTACTTTCATCATTTTGGATTTTATATGATTTATTTTGATTTAAATTGAATTAATTCAAATAAAAATCAAAATAAATAATAAAAGTAAGATATGGACAAGTGGAAAATGCTAGAGCTCGTGGGCTATGTTGGCAACTCAAAACAAGTGAAAAAGATTGGGCCCATTTGGCAAAATTTGAAGTTTTAGGGATAGTTGACTTTTGGCAAATTTACAAAAAAGGTCAACTTCACCAATGCATAACTTCCTCAACTTTGACTCTTTGGAGGTGTTCTTGGACTTTTTAGAAAGCTTGAGATGTCCTCTAATCAACCCTTTTGGTCTCATATTAATTTTTATATTCTATACTCATGTATGAAGCTTTGACAAAAAAGGTGTTTTTGTTGACTTTCCAAAATGACCTATAATGTCCAAATTCATAACTTCTTGTGAGTGCATATTTTGAACTTGGTAGATGAAGAGGGATTGTAGGGAATTTCATCCTCTTTAAAATTAGCTTTGGATGGGTCATTTCTCATAAATTATGAGAAAGTTATGCTTGGTCAAAGTTGAGTTGACTTTTCCTGCAAAACCCTAATTTAGCAACTTTTGGTTCTTGAGGAATTATGAGCAATCCTTGATGAATCATGATCAACCCTTGATCAAATGATGAAATATACTTAAAAGTGAGGATGTTGACCAAAAATCTTGAAGTTTTACTGTATGTGGGCCACAGTTTACTTTTGCCCTAGCACAGTCGATTTTCAGGCCTTTGAGCAATTGACTGAGCAAACTTCCTCTGTAGGGCTTGAAACTTGACATAGATGGTCTTGAGAACATATTAGGACAATTTTGAGCATTTGGGACCACTTGGACTCAAGTATTTTGATGCAACATGAAACCCTAATTTGGGGTAGACTGCCTTAGGAGAGAGCTTGTCTGGCCAACCCTTGGACTTCCTTGAGCAATCTTGAGGATCTTTCTTGAAATGTTTTGAGAAATATGGGAGGGAAAATTTTGGGGTACAACATCTGCCCCTGTTCAATCTTCTTAAACCTGAGGATATAGATTGGCTTTCATGCCTTTCATGATCCAAAGGTGGAAGAGGATTGAACACTAGAGTGCCCAGAAATTTGCACTCGCATGAAGTGGTAATTGTCTTGTGATGTCGGGAATGGGCTTACAGATGAAATTTGGAAATTGCTGACGAGGGGATGGGCTTAAAAATGCCATCTGAAGGAATGTCGATCACATAAGAGATTCCTTAGCGAGAGCTTGTATACCTCTTGTTGAGGAAGATTCCGCTGGGGAAGGCTGATCTTTGTTGAGAGAAGTAGAATTTTAGGAGCTTCGGTCGTCTGTATTCTACTGAGGAATCACCTCTGTCAAAAATTAGGAACTCGTCCGTTTATTCTACTGAGGAAACATCTATGTCGAAATTTAGGAACTCGTCTGTTTATTCTATTGAGGAAACATCTCTGTCGAAATTTAGGAACTCGCCCATTTATTCTACCGAGGAATCATCTCTGTCGAAATTTAGGAACTCGTCTGTTTATTCTACCGAGGAATCATCTATGTCGAAATATAGGAACTCTTCTGTTTATTCTACTGAGGAATCATCTCTATCAAAATTTAGGAACTCGTCCGTTTATTCTACTAAGGAAACATCTCTGTCAAAATTTAGGAACTCGTCCGTTTATTCTACTGAGGAATCATCTCTGTCGAAATTTAGGAGCTCGTCCATTTATTCTACTGAGGAAACATCTCTGTCGAAATTTAGGAACTCGTCCGTTTATTCTACTGAGGAAACATCTCTGTCGAAATTTAGGAACTCGTCCGCTTATTCTACTGAGGAAACATCTCTGTAGAAATTTAGGAACTCGTCCGTTTATTCTACTGAGGAAACATCTCTGTCGAAATTTAGGAACTCGTCCGTTTATTCTACTGAGGAATCATCTCTGTCGAAATTTAGGAACTCGTCCGTTTATTCTACTGAGGAATCATCTCTGTTGAAATTTAGGAACTTCAATCATCCGTTGTTCAACTGAGGAATCATCTTTGCTGACATTTAGGAACTTCAGTCATCCGTTATTCAATTGAGGAAAACATCTCTGTTGACATTTAGGAACTTCAGTCATCCGTTATTCAACTGAGGAATCATCTCTGCTGACATTTAGGAATTTCAGTCATCCGTTATTCAACTGAGGAATTAACTCCAGCTTGAGGAAGCGGAAGTGAACTGCGTATCTAGTTGTGTACAGGCTGCACCGCGACCTACTAGGGAAAGGTGAAACTGATCGTGTTTGATAGGTCTGGGTCTTACAGTGTTGTGGACTGCTGTCTGGAGATAAGAGAAAAGAAACCTGAATAGCAGAGTTATGAGAAGGAACCTGGGTAAGGTTGCTTCGTGAGGAGTTTGGATAACACTACGTCTGAACCGAGAAGGAACCTGGGTAAGGTTGCTTTATGAGGAATTTGGGTAAAACTGCGTCTGAACCGAGAAGGAACCTGGGTAAGGTTGCTTTGTGAGGAGTTTGGGTAAAACTGCGTCTGAACCGAGAAGGAACCTGGGTAAGGTTGCTTTGTGAAGAGTTTGGGTAGAACTGCATCGGGACTCAGGAGGAACCTAGGTAAGGTTGCTTCAGGATGAGTCTAGGTGAAACTACATCAGGAAAGAGAAGGAACCTAGGTAAGGTTGCTCCAGGATGAGTCTAGGTGAAACTACATCGGGAAAGAGAAGGAACCTAGGTAAGGTTGCTCCATGATGGGTTTAGGTGAAACTACATCTGAACTGAGAAGGAACCTAGGTAAGGTTACTCCATGATGGGTTTAGGTAAAACTACATCTGAACTGAGAAGGAACCTAGGTAAGGTTGCTCCATGATGGGTTTAGGTAAAACTGCATCTGAATTGGGAAGAAACCTAGGTAAGGCTGCTTCATGAGGAGTTTAGGTAAAACTACATCTGAACCGGGAAGAAACCTAGGTAAGGTTGCTTCAGGATGAGTCTGGGTGAAACTACATCGGGACCGAGAAGGAACCTAGGTAAGGTTGCTTCAGGATGAGTCTAGGTGAAACTACATCAGGAAAGAGAAGGAACCTAGGTAAGGTTGCTCCAGGATGAGTCTAGGTGAAACTACATCGGGAAAGAGAAGGAACCTAGGTAAGGTTGCTCCGCGATGGGTTTAGGTGAAACTACATCTGAACTAAGAAGGAACCTAGGTAAGGCTGCTCCATGATGGGTTTAGGTAAAACTGCATCTGAACCGGGAAGAAACCTAGGTAAGGCTGCTTCATGAGGAGTTTAGGTAAAACTGCATCTGAACCGGGAAGAAACCTATGTAAGGTTGCTTCAGGATGAGTCTGGGTGAAACTACATCAGGACCGAGAAGAAACCTAGGTAAGGTTGCTTCAGGATGAGTCTGGGTGAAACTACATCGGGACCGAGAAGAAACCTAGGTAAGGTTGCTTCAGGATGAGTCTGTGTAAAACTTCAGGAGGAACCTGGGTAAGGTCACCTTGTGATAAGTTAATTTCGTGTAAAACTTCAAGAGGAACCTAGGTAAGGTTACTTTGTGATAAGTTTGTGTAAAACTTCAAGAGGAACCTGGGTAAGGTTACTTTGTGACGAACCCGTGTAAAGTTGTATTTAGGAGAAACCCATGTAAGATTGCTTCATGACGAACCCGTGTAAAGTCTGTTTAGTTTCCGGAGTTAATCTTGAACTTGCAGGAAGTTGTTGATGATAACCATCTTTCCTGAAAAGGTACATGATTAATTGTATATGATGCATGACATGCATTGTATGATGATGTTCTCAAAATAAATGGAATTATGTTATATGCAATATGTATGCGCACGTCATGATATATGAACATGAAATGCTATTGTGGTACGTCCGAGTTTGGGAAAATAAATCTCTGACTGTTGTTGGAGAATAAAGAGTTTCACTCGCTGGAGATAATGACCAAACATGATTGGGAGAATAATCCTGCAGGAGAGAATAACTCCGCTGGGGAATGGACTGACGAGGAAATGACTCTGTGGGGAGTATATACTCTGCTAGAAGATCTGCTGATTTGGAGAAGTAAAACTCAATTGGGGATGAATTACTGTTGCTGGTGATAGTGAACCCTGTTGGGGATAGAATTTTTGTCTGTGAAAGGAATGAACTTCGCTGGGGATGATTTTCCAATGGCGACTTCACTGGGGATAATCTTTTAGACTCTACTGGGGATAATCTTTCAGACTCCACTGGGGATAATCTTCCAGTGCTGGTGATAGATTTGGGGAGAATCTTACCGACCCATTCATGGTTGTGAGCCACATCTGGGGAGAATTAACACCACTGTCCTTTTCTTACTATGCGGGGAGTGTAGATGTTACTGGGACGCGGGCTGAGGATATGACAATGACTTTGCATCGAGACTTTTCTGCCCCTGTATCTGCGGGAGAAGGTGCCTGCGGAGGCCTTGTGGATCGAGTATTATTCCAACCTATGAGGTGCTTGGTAATTGCCGATTGAAATGACAAATCTTCTTCTGGTAGGCAAGTGACGAGATGACGGGACATAGTCGTACGCTTTAATCCCTAACTTTTGCCTGGACTGTCTTTTCAGATTTTCAGTCCACCGGGATACCCTTTCTTGCCCAAGCCGCCTTTTCAGGTTTTCGACTTGCCGGGTGTACAAATCTTTTTTTGTTTTTATCCCTAATTCTTGCCAGAACCCTTTTGGTTCGTCGGGATGCCCTTATTTTTGCCTAGGCCTGTCAACCTAGTGGGTCTTTGTTCATGCGCAGTATTTTCTGACTATGTCCACGCTCTCAGGGTGTAGGGAGTTGTCATTGTCGATAGTGTTGTGTTGCCATACTACCAGAAGATGTTCGTTTGATCATACAAGATTTGTTGCTGGAATTCATGTCTAATGCCCCAAGTGATTCAGATGGAGATCTGCCCCTGGCTATTTGGCATCTTTGAGAGACTCCTTGAATCTTGACTTGACTTCCCCAGATTATAGACAACGCTCATGCCGTGCCCCTTGGTTGGAAGTGTTTTTTCCACTTGAGGTGACCCTTTTTATTGAAAAGGTTTTTGTTCACTAGATATTCGTCATGCAAATTTCTCTGCTATTGAACAAATAGTCATATGGAAACAATGTTATTTTAAGAATGCAAAGCTTATGTCTGTTTTGAAGTTCTTTGAAAATGCAGTTTTCAATAAAACAAGCGAATTTTTGTAAAATGTGATGTCAACTCAGGATTTACAGCAAGCCCTATAGGAGTCAGGATACCTTTTGTAACAGTATGCTTTCAAACTAACCCATGCCTCAGCTAGGACTTTTAAGGGTTATAACGTGGTCTGGTTCACGGTTCAAGAAACAAAGGATAAAGGCTCAGATTTTATTTTTACCCACCCATTCTTTGTGATGTTCTTCGATCCTAAACTCAGCTAATTATGCATTTAGACCCTGCTTTGAGTCTTTGCTCTGATATTCCAGTGATGGTTCGGATACTGACAGATTATTTTGAACAGGCGGTCATTTTGTTGAGAGTTTATAGGACCTCTTTATTTTTGATTTCGTTATCCTTGTCTTTTTGCCTGAACTGTTTCTTTCTTGTGATTACAGTCAGCGGGATGCCCCAGTGTTTTTCTTAAGTCCCTTTCATAGGTTTTGACTTAATTTTTATTTGGAGGGATAACGACTGCCTGTCCTGACGATTATAGGGAACCATCACCGTCTTTTAGTTTGGGAGTACGTCTTTGATGCCATTCATTGTGCACCTGGATTAACTGAGAAAACTACCCTGTCCCAGGTTGTGATTAAGGGTTTTAATTTGTGTGAAAAGAAAAACTCCAACTTCTTTGGCTCAAAGGGGTTGACTAGGGATTATCTTCCTTATAACTCCACTGTTTAGGATTTGAAACAACGACATTACATCGTCAGCGGGGTCTGTTCAAAAGCATACTGTAGAGATTGTGGTATCATTTTCGTCATCCTCCCTCTAAAGGCTTAGAGTTTTTTTTAATCGAGAGTTGAACATCACAAAAAGGAAATACGAAGCAATTTAAGCATAGTGAAAACAATTAATTCAAAACAGACACGTGTAATGCATTAATGAAATAAAAAAGTTTGACATGACAATAATTGTTTGAATAAGCAAAAAAAATTACAACTTCAGAATTCAAATGAACAAAAGTGCTTTCAATCCTAGCCGTATTTTGGCAAGGGAGCAGTGATCACATTGGGAGTCTCAGGAGGGTCGAATTTGATCTCCTTAGCATCAATCATATTCTGAATCTTGTATTTCAGCGCCCAACAATCGTTAGTATCGTGCCCTGGGCTACCAGAATGATAAGCACACCTTGCATCTGGGTTGTAGTTAGGAGAAGAAGTCTTAGGGTTCAGATGAGGGTTTATCACCGTAATCAGATTCATCTTCAACATGTGTTGCAATGCTTGTGACAATGGCATATTGATTTGGGTGAACTGCCTTTGAAGTCTTTCCCCCTTTGGCTGATTATTTCGTTGTTGTGGTCATTGTGTGCATGCCGAATTAGAGATCAACACTGTCCCCACAGATTGGTGGTAGTTTGCCTGGCTACACCTCTTCTGGCCGTGCACAACACTGGCTTCCCTCTTTCCACCAAATGACTTCTTCTCTGTACTCGAAGAGGTATCTTTTTGGATCTTACCACTCAGGATCCCAGCTTCTACTCTTTCTCCAGTCGGAATCAGTTCGGTGAAACCCACTGACGAGCTGCCAATCAAATGATTGAAATAGGGACCAGATAAAGTCCCAAGAAACATATCCATAAACTCCCTATCAGACAGAGGGGGTTGGACTCTTCCAGCAAGATCTCTCCACTTCTGAGCGTAGTCCTTAAAGCCTTCGCTTGTACCCATAGACATACCCTGAAGCTGAGTATGCGTGGGAGCAAGGTCGGCATTATACTGGTATTTCTTTTAAAAAAAGCAGCAAGGTCCTCCCAGTTGTGGACGTTAGCTCCTTCTAGTTGACAGAACCATTCAAGTTGAGTCCCTGACATACTATCTTGAAAGAAATGAACCCAGAGATTTCTATCAGCAGTATAGGGTTGAATCTTTTTGAGGTATGAGCGGAGGTGTAGCTTCGGGCAGGATACCCCGTCATACTGAGCAAAGACAGGAGCTTTAAACTTGTGAGGGATCACCACCCCAGATGCAAATCCCAGATCTCCAAAGTTTAACCCAGGTATCTTCTGAATTTCCATTGCACTGAGCCGGTCTTCAAGTTGCTTATATCTATCCTCAGCAGGAGGATACTGGTATTCATCAAAGTATGTGTCATTGTCAGAAACCACAGGGCTAGGACCCTTTCTTTCCTCTTGATTCTCTCTCCTTCCAGATGAATGGGACAAATCCGTCTCCTGTCGCAAATTGTTCCCGAATCTGCAACCCATATTCAAGAGGACCACCTTCTTCTTCTTCTTCTTCTTCTTTTTCTTCTTCTTGTCCTTCAATATAAGAGTCTTCAAATCTTGATGACTCTTGGCCAAGTTCAAGAACATTTCCTTAAACTGAGCATTCTGAGCTTGAAGAGCCTTTATGGCTTGATCAGTAGGTGTTTCAAAAGACATGATTGCTGAAATAAACAGCGAAGAAGATGAGAAACCTGTAATGGTACCTGTAATGCAATGATATGTATGATATATGTATGCAATGTTTTCATGGATATCGCGGGGTAAACAAGAAACTGTTAGAATTTGATTGAAGAAACTTCGCATTTGTCGAGAGTCCTTCTTCAAGAGTCAAGCTCAACATATCGAGTGGGTCATTGCCATCGACTCAGATTATCGTGTTTTGATCTCTAGATGACATTGTCTAGAGGAAAATAAATCCCCTTTGCCCCTTGCTAGACGTTTGATTTACCATAACCTGGATCACAAACCTTTGAGATCCTTGAAATGGTTAAGGAAATGTTAAGGCATGATGTTATGATGTGTATGTTATGCGTTTAAGAAAAAGTACGAGGTAATGTAAACAAGTAAATCCGGCAAGAAATCCAAGGTATTGGATAAGGACTGTAAACAAAATCTGCAAGGAACTCAAGTTGTTAGATAACAAACATGTGCAAGTAGTTCAAGTTGAAAGCACACAAGTCACACAATAGCCCTTAAATTTCAGGCTGGCATGGAGTTTAGGTATTACCCTCTTTCAGTTTAGTTGGTTCAACCTGTCCTAGTAATAGTAACCGGGTTCTAGAGGTTCTCAATATCACTGACCATCCTCGATCGGTCATAATTCCAGTTTAGCAACCTTTTCTTGCGGCCGGAATCATCGCGAGAGTATGGTCTCAATGAGTGTAGCATACTGCTACTTTTCTATGGCCAAGTGGATCAATTATAGGTTCTAAGGTCAGTTGATGCTTAATGACCCATTAGCAGCCCCATACTCTCCTTGTTACTCCACAAGGGATATCGGTACCAACTAATGTGCCATATCAACGTAGCTACTGCTTTAACGGTATCGGTCTACGCTGTATAGTTCCCTCACAGTCTATTGCTACTTACCTAAAAGGTATCCTCAGATCCGGGTTAGGATCTATAGTAACTCCGATACAAAGCCCATAAATATAAAGCAAACAGATCAAACAATTGAAAACAATATGATGAACTATTCCTAAGGTACACCCCACTTATTAAATCCCCAGCAGAGTTGCCAGTTCTGTGATACGGTGGCCAGAACCGGGACGTGTTTCCCTATTTGTTTAAGGAATTTACTGGTTTGCATTTTGTGTTTGTGTTTGCAAAATGTCGCGGTAAGCAAGAGTCGCCGCCGTCTTTTATTTTATCCAACAAGGAAAGGAAAAAAGCACAGAAAAATTCCTTTTTTGAGATATTTCTGAGTACGGGGGGTAGATTATAGAAAGGGAAGGTATTAGCACCCTTTCTATCCGTAGTTATCTATGGGCTCTTAGGTACTTGCTCATCATTTTCAAAATTGTTTTCTTTGTGTTTGTGTGCTTTGAAAAGTTTTTTTTTACTTTGATTTAACTCTTGCTTCTGTCTTCAAGAGTGTAATGAAGTGTTTTTTGAAAACTTGTTTGTAAAGGAGTGTAAGTGTGAGAAAAAGTTTGTTTGGAATGAGCAAGTACTTAAGAACTAATCTACCTACTCGAAAAAAGAATCGTTTTATGCTTGTTTCCTTTAGACAATGCTATCCCACTATTAGTGAGTAGGTAGCACCGTCATTGGATTTTTGAGGGTCAATTCGAAAAGGGACATACGGTCACTAAAGCAATGCTAGGACATCTTAGTAATAACCCTAATGTCTTAGATCATTTATCCGAGGCAACAATATCAGAGGCAACCTTTCCGAGGCAACTTTGATCTTTGGACAAAAGGACAACCACTAAAGCATCCTATACTCAATGACCGTTTACCGAAGGCAACCAAGTGGGAGTATACCCTATGAGTGCGCATGTGCGAGTGTTTCAATTTCAGATTATTTTATCTTTGCACATTTAGGGTGATCTAACTGTTTTAAATTCAGTCATACATTCTTGTCATGCAAACCCTAATTATTCATACATCTAACAGTTAATAATTTGTGGAATTTAAAATGCGGAAATTAAAACTACGCTATTACAAAGCTTCAGGTATTTACATAGCCAAAAACAAACCCTTTGAAAATAAAAGCGATAAATGTAAAAGTCATAATTAAAACTATTACAAATTGTGAGCAGATACAACAATTGGATAAAGAATAATAAAGCGCGCGATGAAGATTAGATCGAATGTGAAACTAGAGTTTTGACCCTTCTAACCTAATTAAAAGAAAAATTGCTTTTTTGTTGTTGTTTTTAATATTTTTAAAGAAAAGAACTAAGTTTTCTAAATTAAATACAAAAAATAATTAGTGATTAAATTAATTAATAAAAATAATTAAATGACCTATTTTTGGTTTTTTGATATTTTAGGAAAAAAAATTTAATTAAGTTAGTAATAAAACCTATTTATTCTAATTAATTTTAATTATTTGCAAAATAAATTAAAGTTATCTAACATTAATAACCTAATTAAATAAATTAAATTTTTACTAAAAATAAATATCCTAAATTTAATTGGACATAAAAATATTTTTGTGATTTTTTAATAAAAGAAAATAATTTTCAGTTAGTAATTAAATTAAATAAGTTAATTAAATGAAATATAAAAAGAAAATATAAAAAAAGGATAGAGAAGTTGGGCCTGAAATTAGGGGTATGAAAAGCAATTTCCTGGGGCCAATTTAGTGAAATCTATTTGACTTTTGGGATCCAGTGTGGCACGCTTGACTTGGCTCATGATGCACCTTCAGTGGTGGCCATCAGATTTGGCCATCTGGCCATCTGGCATGATTGATGATGAGGGCGCATGGTAGTCGCTTGCTTCCTTCATGTACTGAATTTCTTGAAAGTAAATGTGAAAAGAACAAATGTTGGAGGCAGGGATCGAACCCCTGACCTCCAGCCTTCCAATGCCTTAACACCCAGCTGGCTACCACTAGGCCATTTGTTTTTGTTGTAATAATAACGTAAAATAATAAACAAATATGAAATAAACGTAGTAATGGAAAATTAGAGTGAAAATTCAAACAAGCCAATAGGAGGGTGCCAGCAAATCGTCTCCTTCCTCTCTCCGTGGGTAAAAGTAAAACACTTTTACCTACGGACGTTTTGTCCGTCGCTATAGGCCGTGTCCATTCCAAACTCCTCCATGGGCCACATAAATGGAATCTAATGCCATGGTTGTGTTCGTCTCGTCCTCCTGAACGTGATAGTACCCTTTATCAAGGCTAATTGTCCCTGTAATCAAAAACACTAAAACAAACTCTAAAACCCTAACAATGGTGAATTTCGTTACAGGCCATATAAATGCAATTGAATGATGCAGAAAGCTTGCAAATGTCTCATAGATCAACAATATGTGATTAATTCCATCTAACAATGCATATATCATGAGATATGAATTCAAGAACAGGGATATGTCGTGAGCGACTTACAGTGCGTTTTGGGACTGGAATGGACTAGTTCTTGATTGCTTTAGCTTGCTGAGAGTCCCAGTAGTCGATTGGGATTGTTCAAAGGTCGTGAGGATGCCTCTAATTGCAAATTCGATCTCACACTTTTCTTGCTTTTTTTCAAATCTGGTTCTTCCTCTTGCGCCTCTTTATAACCTGTTTTTAGGTCTGCACACACTATATGTACCAAGCAATGCATTAGGGTTGATAATTGCATCCAAATCTTTCTCCTTCAATGATTTTTGATTTGATTTGATACACTTTTAAAACTTTCTAAAATTGGTCCAAATCCAATCTTTTTGTGCATACATGCCTTGATACGAGTTTGAATGTTTTGCTAGCTGTAATTGGCACCTGAAACAAGCACAAAATCTCTTACTTTCAACATTTTGGATTTTATATGATTTATTTTGATTTAAATTGAATTAATTCAAATAAAAATCAAAATAAATAATAAAAGTAAGATATGGACAAGTGGCAAAGGCTAGAGCTCGTGGGATATCTTGCCAACTCAAAACAAGTGAAAAAGATTGGGCCCATTTGGCAAAATTTGAAGTTTTAGGGATAGTTGACTTTTGGCAATTTTGTAAAAAAGGTCAACTTCACCAATGCATAACTTCCTCAATTTTGACTCTTTGGAGGTGTTCTTGGACTTTTTAGAAAGCTTGAGATGTCCTCTAATCAACTCTTTTAGTATCATCTCAATTTTATATTCCATGCTCATGTATGAAGCTTTGACAAAAAAGGTGTTTTTGTTGACTTTCCAAAATGACCTATAATGTCCAAATTCATAACTTCTTGTGAGTGCATATTTTGAACTTGGGAGATGAAGATGGATTGTAGGGAATTGCATCCTATTCAAAATGAGCTTTGGATGGTCATTTCTCATAAATTATGAGAAAGTTATGCTTGGTCAAAGTTGAGTTGACTTTTCCTGCAAAACCCTAATTTAGCAACTTTTGGTTCTTGAGGAATTATGAGCAATCCTTGATGAATCATGATCAACCCTTGACCAAATGATGAAATATACTTCAAAATTATGGTGTTGACCAAAAATCTTGAAGTTTGACTGTATGTGGGCCATAGTTGACTTTTGCCCTAGCACGGTCGATTTTCAGGCCTTTGAGCAATTGACTGAGCAAACTTCCTCTGTAGGGCTTGAAACTTGACATAGATGGTCTTGAGAACATATTAGGACAATGTTGAGAATTTGGGACCACTTGGACTCAAGTATATTGATGCAACATGAAACCCTAATTTGGGGTAGACTGCCTTAGGAGAGAGCTTGTCTGGCCAACCCTTGGACTTCCTTGAGCAATCTTGAGGATCTTTCTTGAAATGTTTTGAGAAATATGGGAGGGAAAATTTTGGGGTACAACAATGGTTATATAATTTTCTCTTTTTATGCAGTCCCTCTGATAAAGGTGCATTAACGTGAACATTTTCTAATACCTCCACATAACTTTTGGATTTGGAGTCTACCTTAGCTTCCACAAATATTTTAGGGAAAGAAATAGGTGGGTTGTAAGGAGGAGGAACAACATAAGGTGTTTCCTTCTCAACCTTTTCGACAACCTCCCTTTTGGGTGGTGTCGGTGGATTTTTCTTAATCTCTACTCTTTTCTCACCAGAAATTTCCTCAACCTCATTATCACTCTCCTCAGGGTTTTCACTTTGTCTTGCACTACTGGTTGTTACAACATCCACATGCTCCTCAGGGGAGGATCCTAGAAGTTTTTGTTCAAGCAGGGAGATTTGAGTATCCAAGGCCATGTTGTGAGTTGCTAGGGACTCGACCACAGTGTTCAGATGCCTAAGGGTTTCATTAATATAGAGATTTTGTTTTCTAAACTCTTCATTTTGGATAGTTTGTGTCGCTACAAAGCACTCCATCATAGATTCTAGCCTAGAGAGAGTTTCCGTCTCAAGGAAATTCTCCATTATTAGTTCGAGGTCGGATTTATGAGCATCTTGTGGTTCCTCAAAATACTGGGAGTGATAATTGTAGAGAAAATGTTGGTGATACATAGTAATAAAGACAAAAGTGCCTTAGTCTATACGGTGTAACAACAGGGTATGAAATTTGACGTAATTGGTCCCCTACAATGGCGCCAAAAACTTGATGTGTGGTTTTCGCAAGTATACGAATTGCGTTAGAGTAATATAAAAGATCATCGATCCCACAAAGACCAAAACATCAATCTATCAAATTCTATTGTCATTATATTTATCTAAGGCAGGTCAAATCAGGATTTTATAGCAGGAAGAGTAAATAAAGTAAAAGATGTCAATTCAGATAAAAGTAACAGGTTCGAATTCAAATCACAATGGTTATATAATACTCTAAAATTCTTCTAATAGAACTACTTACAGGGCAATATTTCCTACTTTGAAAAGAACTAATTTAACAGGAACTGTCGTTTTCGGGTATTCATAACCGATTTTATTCTTTAAATAATGCCTTTTTATTGTCACAGATAAAAGGTGTGTATTGCGCTAAAGTAATAAACCTATTTTTAAGAAATATAGTTACCTGACTAAGTTGAAAAGTGATTTTGACTCAGAACTTCTAACCAAGAGATGATTATACTTTTAAACCTATAAACGCCTCCGAAAAAGGTTTTGATATCATTTCTTCTAAAAAGTTAAACGTTCTTACTTAATTGAACAAAACGCTTTTGCTCTCTTAGAGAAATTAAGACTAACCAAGTTTATCAATGGTTTGACGGCTTTCGATCTTACCCAACAGAAAATAAAGTGCAGAAAACTTGTGTTAAAAACCAAAATAGCCCCTAAAGTATTCCTACAGATGCATTGTTTAGACAGTTACCTTAACCATGATCATTACATTCTAACCCTAAAGGAAATTAGCCAGACATGGAAATAAACTTATTAAAGCAAATCATGTTTAAGCATAAAGTAAAAGGGTTAAAATATAAGTAAATGCGATGCGAGAAAATAAATAAAGTAATGCAAGTGCGATGCGAGAAAATAAACAAAGTAAATCAAGTGCGGGGAAATAAGTGCGATAAATGCGGAAACTTAAATAGAAACCTGCTCCAAATGAAGGGCTTTAAAGCAACTTGACTGGAAGGTAAATTTGACAGAAATAAAGGAAACTTAAATTAAAATGGCGGCAATATTGTAAAGTGCTCCAAACTTGATTACAAACTCAATGACTCGTGCGATAACTCTTCGATGTGAAGAGATTACCGCTTACAATTGGACAATATATGGCTTAAGTCAGTGAAACTAAGCTTGGATGAGGGTAGCACTGACTATAACTAGATTAACTTCTACCATATACTATGATCCAACTCGATTACAACCATGGTGCGATAATCCATCGATGTGATGAATTATCGCTTTTACAGAGTAAGTTTATGCCTAATGTTGCAACTAAGAGTGGATGATCCAAATGAGACAATCTAAGGCCTATTTATAGGAAACAAAAACCTTGGGAAGTACAAAACTACCCTTCCACCACCAATGGATTTGGTTTCAACCTCATGGCAAAAATAAAGGGTAGCGGGCGCCATCTTCCAATCGTGGGTAAGTGGGTTAGATTCTGCAACTTCCAATAACCGTTTCACCATTTTCAAAGATGGAGGGCGCCATGTAGGGGATGGAGGGATACATGTTTGGTTGTAGGATTCCAAAAGTCCATTTTCTATGATGTAGATCTCTGTATTAGATTTCTAACTCTTCGAACGGGGCGTTATTCGGACTTACGGATCAAAAGTTATGGCCAAAATCGTCGGACAACACCACAAGGGAAAAACAACATCTTTTTTATTGCACTAAGACTGCAATCGAATATAATTATATCATGTGAGTTTTCCCTTTTCTTTCTTTTACTTTTTCTTCTATTTTCTCATTATTGTATTTCTCCATAGCGAACGCCATCTTGAACACCTTGTGTGCAAACTGCTCCATTTCTTTCGCTTTCCGCCTGTTTTGCTTTGTTTCTTTGCAGAAGGCTCTAAAACTGCTAAATAAATGAAAACAAGCAAAATACCAGCATAATAGGGAAAATGTTAACTAAAACAATCATAAAACATGCATAAATTGAGTCAAATAAATTGTGTAATTTCGTGCTATCAGTGACTCATTGACAAGATTGAATAAGAGGGAAATTGTGGGAGTATTTGTAAACCTCATTAGAAATTATTGGATTATGGTGCTTTAGGTGACTTAAGTACAAGTTCTAAAAGAACACTATTATAGTTTGATAACGATGGTTTATACTCCATTATGGTTGTCGGCCGTCTATTGACAAATTGAGGAACTAATCACTCTTAATCTCATGTTGATAGTAGACGAGATCGTGTTGGATGGTATAGACATGTCTTGCTATCTTAATGGTGTGTAAAGTGATTGATGTTATATCTTGATGATAGTTGCTCACATGTTTGTGTGAATTAATAGAGGAGTGTCTAGGAAAGATTTGAGACATATTGAACAATTCGGAGTAGCAGGTTTATATGTGATCTAACGCCACAAAGTGAAAGATTGAGAATATCAAGTGAACAACGATTTTATGGTGGATGTTAAAGAAAGTCTGAAACTAGGTTGAAACTTATAAACCATATATTTGACAGAAATTTTAATGAGGAGAGTGACTTAAGATGGATGATCAGACTTGCGCAGCTGAAGCGTGATGTGACGTAGTTGTATGCGTGTACGACTCGTTAGAAGTGAAGGACTGAATATCAGAAGCCTATAGAATGACATGTCTTGATCTACAAGTTTTATTTGGTGGTTGTTGATATAGGGATGATGTGCCAAGGTACTGTGTTTTCTCGTAAATATTTTCTGATTTTATAAGGATATTAATGTGATTGTTGGTTGATGGTGAGTTGTGTGTATATTTGTTGAGTTATGCTGTTAATATGACGTTATAATGATTTTGTTCCCGTTGCCGTGATGTTGTTATTGGTTACCGTAAATGAAGAATAATACCCCATAATATGACAAATTTGATTATGTTGGCTATGTTGATGTCACTATAAGGGTGATACGACGATATGAATAGAGTTGTTGATATTTTATTGATAATTGACATATATATATATATATATATATATATATATATATATATATATATATATATATATATATATATATATATATATATATATATATATATATATATATATATATATATATATATATATATATATATATATATATATATATATATATATTTATATTATATGGGAATGAAATTGTGTATGTGTTTTGATGTTGAAAATGTTGTTAAGATGATAATGTGATGTTGTATATCCAAGTATAAGTATGTTATGGTTGTTACTACTTTAAATGTCTATATGTCAAAATATTGTTGGAATGGTTGATAAGTTATTAACGATTATGTCGCAAAAGTGTTGAATGATTAGCATGTGTGTATTTGATTTATATTCTGTTGAGTTATTGTTATGTCGAGAATGTAATGGTAGAAGTGTTACAAGCCGTGACTTGGGAATCAAAGAGTGTGATGCGAAATTCGCGTTAAGAGTGGTAGTATCGAGTAGATTTTCAAGGACGAAAATATTCTAAGTGGGGGAGAGTTGTAACGCCTGTTTATTTAATTAATTATTAAATTAGGTATTTTCGATTAATTTTAAATTATTTGTTGAAAATCATTGATATGTTGTGTTATGTTGTGAGTTATTTAGTTGCGATATTGTCATTAGTTGGTTAAACTAGTGGATTAAATTAGTTGAGTAATATTAGTAATAATGTTAGAAATAGTAGAATAATAGGTTAATTGTGTTGGGCCTATTTTTATGGTTAGAAGTAGTAATATGGGGGTATGTTGTTAAGCCCAATAGAATAATAATATTATTAGATTAAGTTAAATAGAAATTATGTTAATTAAAAGGTGAAGAAAAGTCTTAGAGCAGTACGTGAAAAGTTACATAGAAGAGGAATAGGAAAAGAGGCAAAGCTAGGTTTTCAATCAGAGAATTATAGAGAAATCTTCAATCCAAGGTAAGGGTGGGTGTGATGCGGTGGGAGAGCTGACTTGAAGGTTTTGCGTTTGTGTTCGCAAATGTTGCAGTTAGCAAGAGTCGCCATCGACTTTTCTTTTATCCAAAAGGAAAGGTGAAAAAGTACAGGAAAGACCTTTGAGATGTTTTCTTGAGTTCGGGGGGTAGATTATGAAAAGGGAAGGTGCTAGCACCCTTTTCATCCATGGTTTTCCATGGGCTCTTAGTTACTTGCTTAGATCATTTGCTTTGTTTTGTTTGAAATGGTGTTTGGTGTGGTTTTGAAAATATTTTGTAAAAGAGGCCAATCGTTTAGGCAATCTTTGTAATGATTCTTGTTCGTAAGAATGTATATAAAGATATTTGTCTTTTGAAAAGGTTTTCAATGTTTTGAAATGTGTGTGTGTGTTTTTTTTTTGAAAATAGCAAGGATTGTTTTGAAATGGAGCAAGTAACTTAGAAGCTATCTACCTACTCAAATGTCTTTCTTGTACATTTTTATTCCTTTGACATTGTTGACTTACCATTGATTTGGTAAGCAACCCTATCTTTGGATGTAAACGGGATGGGCGTGGGTCATCGTATAACCATGATATCAATGTTGCCAAGTATCTTAGCTTTTTTTGAGGGACCAAGATCATTCTGTTTAGGCAACTTTTAATAGCGTCGCCGAGGGACTATGATCTTATTCTTGTTTTGTTTTGCCAAGATACTTTGCATGCGTAACATGGCCATTTTATTTTAGGCAACCAAGTGGGAGAAACCCTAAGGGTGCTTGTGTGCAAAGTGTATCATTTTCATGCTTTTGTCTTGTATTTAGGGTTTTCTATTTGTTTTGTTTTTGTTCTTGTCATGCAAACCCTAATTACTAGTCATAGTATATAAAGCGATAAATTGCGTAAAATAAACTAAGCTATTACAACAATTTTTATGGGAGGGGGAATACAAGTTTGAATGGGGATTTGCACAAATATAAAGCTAGGTATATTATTACAACCAAATCGAAATTGCGCGAATTTAAATAAATATAGTATAAATATTTTAAATGCAATGCAATATTCATGTTAAGAAAATGCTTTTATGTCTTGTTTTTGTGTATGAAAAATAATTAATTTAAACCTAAAAAAATAAAGGAAAAACTAATATTTATTCTTTTTGAAAGGGGTAAACCCTAGTTTTCAAATTAAAAGAAAATAATGCTTCTTGTTATTATTTTGTATATTTTTTGTATAAGAAAATAATATATAATATTATATGTAAATATTAAAAATTAAATATGTGTAAAAATTGGTATTTGTGAGTATAAAATGTATAATACAAAAAAATTAAGTATTTTTAATTATATTTATAAGTTATTTAAGAAAATAAATTCTATTTATCAAAATAAACTATTTTTTATTTTATGTGAGAAAATAATTAAAAAATAAATAAAAGTGTGAAAATAAATAAATCATTTTTTCAGTATTTTTTTATCATTAAGAAAAATAAATAAAAGTATTAAATATAAAATATGAAGAAAAATATAAAAATATAAAAATATAAAAGTTCAGCCAAGGGGGTGCAAATAACAAGTCAGTGGGGTGCAAATAACAAAAACAAAAAGGCCAAGGCGCCAAAAAGCCCAGAACCACTTCATCCCTGTCCTTCGTCCATCTCATTCACACGCTTCCAGTTCAAACCTGTAACTTGCTTATGCTTGCATAAAAACAAAACTCATAACATGAAAAATGTGGCATTTGAGCTCACGATTCCAACCATATAAATTATGTAACCTAACTCTTAAAGATCAAAGAGAATTTTGGAATCCCTAATTCGTGACCTAATTTTTTCAGAGTTTTCAAACTTCAAATTCTCTTAGCACAAGTAATGTAAATGAAAAGTAATGATATGTACAGCTTCGTTATGATGAGAGCTACATTTTTTCTTCACAAATCATGGCTTGAAGTTGCCTATTCAGAGAGATAGAGTTTAAGAGAATACCTCCTTCAGCTGGAATCGAGTAGGGCAATATAGGGACTTTAATGGAGGCCTGGTGATTGTTTAAGCTTCCTTGAACTTCCTTGAACCTATTCCAATGCTTATCTTTATCTGAGGATGGCTGAAACTCTCTGACCAAGTCCAACTGCAAGCTTCCAAGTTGAAAATGGCAGATGCTGAAACAGGGGTTACAGAAACAGGGGTTACAGAACCAGGGTAATGGCTTGGATTCATTAGTTATCAAGTGTATGACATTTTTGAGTTGATTAAACACAAAACGCACGAGCCAAATGAGAGTTGGATGTGCTTATGCAGAAACTGTGTTTTGGCAGAATTTTGGTGTTTTTGAGTTTTTAGAGTGTTTCAAGTCCAAGCAAAACTTGTTATGCCTTGTACCAAGTTTTCAAATATGTATAGAAGTGATCCAAAGTCAGCTCTTACTAGCTGTGCAAGCTTTGGACCTTTTTGCAACTTTTCTTGTACTTGAAGCAAAGTTGACATGACCAATCCCACATGCTTGTACTAGCTTGCTTGAGGGATGAAATGAGCTTGTACAACTTGCTTGAGTGCTGTAGAGTTTGTATGCATCAGGGGGACAGGTTCAATGCTCAAGATTAACAAAGTTGCAAAAGTTCATCTTTATGAAAATGGCATTGTAACCTTTTTGCCCAAAATGGAAATACATCTTGTGTAAAGCTTCAAAAGAAAAGATAAAGGCTTTAGCCCATGAGTATGCATTTAATTAAGGAGTGTATAGAAAGCTTAGGACCTGTAAATCAATATATAACCAGCATAGATTTGATTTGCAACTTGATGCTATGTGAAAATGGCTTGATCAAAAGTGAGAAAATGCCAACTTCCCTTCTTCGATTCTCCCTACTCAAAAATGATCTTGGAGATTTCTTGGATATTTTGGAAATCTTGCAATGTTCTCTATAATCCATCTTTGAAATTCATTTTGAGATACCTCTTGGAACTAGGTGAAAAATGTCCATGAAGTTGGGTCCAAAACCTGCCTAAATTAGGGCAAAATTTCACTAAGTTATTTAGTTCATGGGCCTATATTCACAAATTCATAACTTGAGATCCAAACATCATTATGGAAAAGTTTGGGAAGAATATTTTTATATTTCATGGAGGACTACAACTTTCATGTTGTAAACTTTTCTTGAATCAAAATGCATCATGGTGAAAAAGTGGTGAAAAGTTGGGGAAAAATAAGAAAAAATTTATACTTAGAAAAATTCTAAGTTATGAAAATTTTTCAAATTAAAACCCTAATTTTCAAATTTGGTTTTCTTGGTCAACAAGTTTCACATTTTGACATATCTTGATGAATTATGACTCTTGGTACTTGATTTTGACCAAAAAGTCAAAGTTTGACTTTTCAGTGTACAGTTGACTTTTGATTAGTTGACTGCAAATTTCATCTGTCAATCCAATGAACTTGAGATCTTTTGAACCATGTAATTAGGTCAAGATGATGCTATTGAACCCTTGAAATCATGCTTGAACTCAATTGATCATTGGCTAGGTTAAAAATCAGAAATTTGCCCTTTCTCAGTCAAAACCCTAATTTTAACCATTTTGCCCTTTTGATGATTTGATCAAATTTCTTGAGGAGTTGTGATCCAAACTTGATCAAATGGTACATATGAGTCTAAAATGTTGATGTGGATAAAAAATTATGAAGTTTGATTGTAAATTGGCCATAGTTGACTTTTTCCCCAATACAGCTGGTTTTTAGGTCAACTGTCCAATTGACTGATCAAAATGTAGTTCAAAGCTTGAAACTTAACATAAGTAATCTTAGGGGTCCAAAATGGTGTATGAAAGTCATATGAAGCATTGATGGTCCAAAAATCCTTGTGCAAACTCAAACCCTAATTTTGGGTTATCAGTGCAAGATGAGATGTCTTGAGGTGACCAAACCCTAATCTTGTCTTGAGTCAAAGAAGTTTTGTGAGAAAAGTCTTGATAAATGAGAGAGAAAATTTTGGGGTACAACAGCTTCCCCTGTTCAATCTTCTTGAACCTGAAGAGTTAGATTGGCGAGCCTTGTCGTTCGTGACTCGAAGGTAAAAGATGATTGGACACTAGAGTGCCCATAAATTTGCACTCGTCAAAAAGTGTAGTTGAGGGAATGGGCTTAAAGATGCCATTTGGAGAAGTGA
Organism: Vicia faba; assembly: GCA_948472305.1. NCBI lineage: Eukaryota > Viridiplantae > Streptophyta > Magnoliopsida > Fabales > Fabaceae > Vicia > Vicia faba. Next base: position 352,098 of record CATIWC010001146.1, read on the forward strand.
TCGAATATTTTTGGAGATGGGCTTGTAGATGCCATCCAAGAGTGTTTGCTGAATTGTAAGTTGTAAGTCAGAAGAATAAGTATCAGAATAGTGTCCGTATCTGGAACGTATCTGAACTGTATCTGGAGACGGAACTTGTATGAGTAACAGAATAGCATCTGCGTCTGGAGCATATCCGTACTGTAACAAGAGTGTGAAATCTGAATGAGTATCAGAATAGCTTCCGTGTCTGGAGCGTATCTGAATTATATCTGATAGTTGAAAACTGAATGAGTATCAGAATGGCTTCCGTGTCTGAAGAGTATCTGAACTTGAATCTAAATAAGTATCGGGGTGGCATCCGTGTCTGGAGCGTATCTGAACTGTATCTGAATGTTGAAGTCTGAATAAGTAACAGAATGGCAACCGTGTCTGGAGCGTATCTGGACTGTATCTTAAAAGCTGAATCTGAATGAGTAACAGAATGACTTCCATGTCAGGAGTGTATCTGAACTGTATCATGAACTTGAAATCTGAATGAGTGACAAAATGGCAACCGTGTCTGGAGCGTATCTGTACTGTATCTGAACTAGAATCTGAATGAGTAACAGAATGACTTCCGTGTCTGGAGTTTATCTGTACTATATCTAGAATCTTTGAACATTGTTAATGGTAGCTGTTAATCTTATCCTAAAAAAGGGTAAAATGTTAGCTGAAGCACAAAGTTACGTTGCATGAAATGTATGATGCAACATATGTGTTTTATCAATGTTTATGACATATGGATGTAATGTATGCGCATGTAAGCTGATTTGTTGTATTGCTGAGGAAGATAAATCCTTGACTGCTGCTGATATGTGGATTCTTCATGTCTTGAAGTTAGAGTATTGACAAAATTCTGTTGCGAGCAATGCCATATACTGCTTGAGTAATTTGCTTGGGGAATCCAGAGAACTTTGATGGCTTCTGCTGGGAATTAATAATGAGAATCTTCATTCTGTTGGGGAGTAATGAAAACTCTATGGGGAAAAAGCTTATTCCTGTTTGGAAGAAGTTCAAGAGTTTCAGTCGCTTGCCACTCTACTTGGGAGTTATCCTAGGTTGAGGAGAAACAGAAGTTAACCATTATCCGGTTGATTTTTAGGTTTCAAGACAACTTGCTGGGGAATTTGGAGAAACTAAATGGTTTCTGCTGGGGATTGACAATTGGAAGTTTCAGCTCCACTGGGGATCTTGATGATGTATTGTAGGGATTGCTCATGGAATAGCCTAAAGACGTTTTCCTATCCTTTCAATCCTGTCAGTAATTGTTCTTTTCCATTTTGTTTATTTGTAAACAGTAATTATGTTCAAATGCATATGTTCATTAATGAATCATTGGACGCTTTTGCAAATAAAAACACAAGTGTAAATAAAAAGGTAAATAGTTTTCTGTACTTTGAGATGGATATCTTTGTATTTACTTTGAATAAGTATTTTTTACAAAGGAGACAGACATCTTAGTAAGAGGATGGTGTCATAAAAGTAAGAAAAATTTATACAAATAAAGATAGCTATATGTGATGATCCATGGGGTTCCCATTCTGCTATAGCCTTCGTGTCTCCGAATATCTTGTCCATTTGTTGTTGCGTCCGAAGATGATTGAATTGATCAGAAGCTCCGGGTTTGTTAGTGTAAGTGTTTGGTTGTTGGCATGTTTTTTGGTAAAACCAGTTATGTGAATGTCATGACTGATGTCATAACATTCTGGAACACAAGGTACATTCTGCAGAAAAAGAATGCCATACAGGAGCTGCTCAATATGAGTGTTTAGCTGATCATTATGGAATGATCATATTTATTGCATTCTACCAAAATCAGCAAACAGGATTCTTGTTGTCATAACCAATGTTAAGACATCCTGTACTGAACTAACATTTGTGCAGATTTATTATTTCTGAGAATTTTCAGGAATCTGGTTTATTCAGTCCAGATCAGATTCTCACGTGGAATTAGGTTAACTTTGCTTAACCCTAATCTGGTTGTTAAAGTCCTATGACCAAGTCTTGAGGTTAACCCTAATTAACCCTAGCTATTTTCGTGGAAGCCCTAACAGAAGAATAACTGGCTATATATTCATCATGAAGACTGTTGGTGAAAGATACTTTTGACAGAAGATCAATAAGGGACTGTATAGTTGTAACTACTGCAATCCAAGCAATTATCATTGTGATAAGTGACTTGGAGTAGGATTTGATTGTAAGGGTTGTGTATCACTCAAAGCTTTGAAGCACGAGTGTTTGTGTCACTTGATTAAAGCTTTGAAGCAAAGTCAAGTTAGGGTTGTGTATCACTCAAAGCTTTGAAGCACGAGTGTTTGTGTTACTTGATTAAAAGCTGTGAAGCATAATCAAGTGTATGTTCTGAAGAGTGTCTTCATAATTTCATTAGTCAATTGTTTAGTATCACTGCTGTGATTGAGGGGGAGTGAGTAGGAACTCAGGTTTAAGTTGAACTTAGATTGAAGTTGCATTGGGTAGGTCTTAAGTGAAGGAGATAAACTGGTTGGTTTATTCCTGAATTAATATCTCTTATAGTGAATTTCCGCCCTGGCTTGGTAGCCCCCAGAGTAGGTGTTGTTACACACTGAACTGGGTAAACAATTGACTGTGTTCTTTATTGCTTTTAGATTTACTGTCTTGAAGAAAGTCAGATACGGTGTCATAACATTCACTATGACATTAAGTATCTGCTGCCAGAATTTCAATTGGCATCAGAGCAGGCACCCTGCCTGTCTTACTGGGTGAGATCTAGGGATATTATTTTCTGGCGCTATGGACAAAGAAAGAGGTTTTGGAAACAGACCACCCATTATGGATGGATCAAATTATGACTACTGGAAACCTCGTATGATTGCCTTCTTAAAATCACTGGACAAAAAGGCTTAGAGAGCTGCTGAAAAAGGATGGAACCATCCCACCATAACTGGGAAAGATGGGTCAACCAGTCTGAAACCTGAGGAAGAATGGAGCAAAGAAGAAGATGAGTTAGCCCTGGGTAACTCCAAAGCATTAAATGCCTTGTTCAATGGAATTGATAGAAACATATTCAGACTAGTACATCAATGTGAACTGGCCAAGGAGGTTTGGGACACTCTCAAAACTACCCATGAGGGCACATCAAAAGTAAAAATGTCAAGGCTTCAGATGCTGACTACCAAATTTGAGGACCTAAGGATGATGGAAGATGAGACCATTCATGAGTTTCACATGAATATCTTGGAAATTGCCAACACCTCAGGAGCATTGGGAGAAAAGATGTCAGAAGAAAAGCTGGTGAGAAATATTCTCAGATCCTTGCCTAAAAGATTTGCAATGAAGGTGACTGCTATAGAGAAAGCTCAGGATATCTGCAACTTGAAGGTGGATGAACTCATTGGGTCTCTTCAGACCTTTGAGATGGGGATCAGTGACAATGTTGACAAGAAAAACAAGAGCATAGCACTTGTATCTAATATTGAAGATGAAAACAAGGAGGATGAAGAAGAAAATATTTCAGAAGCTATAGCCATGCTTGGAAGACAGTTCAACAAACTCATCAAGAGAATGGACCCAAAGTCAAGGTCAAATGTTAAGAACATTCCTTCTGACATTAACAGATCCTATGACTCCAGCAGAAGACCAAAGTCTGAAGAGAAGGGAAATCAAAGCAAAGGAATTCAATGCCATGGATGTGAAGGATATGGGCACATTCGAGCTGAATGTCCAACCTTTCTTAAGAAACAAAAGAAAGGAATGTCTGTTACTTGGTCTGACTGTGACTCAGAAAGTAATTCTTAAGAAGAATCTGCCAAACTAGTTACTGTGCTAACTGGTATTTGTGACTCTGATAGTGACTCTAGTGATGAGGAAGTGACATTTGAAGAACTGGCTGACTCCTACAAGAAGTTATGTATCAGAAGTGCTGAAGTCTGTCAGCAAAATGAGAGACAAACAAAACTCATAGTAAAGCTGGAGGCTGAGAAGAAGGCAGGCATTGATACTATAAGTCATCTAGAAGGGGAAGTTCAACTGCTAAACTCAAAACTTGACCAGATGACCAAATCTGTCAAGATGCTGACAAATGGAACTGACAAATTAGAAGAAATCCTTCAGGTTGGACAAAATGTGGGAAACAAGTCTGGTCTAGGATTTGTGGCAACAAAGAAATCTATTGTAGACAAGAAGAAGATCAGGCTTGATAAACAAATGTCAAAGCAGATGTCACAACACAGCACTCAACATCGAGAACAGAGAAATATGAAGAAAAAGTATCAAAGATGGAGATGTCATCATTGTGGGAGATTTGGTCACATAAAGTCATTCTGCTTCAGATTATATGGATATCCTAATCAGACCCCAGTTGTCAAACCTAAGTCTAACAAGGCACCATATACTCAACAGTGGAAGAAAAAGGCTACTGCCCTGATAGCTCACACCTCCTTTAGAGTCTCTGCAAAGGAAGACTGGTACTTTGACAGTGGATGCTCTAAACACATGACTGGAATCAAGAATCTTCTCAATAATGTTAAATCCCACACTACTAGCTATGTGACTTTTGGAGATGGTGCTAGAGGAGAAATCAAAGGAGTTGGAAACTTGGACTGCCCTGGAGTTCCAAACCTAAATGAAGTATTGCTGGTAAAAGGCTTGACTGCTAATCTTATAAGTATCAGTCAATTATGTGATCTAGGATTCAAGGTCAACTTCACCAAGTCTGAATGTCTTGTAACTAATGAAAAACAAGAAGTTGTAATGAGAGGAGTCAGATCTAAAGACAACTGCTACTTATGGGAGTCTGAGAACACTAATTATTCTTCTGTGTGCTCCATTGCCAAAGAAGAAAAAGAAGTGAAACTGTGGCACCAAAAACTTGGTCATTTACATCTAAGAGGAATGGAAAGGATTATATCCATGGAAGCAGTCAGAGGGATTCCAAGGCTGCAAATTGATGAAGGGAGAGTCTATGGTGAATGTCAGGTTGGAAAGCAGACTAGAATGTCACATCCAAAGTCAAGACATCTGACCACCTCTAAGGTGTTAGAACTTCTACATATGGATCTGATGGAACCAATGTAGGTAGAAAGTCTTGGTGGAAAAAGATATGCCTATGTTGTTGTGGATGATTTTTCCAGATTCACATGGATTAACTTCATTAAAGAAAAGTCTGATGTATTTGAAGTATTTAAGGAACTGTGCAAAAGAATTCAAAGAGAAAAAGAAGGATGCATTGTAAGAATCAGAAGTGATCATGGCAAGGAATTTGAAAACAGTAAGTTTGATGAGTTCTGCTCCTCAGAAGGAATTAATCATGAATTCTCTTCACCCATAACTCCTCAACAAAATGGAGTTGTGGAAAGGAAAAATAGGACTATACAGGAATCTGCCAGAGCAATGATACATGCCAAAAGACTTCCTATTCATTTTTGGGCTGAAGCTATGAATACAGCCTGTTATGTCCATAACAGGGTCACCTTGAGAAAGGGAACATCATCCACCATTTATGAACTTTGGAAAGGAAGAAAGCCTACAGTGAAGTACTTCCATGTATTTGGAAGCAAATGTTATATTCTGACAGATCGTGAACAAAGGAGAAAGATGGACCCTAAAAGTGATGAAGGAATATTCCTAGGATACTCTACCAACAGCAGAGCTTATAGGGTATTCAATTCCAGGACCAAAGTTATGATGGAATCTATAAATGTCATAGTTGATGATTACCATGAGGAAACAAATGTCCCATATGATGTTGAGACATTCTTTGAGACTTCAACTCAAAAGGATGATATTCCTAAAACTACTTCATCAGAATTTGAATCAAAGGAAGCTAACAAAGACCCTTCCATCAGAATTCAGAAAGATCATCCTAAGGAACTCATCATAGGAGATCCTAACAGTGGAATCATTACAAGATCTAGAGAAATCATCTCAAACTCTTGCTTTGTATCTAAAATTGAACCAAGAAATGTTAAGGAGGCTTTAACTGATGAATACTGGATTGGAGCAATGCAAGATGAATTGAACCAATTCAAGCAACATGAAGTATGGGAGTTAGTTCCTAGACCAGAAGGAACAAACATCATTGGCACAAAATGGATCTACAAGAACAAATCAGATGCTGAAGGAGTTGTCACCAGGAATAAGGCAAGACTTGTTGCTCAAGGATACACTCAAGTTGAAGGGGTTGATTTTGATGAGACTTTTGCTCCTGTAGCCAGACTGGAATCAATCAGACTCCTATTGGGAATTGCTTGTCTCCTTAAGTTCAAGTTATTTCAGATGGATGTAAAAAGTGCCTTCCTAAATGGGTACTTAAATGAGGAAGCTTATGTGGAACAGCCTAAAGGATTTGTGGATCCAAACTACCCTGATCATGTCTACAAGTTGAGGAAAGCTTTATATGGCCTGAAACAAGCTCCTAGAGCATGGTATGACAGGTTGACAAAATTCCTCTCTGACAAAGGATACAGGAAAGGAGGCTTGGATAAAACTCTTTTTGTCAAAAATGAAGGAGGAAAGATAATGGTAGCTCAAATCTATGTTGATGACATAGTGTTTGGGGGAATGTCAGATAAAATGGTTAAACATTTTGCTGACCAGATGCAAGCTGAATTTGAAATGAGCCTCATGGGAGAATTGACCTACTTTCTTGGACTGCAGGTCACACATATGGAAGACTCAATTTTTATGTCTCAAAGCAAGTATGCAAAGAACATTGTCAAGAAGTTTGGGATAGAGAATGCCAGTCACAAAAGGACTCCTGCACCTACTCACTTAAAGCTGTCCAAAGATTCAAGTGGAGTCAAGGTGGACCAAAGCTTATACAGAAGCATGATAGGAAGTCTTCTATACTTAACAGCCAGCAAACCTGACATTGCGTTTGCAGTTGGAGTATGTGCAAGATACCAGGCTGAACCCAAAGTAAGTCATATCAACCAAGTGAAGAGAATTCTGAAGTATGTGAGTGGAACCCACAACTATGGCTTGCTGTACTCTCATGGATGTGAACCAACTCTGACTGGTTATTGTGATGTTGATTGGGCTGGAAGTGTTGATGATAGAAAGAGCACCTCTGGAGGATGTTTCTTCTTAGGAAATAATCTTGTCTCCTGGTTCAGCAAGAAACAGAACTGTGTGTCTCTATCTAATGCTGAAGCTGAATACATAGCAGCTGGTAGTAGCTGTTCTCAAATGATCTGGATGAAACAGATGCTTACTGAGTATAATGTCACACAAGATGTTATGACATTGTACTGTGACAATCTGAGCACTATCAACATTTCCAAGAATCCTATTCAGCATAGCAGGACCAAGCATATTGACATTAGACATCACTTCATCAGAGATCTTGTAGAGGAGAAGACGATTAAACTGGAACATGTTGCCACAGAACTACAACTGGCTGACATTTTTACCAAGGCACTTGATGCAAATCAATTTGAAAATTTGAGGGGCAAGCTGGGTATTTGCCAACATGAAGATATGTAGCAATTAATTTTGCTTAAAACAAGGGATGAGAGAGATTTTTTTGTTAAGTCTACTCTGATTGGGCTAATCATCTACTTCTCTATTTCTTTCCAAGATTTTAAGAAGTTGAATAGACATTCATATATCTCACTCCTCTCGCGTTTCTGCAACAATCTTCAATCTCTCAAACGAAGACTGCACTATTACTGCTACCTGTTTTCTAAAACTCTCAAAATGTCTCAACTATCCATGACATCATCCTTTTCAAAGGCGACTGCTTCTTCCGCATCCTCTGATCGAGAACCTAGGGCAATCACAAACTGCATGGATTCTGATGTTCTGGAGATAAATCCTCTTCGTGAACTGGCAGCTGACCCCACTAAGGTTAAGAAGCTGCGAACCAGACATGCAAGAAGGTCACAAGCTTCTTCATCTGGTAAACCCTCTCAACCATCATCTTTTGTTCCTTCAGAAATAGCAAATAGGGAAGGCTCAGTTTATGTTCATCAAGCTATAGCTAGACTTGTCACTAGGATTCTAAATGAGAATCACTCTGTACCTGGCATTTATGTACCTTTGAATCAAGAATCTGCTAGTCCAAATGTTGAAATGAATCCAGATGTCACTCAGAATGTTGAGACACCGGATGACAACATTAGGAAATCTTCTGAAAATCTTGATGATCACCAGAACCCTACTGAGAAGGATGTTGAACCCCCGGTTATTGATGTTGATGAAGAATACTCTGACAATGACTTAATTGCAAATATCAACCCTAGCATAGCTAGAAGGATGATGAACAGAAAAGGAAAGCAGGATGCTGCCAAAAGCCTCTCCAAAGAGAAGATTGCTGATGTTGTTCATAAGAAAACCAAGTCTGAGAACAAGACTGGAGTAGAAACTGTGAAGGCTGGATTGTCAAAAGGGAAGGTGAAAACTCGAGTACCTGCTGGTAGTCTCTCAAAGCCTGTGAGACAACCAATAGCAAAGAAAAGGAAAGAGCCTGAACCCTCTGAATCTGATGAGGAATCAGAATTTGCATTTGATGTTGAAGACATTCCTCTCAAAAGGAAACTCTCCTCAAGCAAAATGCCTAAAGTCCCTGAAGTCCCCACTGACAACATTTCCTTTCACCATCCTGAGAATGCAAACAGGTGGAAGTATGTATGTTTGAAAAGGATAGCCTTGGAAAGAGAACTGAACAACAGTGCCATGGAATGTAAGGAGATCATGGATCTAATCAAAACTGTTGGTCTAATAAATATTGTGGTAAAGTTTACCAACTGCTATGAAGTTCTTGTCAAAGAATTCATAGTGAATTTATCTGATGGGTGTGTTGATGGAAAGTCAGCTGATTTTAAATGTGTATATGTGAGAGGAAGGAAGGTAAATTTCTCTCCCTCTGAAATAAACAAATTCCTAGGAAGACCAGATGATGCTTGCCCTGAGCTAGAGGTTACTGACAACCAAGTATGCCAAACCATCACTGCAAATCAAGTCAAGAGTTGGCCCTTAAAAGGGAAGCTGAATGCAAGCAAGTTGAGCATGAAATTTTCCATTCTGCACAAAATTGGTGCAGCTAACTGGGTTCCCACCAACCATAAATCAACCATCTCCACAGGCTTGGGAAGATTCATTTATGCTGTTGGAACCAGGACAAACTTTGACTATGGCAAGTATATCTTTGATCAAACATTAAAACATGCTGGAAGTTATGCTATTAAAGGCCTTATTGCCTTTCCCTCTCTCCTATGTGGTATAGTCCTTGCTCAGTATCCTGACATTCTAGTTGAAAAAGATATTGTATGCAAAAGAGCCCCTGCTCTTGGGTTGCACTATAAGCTATTTCAAGGAACACATGTTCCTGACATTGTCATGACATCAGCTGAGACATCAACTGTCAAGTCTCGTTCTACGAAAACTGATGTTATAGTTGTGCTGAAGGAAACCTGCAAAGAGCTTGATACAAGGAAAAGGACTCTTGAGGACCTGATTGCTAGACTAGAACAGGAGGAGATTGAAGGACAAAGAAGGGAAGAGGAAGCTGCTGAAGATAGTGCCTCCTCTGAAGATGACAGTGCTTGAAGATCAGTGCAGTTGAAAAGTTTGTTGTTGGTACCTGATGCTGCAAATGATTTTTGATTTTTTGTTTTTATTATTCCTTTTGGATGACTGTATAACCTAAAAGTACAATGATCTTTGGCCTATTTATGGCTAAAGAGGGGGAGAATATTTTGTGATAATTTTGGTAGAATTAGACTTGGTAGATATTATTAATTCTGCTGCTTTCTAATCTCTGATTGTTTAGGGGTTTTAGCCAAAAATTTGCCAAAGGGGGAGTTTGTAAGTGTTTGGTTGTTGGCATGTTTTTTGGTAAAACCAGTTATGTGAATGTCATGACTGATGTCATAACATTCTGGGACACAAGGTACATTCTGCAGAAAAAGAATGCCATACAGGAGCTGCTCAATATGAGTGTTTAGCTGATCATTATGGAATGATCATATTTATTGCATTCTACCAAAATCAATAAACAGGATTCTTGTTGTCATAACCAATGTTAAGACATCTTGTAATGAACTAACATTTGTGCAGATTTATTATTTCTGAGAATTTTCAGGAATCTGGTTTATTCAGTCCAGATCAGATTCTCACGTGGACTTAGGTTAACTTTGCTTAACCCTAATCTGGTTGTTAAAGTCCTATGACCAAGTCTTGAGGTTAACCCTAATTAACCCTAGCTATTTTCGTGGAAGCCCTAACAGAAGAATAGATGGCTATATATTCATCATGAAGACTGTTGGTGAAAGATACTTTTGACAGAAGATCAATAAGGGACTGTATAGTTGTAACTACTGTAATCCAAGCAATTATCATTGTGATAAGTGACTTGGAGTAGGATTTGATTGTAAGGGTTGTGTATCACTCAAAGCTTTGAAGCACGAGTGTTTGTGTCACTTGATTAAAGCTTTGAAGCAAAGTCAAGTTAGGGTTGTGTATCACTAAAAGCTTTGAAGCACGAGTGTTTGTGTTACTTGATTAAAAGCTGTGAAGCACAATCAAGTGTACGTTCTGAAGAGTGTCTTCATAATTTCATTAGTCAATTGTTTAGTATCACTGCTGTGATTGAGGGGGAGTGAGTAGGAACTCGGGTTTAAGTTGAACTTAGATTGAAGTTGCATTGGGTAGGTCTTAAGTGAAGGAGATAAATTGGTTGGTTTATTCCTGAATTAATATCTCTTATAGTGAATTTCTTCCCTGGCTTGGTAGCCCCCAGAGTAGGTGTTGTTACACACTGAACTGGGTAAACAATTGATTGTGTTCTTTACTGCTTTTAGATTTACTGTCTTGAAGAAAGTCAGATACGGTGTCATAACATTCACTGTGACATTAAGTATCTGCTGCCAGAATTTCAGTTAGTGAAGAGATTATCCTTAAAGTGATCCGATGAAACATAGTCATACGCTTTAATTCCCTAACTTTTGCCTGGACCTCCCTTTCGGGTTTTCAGTCCACCGGGAAACCCTTTTTTGCCCAAGTCGCCCTTTTGGGTTTTCAACTTGCCGGGTGTACAAATTTTTTTTATTTTATCCCTAATTTTTGCCCGAACCTTTTTGGTTCGCCGGGATGCCCTTGTTTTGCCTAGGTGTGTCAACCTAGCGAGTCTCTTATGCGTAGTATCTTTTGACTATGTTTGCGTTCGCAGGGTGTGGAAGGTCGTCATCGTCCATGGTGGTTAAGATCATTGCCTCGCCAAAAAAGATGTTCTTGATTTCAAATGGTCCTTCATAGGTAGGAGTACATTTGCCCCTGGGATCACTTTGTGGCAAGATGATGCGCTTGATCACTATATCTCCAACTTGATATACCTGGCGTCTAACTTTTTTGTTGAAAGCCTTGATCATCCGCTTTTGATACATCTGACCATGGCAAACAGCAGTAAGTCTCTTTTCATCAATCAAGTTCAGTTGATCAAGTCGGGTCTGGATCCAATCGTCCTCACTCAAACCTACATCTTTCATGATTCTCAAAGAGGGGATCTGAACCTTAATAGGAAAGACAACTTCCATGCCATAAACCAAAGAATAAGGTGTTTCCCCAGTTGATGTGCGAGCCGTAGTACGGTATCCGTGGAGAGCAAACGGTAGCATTTCATGCCAGTCTGTGTAGGTGACTGTCATCTTATGTATGATCTTTTTAATATTTTTGTTAGCAGCTTCGACTGCACCATTCATCTTTGGCCGATAGGGGGATGAATTGTGATGTTGAATCTTGAACTGCTCGCACAAGGTGGTGATCATAGTATTGTTAAGGTTTGTACCATTATCAGTGATGATCCTTTCTGCTTGATGAAGCGGGCAACAACATTCTTAGTAACGGATGCGAGGGAAGCTGCTTCGACCCATTTGGTGAAATAGTCAATGGCCACTAGAATGAAACGGTGTCCATTGGAGGCTGTAGGCTTGATCTCCCCGATCATATCGATTCCCCACATAGCGAAGGACCAAGGAGCTGTTAAGACATTTAGAGGAACCGGAGGCACGTGCACCTTGTCTGCATAGATTTGACACTTATGACAGGTCCGGGAGTGTTGATAGCAGTCAGCTTCCATGGTAGACCAATAATAGCCTGCCCGTAGGATTTTCTTCGCCATCGTATGCCCTCTAGAGTGAGTGCCAAAGGTACCTTCATGCAATTCAGCCATGATCTTTTCAGCTTCAATCTTATCCACACAACGGAGCAGAATAGAATCATGATTACGTTTGTACATGATGCCATTACTTAGGAAGAACTTAGCAGAGAATCTCCTTAGGAACTTTTTGTCATTGATTGAAGCTCCTTCTGGATATTCTTGAGCCTCGAGATACCTTTTGACTTCATGAAACCACGGCTGGTCCACTACTTCTTCGGTATTAATCTCGTGACAGTGTGCTGGTTCTCCATTTGTTCAATGGTGATCTGGGGAGCCTCGTTATCCCAATTAAGTTTAAACATAGATGACATTGTAGCTAGAGCATCTGCTAGCTGATTATCTTCTCGCGGGAAATGCTCGAAGGTAATCTGCTTAAAATGTGGTAATAATGTCAAAACATGTTCTTTGTAAGGGATAAGGTTTGGATGCTTAGTGTCCTATTCTCCTTTGATCTGACTGATGACCAAAGCTGAATCCCCAAACACATCTAAAGATTTGATTCCCAAGTCTATGGCAGCCTTGAGACCAAAGATGCATGCTTCGTATTCTGCCATGTTGTTCGTACAGTTGAAGCAAAGTCTGGCAGTAAAAGGAGTATGGCATCCTTCCGGAGATATAAGTACAGAGTCGATACTGTTACCAAGTGCATTGGATGCCCCATCAAAGAACAGGGTCCATCGGGATCCTTGTCCAGGTCCGTCATATGGTTTGATTTCTTCACAGTTGTCTAATGTCATGATGTCTTCGTCAGGGAATTCAAACGTCATGGACTGATAATCCTCTACAGCTTAATGAGCAAGATGATCAGCCAGTACACTACCCTTTATAGCTTTTAGGGTAGTGTATTGTATATCATATTTTGTTAGGATCATCTGCCATCTAGCTATCCTCCCAGACAGAGCAGGCTTCTCAAAGATGTACTTTGTCGGATCCATCTTAGATATTAGCAAAGTGGTATGAGTCAACATATACTGTCTTAGTCGGCGAGCAACCCATACCAGAGCGCGGCAAGTTTTCTCGGGCAATGAATATCTGGTTTCACAGTTGGTAAACTTTTTGCTCAGGTAATAAATAATGTGCTCTTTTCGGCCAGACTCGTCATGCTTCCCCAATATGCACCCTGTTGTACCCCAAAATTTGCCCTCTCATTCTTCAGGAAATCATCCTGGATTCTCAGAGTCTCTCTGAAGCAAATCCAAGTCCTGAATTATCATTTCTTCCCAAGCAAACCATTTACAAGAGCAAAATGATCACACAATCTCTAAAGGCAACGCTTTTACCTTGAAAAATTAAATTCTAAACATTTGGAATTTTTCTCTAAAAATGGGTGTTTAAGATGAAAATAGCACTTCAAAACTTCTGGACCGACCTCCAGACAGAAACGGTCAGAAGTTGCAAGCTTGGCTCAACGCAGTCAGAAGTTGGCTCGTCAGCAACTACATTAACTCAGTTAGAAGTTGCAAACGTGGTTCAACACGTAAGCCTCAAACAGAACATGGCTCTTTCAGTAGTTACGCAAGTCCAGCCAGAGTTTGCTAGAGGAATGCAAAGGAAGCAAAGAAGTCTGAAGGCTCCTTCAGAACATGCTGGAATCAGAAGATGAAAAGGTCAGAAGAGTGGGTGTTACATTGACACAGAATCTCTAAGTCCAGGATTTCCAGAAGCAAATCCAAGGAACGTGTTAGAAAGTCAGGAGAATCCCCAGAATTTGCTGAGACAGCAAGAGGCCAAGATCAGAGCTTGGTTCACGTTGTTTTTGGTAAAACAGAACTGTTGGTTCAGGTTTTCTCCTATTACAAGAATTTTGGTGTTGATAAGTCTCATCACCATTTAATGCTCATTAATGCTCCCAACCACTCCTGAACATTCATCCAAGAGGTCTCTTCACGTGTGGCTTGGTAAACACCTTTCTGCAGGCTTAGGCATGGGTCTACGCGCCACCTTCCACCTATAGAGGTCACTTCTCCTTAATCCTTGCCTGTTGTTCTAGCATAGGCTGAAAAGCTGTACATTATCACAACTTTCCATGAACTTCTTTCAAAAAAAGAAACAATTTAACCTCTATTGGCGCCTTTAACGTTCAAGAATCCACAAGAACTTTGCCTATAAATAGAGCACCATTGACCACTAAGAAGCGGTCCAAAAAAAAACAGAAAAAATTGCTAGAAGAGAAACAGAAAATTTTTAGCAAGAAAATACTTTGAAACTCTATCAAAAAAATCTTGGTGTCTCAAGAGCCTCAAACATAACTTTGAATCTCCTGTCTCAAAACCTCATTTGTACCCAGATTGCTTCTTGATTAAAGAAATACGCCCCTACAGCTTCTGACCATATATACCCTCCATCTACCCCTTCAAAAAAGAACCTGTCCAGAACACCATCAGAGCTAAAAGCTAGCTCTCACTCACAAACTTTTCCAACAGCCAGGTAAGCATCTGCTGACCTTCATCACGTTGCTAAGCATCATCAGTTTTGCATGCTCAAATAAACATAATGTAAATATCATGTTGCTGTTGTTTGCATTCTGAGGATTTTCATACCTCAGAATGTTTGAGTCGGAAGTAAATCAACGTAGAACCTGCCTGTGACCTTGTTGGTTTTGTCTCCTAAAACACTTTGACAGTTGCTGAAGCTGTCCCAAACATGTTTTCTGTTTTGTGGAACAATAACAAAACTTCAGATGTTCTGACTAGCACAGAGAGAAGCCAAGTGCTGACTTTGACGTTAGCACATCTGAAGCCTGTTCTACTGTCAATAATATCAGAACTTCTGAAGATTATTGTATCTCCAGCAGGATCAGAACTTCTGATATCCCCACTAACAAATTTTTGTCTTGCAGCGCATGGGGGTCAGAACTTCTGATCTTCCCACTAACAGGTTTCTGTTTTGCAGGTGCCAGAGTCAGAAGTTCTGACTCATACAGTTTAACCAAAAGGTTGATAATCTGGCAGCAGGCCTGAGTCAGAACTTCTGATGGCCTCTTAGCAGCGCGCTGGCTCTCTCTCTCTTTCTCTATATCTTGCCTTTGTTATTTTCTTTTCTTATCTATTTTTCTCATTGAACCACCCCATGTACAAATATGTATCCCCACCCCCTAATTGTTGTAATAGCGTAGGATTTTATATTTCTGCTTTTTATTGCTTTCAAATATAAATGCTAGTAATTAGGATGTGTATAGAAAGATAAAATCAATGAAATAGAAAATCCTAATTCAAATATGAACTCTTATATGCAACAAAACACACTTGCACACTTACACCCCTAGGGTTACATCCACTTGTTGCCTTCAAAAATGGGCCATGTTTGCATGTCAAGTATTTTGGCAAAACAAAACAAAAACAAACAAAATGATCATAGTCCCTCGATGACGCTATCTAGTTGCCTAAACAAAATGATCATAGTCCCTCAAGAAAATCGCCAAAATACTTGACACTATTGCTTTCATGGTCTATACGATGACTCGCGCCTGTCCCGTTTACATCCTAACACAAGGTTGTTCACCAAATACAATGGTGAAACAACACTGTTGAAAGGGTTAAAAACATAAGGAAAGATCTTTGAGTAAAAAAGGGTAGACAACTCTTAGTTACTTGACCAAACTTGCAAACAAACATCCTTTCTACTTTTCAAAAAAACACACATCACAATTCCAAAACAACTTTCAAAAACATTGAAAACTTTTTCAAAAGACAATACACCTTTGTATACATTCAAACAAGAATCATTCCAAAGGTTGCCACAAATGGCCTCTTTTCAAAATATCTTTCAAAACCACACACAAAGCACCATTTCAAACAATTGAAAATGCAAAGCAAGTGATCTAAGCAAGTAACTAAGAGCCCATGGATAACCATGGATAGAAAGGGTGCTAATACCTTCCCTTTCTATAATCTACTCCCCGAACCCAAGAAAACATCTCAAAGATCTTTCCTGTGCTTTTTTGACCTTTCCTTAGGATAAAATAAAAAGTCGGTGGCGACTCTTGCTAAACCGAAACATTTGCGAACACAAAATGCAAAATCCCAAGTCAGTTCTCCCACCGTATCATAGAACTGGCGACTCTGCTGGGGACTATTCTAAAAGTGGGGTTACCTTAGGGTTTTAGATCACCTTTACATACTTGCTTTGATTGCTTTGATTGCTTTGCTTTTGGGGTTCCTTGTTTGGGTTTGCTGTAAATCCTACACCCGGATTTTGGGGCACCTTCTTAGGTAAATAGAAATAAACCGTGAGGGAACTGTGCGGGGTATACCGACATGGTTGAAGCAGTAGCTATGTTAGTGTGACATATTTGTGAGTACCGGTAGCCCTTGAGTAGTCAAGGAGAATACGGGGCCGCTGAGCGATGTCACGAAGCACTAACAAACTCTAGAACCTTACTTGACCATCTTAGCCTTTTTAGGGGTAGTGAGATGACCGACTTTGGTGCAGTCTGAAGTTGGTAGATACTCGATACTACACTCATTGAGGATTGTTTTCTTGGAATATTTTGGTCGCCAGTTAAGTGGCTAAACCAAAACAATGAACACAGAAAATAATCCAGTGATATTGAGCTCCTTAGAACCCGATTTCTATTTTAGGACAGGATGAGCCAACTAACTTCAAGAGGGTACTTACCTACGAACCCCATGCAAGCCTAAACCTAAGGACTTGTTTGCTTTGTGTGAATATGATTGCCTGTATATATATATATACTTGCCTACTTTCGCATACATGTACATAACATCATGACATCATACCATAGCATTTACAATAACCATTTCAAGGATCTCGAGGGTCTTTTGATGCAGGGTCACGTTGAACCAGACGTCTACCAAAGGGCAAGAGGGTTTTCCTCTAAACAAACGCCATCAAAGATCAAGTGCAACAACTTGAATCAGGGGCTATGACCCACTTGACATGGTGAGCTTGATTCTCGTGGAAAGACATCCACTGATACAAAGTTCTCCAATCAAAGATGTTGATCAAAGTTCAACCTCTAACATCTTTCTTGTGTTTACCCCAAGAGATTCTTGAAAACATGCATCCACATATCATGCATTGCATCATAACAGTTCTTTCCTTTTTAGGTTTCCTTATTCTCCTACTGTTTATTTCAGTAGAGATGGCTCTAGAGAGGACTGTCAAAGATATCCAGGACCAAAATGCTCAACTTCAAGAAATGTTCTTGAACCTATCCCAGGGGCAAGAAGAAGTGAAAACTCTCCTCACAAGGGGCATGGTCTTGGGGAATTCAAGCAATGCCATGAGGGATCAGTTGGAAGAACTTCAGTTTGAGCTGACCGCAATAAGGATCCAGATGATGGGACAACTGGTGGGCCAGATGGCTCTCATCCAGGACTTGGCTCAAAGACAAGAGGAGCTCAGGGTTCTCGTCAACCAACTGCTTCGGGACAACCAAGTGGGGCAAACATCTGAGGTTGAAGATCAAGTCATCATTCAACCCCCTTCGAGATAAGAAGACAAGGGAAAGGATCCTCTACTTGCTTCAGGGTCACAAGCCCATCAACAACCGCGTTAGCGTCAACGGGGTAATCGGCGTAAGCAAAATACGTCTAGAAGACAGTTCACTGAGACTGACATACCATCATCTCTAATACTGGAACGCTTGTTAGAGGTCAATCTGACTGCTTTAAGGGATCCTATTCGGAAGCCCAATACCTCTGCTCCTAGCTATCACCCTGATGCATTTTGTGTATACCACTCCTATAGTCCTGGACATGACACCGACGACTGTTGGGCCTTGAAGAACAAGATCCAAGACTTGATTGACAATGGAGTGTTGAAATTCATGCCAGATGGCGAGATGAAAATCTTCCGTTAAGGGTTCCTCCACCTGAAATGACAAAGCTTGAACTGAGAGACTTTTGTTCCTTTTGAATTTTCAAGTTGTAATTTCTTTTGTTATTCAAACAATTATCTGTTGATGTCAAACTCTGTTTCATTAATGCATTGCATATGTTTGTCTTGAATTCATCCATTTGTTTTCACTATTCTTATGCTTTCTTTATGATATTTAACTCTTGATAAAAAGCTACAAGCCTTTAGAGGGAGGATGACGAAACAATACCATAATCTCATACAGTATGCTTTTGAACAGACCTCGCTGATGATGTACAGGCATTTCTTTCAAATCTTAAACACCGGAGTTATAAGGAAGATAATCCCTAGTCAACCCCTTCGAGCCAAAGAAGTAGGAGTTTTCTGTTGTAAACAAATTGAAACCTTTGATTTAAACCTGGGGCAGGGTAGTCTCTCAGTTAATTCAAAAAAGATGTGCATTGAAGTCGCAAACTCTCAGTTCGTAATACAAACGAATGACATCAAAAAACATTCCTTTGGAATCAAAAAACAGTGATGGTTCCTTATCTCATAGGAAGTCATTACCTCTTAAAAGAGAAGATCCCACTGAGCCAAAACCTATAAAGGAGGCTTAAGAAAGCTGGGGCATCCCGCTGACTGTAATCTCAAAAACAGGAACAGTCACGCAAAAGTTAGGGATAATAAATCAAAAAGAACGAGGGCATTACAAATCCTCGACAACATGAAAAATGTTACAAAAATGACTGCCTTCCAAAATCCAACTTGTGTGAACCATCACAAAAAAAAGTCGTTCTAAACTCGAATAGAGTTCGACGCACAATTAACTGAGTTTAGGATTGAAGAACATCATGAAGAGCGGGTGGGTACAAATATACTTTGAGCCTTTATCCTTTGTTTCTTAAACCGTGAACCAAGCCACGTTACAACCCTTCAAAAGTCCTAACTGAAGCATGGGTTAGTTCGAAAGCATACTGTTACAAAAGGTATCCTGACTCCTGTAAGGCTTTGCCCTAAATCTTGTGTTGAATTTGTCTTATAAAAAGTTTTCTGCTAAAAAATGCATTTTTCAAAATTTTAAGACAAGCATAAACTTTGCAGCATTTGAATATCATTGTTTGCATATAGCTATTTGTTTGACAGCGAATAAATTCACACAGTGAATATTCCGATGAACGAAAGCTCTCTCAATGAACAAAATCACTTCAAGTGGGACGATACTCCCATTACAAAAATCTCCCGTCAACAAAAAGAGACTTGGTTTGGTATTGTCCAACAAATCTGGGGCAGTCCAGTCAAGATTTCAATAAATCTTTCAAAGTCCATTTAACCTGGGGCAGTCCAGTCAAGATTTCAACAAATCTCTCAAAAGTTCAGTGAACTTGGGGCAAGTCTCCTTCATCATCACTTGGGGCATTCGAATGTCAATCTCAAGGTCGTTCAAAATTTCCTTCATCACCTGCTGGAAGTTGCGGTCATCATCAAAAATTCCTTCATCACCTGTTGGAACTCAAGGTCGTTCAAAATTTCCTTCATCACCTGCTGGAAGTTACGATCAACATCACAAATTCCTTCATCACCTGTTGGAAGATACAGTTTCAGATACGCTTCAGACACGGTAGCCATTCTGTCACTCATTCAGATCCCAGTTACAGTTTCAGATACACTCCAGATACGGAAGTCATTCTGCTACTCATACAGATCTTAACTCCAAGATATAGTTTCAAATACGCTCCAGACATGGTAGCCATTCTGTCACTCATTCAGATCCCAGTTACAGTTTCAGATACACTCCAGATACGGAAGTCATTCTGCTACTCATACAGATCTTAACTCCAAGATATAGTTTCAGATACGCTCTAGACACGGTAGCCATTTTGTCACTCATTCAGATCCCAGTTACAGTTTCAGATACACTCCAGATACGGAAGTCATTCTGCTACTCATACAGATCTCAACTCCAAGATACAGTTTCAGATACGCTCCAGACACGGTAGCCATTTTGTCACTCATTCAGATCCCAGTTACAGTTTCAGATACACTCCAGATACGTAAGTCATTCTGCTACTCATATAGATCTCAACTCCAAGATATAGTTTCAGATACGCTCCAGACACGGTAGCCATTCTGTCACTCATTCAGATCCCAATTACAGTTTCAGATACACTCCAGATACGGAAGTCATTCTGCTACTCATACAGATCTCAACTCCAAGATACAGTTTCAGATACGCTCCAGACACGGTAGCCATTCTGTCACTCATTCAGATCCCAATTACAGTTTCAGATACACTCCAGATACGGAAGTCATTCTGCTACTCATACAGATCTCAACTCCAAGATACAGTTTCAGATACACTCCAGACACGGTAGCCATTATGTCACTCATTCAGATCCCAGTTACAGTTTCAGATACACTCCAGATACGAAAGTCATTCTGCTACTCATACAGATCTCAACTCCAAGATACAGTTCAGATACGCTCCAGACACGGTTGCCATTCTGTCACTCATTCAGAATAATTATCATTCTCCCCACAGAGATACTTCCTAACAGATTGAAGAGTCTCAGTCCCATTTTTCCAGCATAAGTCTCCCAGGTTTTAAGCTTCCCAGTAGAGATTTTCAGAGCTGTCCTTGTTCCCCAAGCAGTCAGCAGTCAACAAGGATTTCTCACCCTCAGTAATCAAAGGATTTTCAATCCCCAGCTTTGGTTATGGGTTTATTTCCCCAACATTTGTCAAGGATTTATTCTCCAAAACAAATCACATTTCAAATTGATCGGTCGTTCAAAAGTTCCTTCATCACCTGTTGGAAGTTACGGTCGTCAAAGATCAAATTCTCACAAAATTCAAGTTATGAAGCCCGGATTCGACCGGATAGTATCTTGATCTCTACAGCATATTATGAAGCCCGGATTACGACCGGATAACAGTGTCAGACTACCGCGAAGCCTGGATTACGACCAGATAGTGGTATCTCCTAAGAGCAAGCTATGAAGCCCGGATTCGATGGGATAATAGTTTAATCCCCAACAAGTCATTGTGAAGCCTGGATTATGACCAGATGGCAATGCAAGTTTCTGTGAAGCCTGGATTACGACCAGACAACAGCCAAGAATACTACGAAGCCTGGAGTCGACCAGATAGTGGTATATCTTTAACACAAGCCGTGAAGCCCGGATTCGACTGGATAATAGCTCAACAAGTTATTGTGAAGCCTGGATTACGACCAGATGGCAATACAAGTTTCTGGGAAAGCCTGAAGATCAACCAGATAACAGTTAACCGTTAACAGAATGAAGATTCTCATCCTTGAAACCTCAGAAGATTGGTATGCTCCCAATTTCTGACCCTTAACAGAATGAAGACTCTCGTCCTTAAAACCCCAGTAGATTGGCATACAACCCAAGCTCCTGAGTCCCCAACAGTGGTCCCGGGACTTCTCATTTTCAACGATCAAAGGATTTTCAATCCCCTGCAGCAGTCAAGGATTCACTTTCCCCGGCAGCAGTCAAGATTCTATTATCTCCGGCTATCCAGGATTCATCTATCCTCAGCAAGACAGCTACTCGGCTTACATGCATAATCATTACATTCATATATCATAAACATTGATGAAACGCAATTCATTGCATCATACATATCATGCAACATAACTTTGTGTTTTAGCTAACATTTTATCCTTTTTAGGATAAGATTAAAAGGTTATCGCTAACAATTAGTCAGATACAGTATGGATACACCCCAAACACGGCGGTCATTCTACTACTCATTCAGACTACAGCAATCGGATACAGACTAGATACGCTCCAGACACGGCAGCCATTCTATCTCTCAATCAAATTCATTTATCAACCTCAAGTCCAGATACGCTCCAAACACGGATGCCATTCTGGCCCTTACACCAGTAGTTTGATTCTCCCCAGTGCAGTCGCCACGGTTGCCATTCTGTCACTTATTCAGATCCCAGTTATAGTACAGATACACCCCAGACACGACGGTCATTCTACTACTCATACAGATATCAACTTCAGATACAGTCCAGATACGCTCCAGACACGGTTGCCATTCTGTCACTTATTCAGATCCCAGTTACAGTACAGATACACCCCAGACATGGCGGTCATTCTACTACTCATACAGATCTCAACTCCAAGGTACAGTCCAGATATGCTCCAGACATGGTTGCCATTCTGTCACTCATTCAGAGTTTATCCCCGGCACACAGTTGCTCTATACACAGATATTCCTCTGTCATCCAGATACAATACAGATACACTCCAGGCACGGCAGTCACTCTGATATTCATTCTACATTCAAACACAGTTACAGCTACGCCCCAGACGCGGAGGCCATTCTTTTGCTCATACAAATTCAGTCTCCAGATACAGTTCGAATGCATTCCAGACACGGATACCATTTTGATACTCATTCTTTTGACTTACAACATTGCAAGTTAACAAAGATTCTTGGATGGCATCTTTAAGCCCATCTCCAGCAAGATTCTACCATCTCCAAATGGCATCTTTAAGCCCATTCCCTTAACTATGCTTTGGACGAGTGCAAATTTACGGGCACTCTAGTGTCCAATCCTCTTTTACCTTTGAGTCGCGAAAGGTAAACTTTCCAATCTAACTCTTCAGGTTCAAGAAGATTGAACAGGGGCAGTTGTTGTACCCCAAAATTTGCCCTCTCATTCTTCAGGAAATCATCCTGGATTCTCAGAGTCTCTCTGAAGCAAATCCAAGTCCTGAATTATCATTTCTTCCCAAGCAAACCATTTACAAGAGCAAAATGATCACACAAGCTCTAAAGGCAACGCTTTTACCTTGAAAAATTAAATTCTAAACATTTGGAATTTTTCTCTAAAAATGGGTGTTTAAGAAGAAAATAGCACTTCAGAACTTCTGGACCAACCTCCAGACAGAAACGGTCAGAAGTTGCAAGCTTGGCTCAACGCAGTCAGAAGTTGGCTCTTCAGCGGCTACATTAACTCAGTTAGAAGTTGCAAACGTGGTTCAACATGTAAGCCTCAAACAGAACATGGCTCTTTCAGCAGTTATGCAAGTCCAGCCAGAGTTTGCTAGAGGAATGCAAAGGAAGCAAAGAAGTCTGAAGGCTCCTTCAGAACATGCTGGAATCAGAAGATGAAAAGGTCAGAAGAGTGGGTGTTACATTGACACAAAATCTCTAAGTCCAAGGAACGTGTTAGAAAGTCAGGAGAATCCCCAGAATTTGCTGAGACAGCAAGAGGCCAAGATCAGAGCTTGGTTCACATTGTTTTTGGTAAAACAGAACTGTTGGTTCAGGTTTTCTCCTATTACAAGAATTTTGGTGTTGATAAGTCTCATCACCATTTAATGCTCATTAATGCTCCCAACCACTCCTAAACATTCATCCAAGAGGTCTCTTCACGTGTGGCTTGGTAAACAACTTTCTGCAGGCTTAGGCATGGGTCTACGCGCCACCTTCCACCTATAGAGGTCACTTCTCCTCAATCCTTGCCTGCTGTTCTAGCCTAGGCTGAAAAGATGTACATTATCACAACTTTCCATGAACTTCTTTCAAAAAAAGAAACAATTTAACCTCTATTGCCGCCTTTAACGTTCAAGAATCCACAAGAACTTTGCCTATAAATAGAGCAGCATTGACCACTAAGAAGCGGTCCAAAAAAAACAGAAAAAATTGCTAGAAGAGAAACAGAAATTTTTTAGCAAGAAAATACTTTGAAACTCTGTCAAAAAAATATTGGTGTCTCAAGAGCCTCAAACATAACTTTGAATCTCCTGTCTCAAAACCTCATTTGTACCCAGATTTCTTCTTGATTAAAGAAATACGCCCCTACAGCTTCTGACCACATATACCCTCCATCTACCCCTTCAAAAAAGAACCTGTCCAGAACACCGTCAGAGCTAAAAGCTAGCTCTCACTCACAAACTTTTCCAACAGCCAGGTAAGCACCTGCTGACCTTCATCATGCTGCTAAGCATCATCAGTTTTACATGCTCAAATAAACATAATGTAAATATCATGTTGCTGCTGTTTGCGTTCTGGGGATTTTCATACCTCAGAATGTTTGAGTAGGAAGTAAATCAGCGTAGAACCTGCCTGTGACCTTGTTGGTTCTGTCTCCTAAAACACTTTGACAGTTGCTGAAGCTTTCCCAAACATGTTTTCTGTTTTGTGGAACAATAACAAAACTGCAGATGTTCTGACTAGCACAGGGAGAAGCCAAGTGCTGACTTTGACGTTAGCACATCTGAAGCCTGTTCTGCTGTCAATAATATCAGAACTTCTGAAGATTATTGTATCTCCAGCAGGATCATAACTTATGATATCCCCACTAACAAATTTTTGTCTTACAGCGCATGGGGGTCAGAACTTCTGATCTTCCCACTAACAGGTTTCTGTTTTGCAGGTGCCAGAGTCAGAAGTTCTGACTCATACAGTTTAACCAAAAGGTTGATAATCTGGCAGCAGGCCTGATTCAGAACTTCTGATGGCCTCTCAGCAGCGTGCTGGCTCTCTCTCTCTCTCTTTCTCTCTATCTTGCCTTTGTTATTTTCTTTTCTTATCTATTTTTCTCATTGAACCACCCCATGTACAAATATGTATCCCCACCCCCTAATTGTTGTAATAGCGTAGGATTTTATATTTCTGCTTTTTATTGCTTTCAAATATAAATGCTAGTAATTAGGATGTGTATGGCAAGATAAAATCAATGAAATAGAAAATCCTAATTCAAAGATGAACTCTTATATGCAACAAAACACACTTGCACACTTACACCCCTAGGGTTACATCCACTTGTTGCCTTCAAAAATGGGCCATGTTTGCATGTCAAGTATTTTGGCAAAACAAAACAAAAACAAATAAAATGATCATAGTCCCTCGATGACGCTATCTAGTTGCCTAAACAAAATGATCATAGTCCCTCAAGAAAATCGCCAAAATACTTGACACTATTGCTTTCATGGTCTATACGATGACCCGCGCCTGTCCCGTTTACATCCTAACACAAGGTTGTTCACCAAATACAATGGTGAAACAACATTGTTGAAAGGGTTAAAAACATAAGGAAAGATCTTTGAGTAAAAAAGGGTAGACAACTCTTAGTTACTTGACCAAACTTGCAAACAAACATCCTTTCTACTTTTCAAAAAAACACACATCACAATTCCAAAACAACTTTCAAAAACATTGAAAACTTTTTCAAAAGACAATACAACTTTGTATACATTCAAACAAGAATCATTCCAAAGGTTGCCACAAATGGCCTCTTTTCAAAATATCTTTCAAAACCATACACAAAGCACCATTTCAAACAATTGAAAATGCAAAGCAAGTGATCTAAGCAAGTAACTAAGAGCCCATGGATAACCATGGATAGAAAGGGTGCTAATACCTTCCCTTTCTATAATCTACTCCCCGAACCCAAGAAAACATCTCAAAGGTCTTTCCTGTGCTTTTTTGACCTTTCCTTAGGATAAAATAAAAAGTCGGTGGCGACTCTTGCTAAACTGAAACATTTGCGAACATAAAACACAAAATCCCAAGTCAGTTCTCCCACCGTATCACACACCCCATTTAGTTCTCTAAAACGGTCAGATACATGATTAGTGGTCCTCCCTCGACTGGCGGCATCAAGACAGGAGGCTCTTGTAAATACTCCTTGATTTTGTCAAAAGAGATCTGGCATTCATCATTCCATCTGACTACTTGATCTTTCTTCAATAGCTTAAAGATTAGCTCACTAGTAGATGTTAGGTGAGAAATGAATCTGGCAATAAAGTTCAGGCGTCCCAAGAATCCTCTGACTTCCTTCTCAGTGTGAGTAGCAGGCATTTCTTGTATCACTTTAACCTTGGCAGGATCAACCTCGATGCCTTTGTTGCTGACAATGAAACCTAAGAGTTTACTGGACCGGACTCCGAATGTGCACTTGTTTGGATTCAATCTTAACTTGTACTCCTTCAATCTGACAAACAGCTTTTGCAAGTGATCAAGGTGTTCTTCTTCAGTTTGTGATTGGGCTATCATGTCATCTACGTAGGCCTTTATCTCATGATGTATCATATCATGAAACAAAGCTACCATGGCGTGTTGATAGGTTTCCCCGACATTCTTCAATCCGAATGGCATCACATTGTAGCAGAACGTACCCCACGGTGTGACAAATGTAGTTTTCTCCATGTCCTCAGGTTCCATTTTAATCTGGTTATAGCCTGAGAATCCGTCCATGAAAGAAAATACTTTGTGCTGGGTTGTATTATCAACCAGGATGTCGGTGTGTGGAAGTGGAAAATCATCTTTAGGGCTGGCCCTGTTTAAATCTCTATAATCCACGCACATTCTTACTTTGCCGTATTTTTTAGGCACAGGAACAATGTTGGCGACCCATTGAGGGTAAGAAGTAACAGCCAGAAATCCAGCATTGAATTGTTTCATAACTTCTGCTTTGATCTTCTCTGACATGTTAGGTCTCATGCGGCGGACTTTTTGTTTCACTGGTGGACAGTCTTCTCTTGTGGGTAGACGATGTACCGCGATGTCTGTATCGAGTCCCGGCATGTCTTTGTATGACCATGCAAAGATCTCAATATAATCATGCAATAGCTGAATTAGGCGCTCCTTGACACTCGGCTCTAGATTGGCACCCACTTTGATTTCCTTTTTATCTTCCTCGGTACCCAAGTTGATTGTATCCAACAACTCCTCATGAGGCTGAATAACTCTTTCCTCTTATTGTAGTAGTCTGGCCAATTCCCCTGGCACCTCACAATCTTCCTCACCTTCGTATTCGGCTTGGTAGATCAGATCTTCAGAGTCATTGAAGGCTATAGCAGTATCGTTACCCATGGGATCCAGAATGGAAGGGTACCTGCATTTGTGAGTGTGGGTGTGTGTAAGGGTATAGCCATCTTAAAACAATAAAATGTAAAAGAAAGACAATGAGCACAAAAGGTTTATATGTGAAAAAGCGTCCATGATTCATTGAATGGCATATGAAGATGAAATAAAAACCCTTACAAATGGACCATTGTGCCTCGGGTAATACACAAGGTTTTTAAAGTGCGAATTGTTCGTGAATATTACAAGTCCAACAGAAATGTAAAAGACAAATTACTGAGAGATGAAAGTTATTGGGATGAAGTCTCTGGCTTCCCAGTTGCGAAGTCCTCCGCTGACAGTAGGAAATATCCAATCTTCCAAGTTGTCGTCCTCTTCATTGTCTTCTACTGCATTGACGCTTTGGTTGCTAATCTTTACAGGTGGCCCCCCAGCACGGGCACGGCGCACAACCTTCTGACCAGTTGAAGTAAACCCCAAGCCAAACTTGTCTGAATTATACGGAATGTCTGGAAGCTGCCCCCAGATGGTGCATCCCCCCTCTTCCACTACTGCCTTTGCATCCTTTAGATATGACATCCGAAGTGGAGGTCTTGTGATCTTAGGAATCGAGGATACCGCCTTGGTCGCTGCTATTTCTAGAGAGACTTCTTCAAAATGTTGGAAAGGGGTTTCAATGAACTCGCCATCTAGCTCCACATATCGGAAAGAATTCATATGACTAATCATGTACTCTCCTCCCCGTGGACAGTTATGATCTTTCCTTGGACGGGGTACTTCAGCATCTGGTGTAATGTGGAGGTGACAGCACCGACATTGTGGATCCAGGGGCGTCCTAACAGACAGGAATAAGAAGGACGGATGTCCATCACATAGAAGGTTGAGTTGAAAACCTGAGTTCCCACCTTTATTGGGATGTCCACCTCCCCGTGGACCATCCTCTTCGAACCATCAAAAGCTCTCACCACTATGTTGCTGGGTTTTAGAGTCAGCCCCTTGCAATCCAATCTGTCAAGGGCTTTTTTTGGCAAGACGTTCAAAGATGATCCCGTGTCCACCAAGACATGGGCTGGGGTTGTTCCTCTACACTCCACTGAGACATGTAATGCATCGTTGTGTTTTCTCCCTCTGGGTGTCAAGTCAGCATCAGAGAAACCCGGGCCATTATCAGCTGTCAAACTAGCCACACAGTCCTGGAACTGGTCAGCAAACGTCTCCTGGGGCACATGAGCTGTCTTCAGAAATTTTACCAGAGCTTTGGCATGTGCTTCAGAGCACAGCAGCAGGGCTAGCATAGAGATCTTGGAAGGGGTTTGCCCCAACTGTTCAACCACATTATAATCACTCTTTTTTATTATCCTCAGGATTTCTTCCATCTCCTTCTTGGATGTTTCAGGAATAGCTAGTGATTGAGCCTTCGTCCGGACAGGCTCTTCTTGAATGTTATTTCCTTTATTCTCAGTGGAATTAGGGACAGGGATTGTATTGTCTTTGTTGGTAAGTATGTTTGCAGGTATAATCACTGGTGCAGAGGTAATCTTTGGAACGGCCACGGGTCCAAAGACTGCCCTTGGAGGAGTAATCTCTAGGGAGAAGATTCTACCACTGCGGGTAATCTTGCTAGTTCCGGCAATATTGCTAATGTCGGAATTTTCCTCTTTGGAGCTTTCTTCTTAGGCAGTCAGTTCATCCTGTTTGATACCATGGTAGTAGATTTCTCCATCATAGTTCCATGGTACTGTTTTATCTGATTTGTATGGGGCCGGCACGGGCATTATAATCTTAAGTGGAGTAGTCTTTGGAGCAGGTGTAATCCTAACGGGTCTTTTAGGGGCCCTGGAAGGATTGGCATATATGGTTATAATTGAAACTTCTTTAACTAGAACGGGTGAAATAGGAGCATTCTCAAACAGAATTTCTCGGTTATCCATCAGTCGTTGGATACCTTTCTTTAACAGAGGGTAGTCAAATGATGAGGACAGGCAAACATGGCAGTCTTTGTCACAACCTGGGAATATACCAGCTTTCAACAAATTCAACTTAATAATCGGGAGCGGAATCAACAATTCATCCACGGTAGCAACAAACAAATCTTCTTCAATAGCGTTGGCATTGTGACCATGCCTAGGCATTGGAGCGGAAATAACATTTGGTTTCTCAGGCGCTTTAAACTCAACTTCCTTCGCATCTATCAGGTCTTGAATTTTGTTCTTCAGAGCCCAACAGTTGTTGGTGTCGTGCCCTGGACTTTCAGAATGGTATGCACACCTGGCATTCGGATGGTAATGTGGAGACGTAGTATTGGGATTTTTTTGGGCCTCTTTTAAAGTGGCCAGGTTCAACTTCAGAAGATGTGGTAGAACTTGGGCCGGAGTCATGTTAATCTTGGTGAATTTCCGAACTGGCCTTTCCACCCTTTGCTGGTTAGTTCTTGGCTGGTCTGATGCAGGCTTTGGAATCATAACGTCCCCTACCGTTAGTCGGTGTTCAGTTCTTCCATGATTCCTCTATGAATAAACAGCAGATACTTCCTTCCTTCCAGTGAAGGGTTTCTTCATAGCTGTAGAGGCAGACGCGTCTTTCTGAATTTTCCCACTTCTTATACCAGTCTCCACTCTTTCACCGGTTAATATCAATTCAGTAAACCCTGCAGAGGAACTCCCAATCAGATGATTGAAGAAAGGACCTGATAGAGTTCCCAAGAACATGTCCACTAACTCCCTTTCAGATAGAGAGGATTTCACCCTTTCGGCTAGATCTCTCCACTTTTGCGTGTAATCTTTAAAGCCCTCATTGGAAACCATGGCCATACTCTGAAGTTGAGTACGGGTAGGCGCCAAGTCGACATTGTACTGATATTGTTTATATAAAGTTGCGGCCAGGTCTTCCCAATTATGGACGTCTGCCCTTTCTAATTGGTAGAACCAATCAAGTTGCATTCCTGATAAACTATCTTGGAAAAAGTGGACCCACAAGTCTTTGTCGGAAGAGTGTGGTTGAATCTTCCTGACATATGACCTGAGGTGCATTTTAGGGCAAGACACCCCATCATACTTGGAAAATAGTGGCACTTTAAACTTTGGCGAGATCACAATTCCTGACACCAGCCCCAACTCTTCAAAATCTAGCCCTGGTACTCTCTGGATTTCCATATCGCTTAATCGCTCTTCAAGGTGTTTGTACTTGTCATCAACCGGAGGGTATTGTTGTTCGGAGTATTCCTCCTCTTCCTCTTCTTCTTCAGAATCTGATGGTATTGTCGTTTCTTTTCCTTTTCTTTCCCCTTCATCAGATGTTGTTGTAAAATCTAAGGTTCTTCTGGCTTATCCCTGAAACCTTTTGCCCATGATTACCACACCAGTTGGCTTCTTCTTCTTTTTCTCTTTTTCTAGCAGAGTCTTCAGCTCCTCTTGCCCCTTGGCTAAGGTCGTGAGTAACTGTTGAAATTGCGTATTCTGAGCTTGCAGATATTTGACCGTTTGTTCGAGATCCATCTTACTGAAATAAATAGTAGAGAGATGAGGAAACTTGTTGCAAATACCTGTTTATGTTTATGATGAATGATATGTATTCATGCAATGCTTTCAAGGATTTAAAAATTCAAATTTGTTTTAAACAAAAAAGAAACACACGTCATATTAATAAAATAGAATTTGAGTACATCAATGCCCCTTGGGCAAAATAATACAAAATTCTAAGGTAAAAAGACATTGTGCATCCTCTTTGGTGCAATGTAGGTATTGAGAGTCTGTTCTTCATGAAGTAGCCGAGTGAGTTCCAAAACCTTCTTCTCGCTTACGTAGAATTGGGCTTCGAAATTATTGCGCTCTCCTTTGAGCTGTATCCAATCCCTTTGTAGGTCTTTGAGTGATGTCGGCATGTCAGGATGTAGGATAGTGTATGGAACTTCTCCTTCCTTAACAGGCTTAATAATCACTGGGAGAATGGAGGGATAAGGCATCATAATACTTTGAGCGCGGGTTCGTACCCACTTGAGGTAAGGCTCAAGAGGGATGGAATTCTTGTGTCCCAAAGTCTTGCTATCCACCTTGTTTAGCATCCTCCAAGCTCGGATGAATCTCTGGCGAAGTCCTTGATCGTCGTTGTCGTAGTCGAATACCAATCCTTGAACCAGCATATCATGTGGGTCATCCCTTCGGGCATAACCAAACTGTCTTAGAGCTAATCATGGGTTGTAGGTGATGCCTCCCCTAATGCCAAGTAGAGGTACATTAGGGAATTCCCCACAACGGTCAACAATGATAACATTCTCTTTGGATCGAGAACACCAATGAATATCTGAATGTTTAAGCGTCATTAACCTTTGTGACCACTTCAAACCTTGATCATTCTTCAAGACTGATTGGGGAAGATGAGAAATAAACCATCTTGCCAGGAGAGGAGTACAACACATAAGAACACCTCTTTTCCTCATTGTACGAGTGTGAAAAGAGTGTAAGATATCCCCAAGCAATGTAGGCATCGGGTTGCGAGACATGAAGATCTTGACAGCGCTTACCTCTATGAGTTGGTCAGGGTTAGGGAACAAGACCATCCCATAGATGAGAAGAGCTACAATCTCCTCAAAAGCTTGCAAGTCTAGGGAATTCCAACAGCTTTGGGCCTTCTCAAACAGAAACTTTTCCAAGAAGCCTTGGCACCACTTCTAGTTTCCCAATGTGTTGTGACATCAGATGAGTGCAAGTGCAGGGCTTGAGCAATCTCTTCTGGATTTGGATCTCTTTCTGTACCGTTGAAGGGTAGTTGATTGAGAATAGGAATTCCTAGAAGTTTAGAGAATTCTTCCAAAGTGGGCACAAGTTGATAGTCAGGAAATGTGAAGCAATGATGCAAAGGGTCAAAGAACTGGAAGAGAACCTTCATTATATCCTCCTCTGTGTTGGAAGTGACCAAGTTGAGTAGACGACCATGTCTCTCGGTGAATGGAGAGTTCTCATGGATCCTTGAAGCTAGCTCCTTGAGTTGTGGAGTAATTCTTACAAGGTTGATTTAGATAGTTTTCCTGCGAAGTGAATCCATAACCTACAAAACAAGAACAAAGACGAATCTCCAAAATCCTTGAAATGGTTAGTGAATGCATGTGATGTTCATGATGTCCATGATGTTATGCACAAGTATATATGTACAAGAAAATAAAACAAGTTCTTAGTTTGAGCTTGCATGGGGTTTCATAGGTAAGTACCCTCTTGAAGTTTAGTTGGCTCAACCTGTCCTAGTAATAGTAACTGGGTTCTAAGGAGCTCAATATCACTGGATTGCTTCCTTGTTCATTATTTCAGCTCAAGCCTCTTTAATGGCGACCGAAATATCCCAAGAAACCAACCCTCAATGAGTGTAGTATCGAGTATCTACCAACTTCGGACTGCACCAAAGTCAGTCATCTCACTACATCCTAAAAGGCCAAGTTAGTCAAGTAAAGGTTCTAGAAGTTCATTAGTGCTTCATGACATCACTCAGCGGCCCCGTATTCTCTTTGATTGACTCAAAGGCTACCGGTACCACAAATATGTCACACTAATATAGCTATTGCTTAGACCATGTCGGTATACCCCGCACAGTTTCCACAATGTATTGCTATTTACCTATAATGTTTCCCAAATCCGGGTGGAGGATTTAAACCCAAACAAAGAACCATAATGTAAAGCAAACAAGTCAAACAATATAAGCAAGTAAATGTGATCTAAACCCTAAGGTAACCCCACTTTTAAATTTGTCCCCAGCAGAGTCGTCAGTTCTGTGATACGGTGGGAGAACTGACTTGAAGGTTTTGTGTTTGTGTTCGCAAATGTTGCGGTTAGCAAGAGTCGCCACCGAATAGCCGGCGGTGCAATGTCAGGCGAGAAGAGCCTGCCACTGCGGGTAACCTTGGCTGGACCAGTAATATTGCTGATACTGGTGCCAATGTTGAACTCCTGTTTGATTCCATTCACATACACATCTGCCCCATAGTGCCAGGGGACAGCCTTATCAGATTCGTAGGGGAGAGGCCCCGGAACAGTGATAACAACAGGTGCGACAGTCATGATTTGAACAGGCTTCCTCGGGAGAGCCTTGATTGGATTATTAAAGATTGTAACCACAAAAATTTCTTCTACCGGAACCAACCGAACAGCGGACTTCTTGAATAGAATCTCTTTGCTGTCCATTAGGCTTTGGATGCCCAACTTCAGCAAAGGACAACCAGAGAGAGACACAGCACAGAACAGGCAACCCTCACTGCAACTCGGAAATAAACCGGCCAGCAGTAGGTTCCTCTTGATAGTCATTAAGGGAGTAGCCACATCATCCACAGAAACAGCGTATACATCTTCATCGACCGCATTTACTCCATGCTGGGGCATAGGAGCAGTCACCACATTTGGCCTCTCAGGCGCTTCAAATTGTATTTCTTTTGCGTCAATAAGGTCTTGTACCTTATTCCTTAATGCCCAACAGTCATCAGTGGAATGCCCCGGGCTATCAGAATGGTAAGCACAGCGGGCATTTGGATTGTATTTGGGGGAGGCAGTGTTCACAACTTTCGGGGCCTCTCTGACAGTCACTAGGTTGGTGGACAGCAACTGCGGCAAGATCTGTGATAGAGTCATACTCAGGCGGGTAAACTCTCTCCAGGGTCTTTCAGCCTTTGGTGGATTGGTTTGCCGAGGAGCGGCAATAGGCTTAGCAATCATTACCGCACTGAGAGATTGGTGGCGCTCAGATTTCTCTTGTCTTCTGGACCCGTATACAGCACTGGCCTCCTTCTTGAAGGGCTTCTTTTCAGAACTTGACGATGCACCCTTCTGAATTTTACCATACTTCAACCCAGCCTCAATTCTCTCTCCAGTCAGAATAAGATCAGTGAACCCTGCAGATGAATTCCCGATAAGATGGTTGAAAATGGCCCAGATAGGGTCCCCAAGAACATGTCTACCAACTCCCGATCAGTCAACGGAGGCTGCACCCTGCCAGCCAGTTCCCTCCACTTCTGAGCGTACTCTTTAAAACCTTCACTTGAACCTAGCGACATACCCTGGAGTTGGGTACGCGTAGGGGCAAGGTCGGCATTATATTGATACTGCTTATAGAAAGCAGTAGCCAACTCCTCCCAGTTACGAACCTTGGTCCCATCCAGTTGATAGAACCATTCGAGATGAGTCCCTGAAAGACTCTCCTGGAAGAAGTGGATCCAC
The DNA here is from genome assembly GCA_948472305.1 of Vicia faba. Lineage (NCBI taxonomy): Eukaryota > Viridiplantae > Streptophyta > Magnoliopsida > Fabales > Fabaceae > Vicia > Vicia faba. Next base: position 386,118 of record CATIWC010001146.1, read on the forward strand.
AAGTTCTTATCCACTGAGTACGGTTGAATCTTCCGCACATACGATCTGAGGTGTAGCTTGGGACAAGACTCCCCGTCATATTTGGTAAAGGATGGTGCTTTGAACTTATGAGGAATGATCACACCAGTAGACAAACCCAAATCTCTGAAATCCAGCCCAGGTACCTGTTATATCTCCATAGCATTCAGTCTGTCCTCCAACTGCTTGTACCTGTCTTCTGCGGGAGGATACTATTCCTCATCAAAATCAGTCTCGTTGTCGGAGACTACTGGACTGGGACCTTTTCCCTCTTGAGGACCACCCTTGCCTATAGAAGAACCAGCTTCTTCATTCTGCAGAGTGTTGCCAAACCTTCGACCCGAGTTGAAAAGAACAGTTCTCCTCTTCTTCTTCTTTTCCTTCTTCAGGAGCAGAACCTTCAGCTCTTCTTGGCCCTGAGCCAAACCCATGATTAGTTCCTGAAATTGCGCATTCTGCGCCTGAAGAGCCTTGATGGACATCTCAGTTTATGATGAGTCAGGATTCATGATGCTGAAATAAACAGCGAAGAACTGTAAGCAACCTGAAAAGAAGAAAACCTGCTATGCACATGATGAATGATATGTGTTTATGCAATGCATTCAAGGGTTCGAAAGTTCAAATTTGTTGTAGACAAAAAAGAACACACGTTATTATTAAGGAAATAATTGTTTGGTACATCAAAGCCTCATGGGCAAAATATTACAAAAGCAAATCAATCCCAGAAGACACTACGCATCCTCTTTGGAGCTATGTAAGTGTTGAGATTCCTCTCCTCATGCAATAGGCGGGTGAGCTCCAAGACCTTCTTTTCACTAGCATGTAGACTGGTCTCAAGAGAATTCCGTTCTTCCTTAAGCTGGATCCAGCTCTTCTGCATCTCTTCCCAGGATGTGGGCATATCAGGGTGCTGAATGGTGTAGGACACCTCTCCTTCCAAGACTGGTTCTTTGATTACTGGGAGCATATGAGGATAAGGCATTACTAACTTCTGGGAGCGGGCGCGTACCCACTTGAGATAAGGTTCCAATGGGATGGAGTTCCTGTGCCCCAGTGTCTTGATGTCTATCCTACTGGGCATCCTCCAAGCTCTGATAAATCTCTGGCGAAGTCCTTGTGCATCGTTGTCGAAGTCAAAAACTATGTCAGGAATTAACATATCATGAGGGTCATCCCTCCGAGCATAACCAAACTGTCTCCAAGCCAAGCATGGGTTGTAAGTAATACCTCCTCTGATTCCAAGTAAAGGAACATTAGGGTACTCCCCGCAATGATCAATGATAGTGACATCCTCTCTAGACCGAGGGCACCAATGTATATCCGTATGTGTAAGAGTCATCAACCGTTGTGACCATCTCAAACCCCGCTTGTTCTTCAAAACTGATTGTGGAAGGTGCGAAATAAACCACCTTCCCAGGAGAGGAGTGCAGCACATAAGGACACCTCTTTTTCTCATGGTTCGAGTGTAACATGAGTGAAGGATGTCCCCCAGCAACGTAGGTATAGGATTCCTGGACATGAAGATCTGGACAGCACTGATATCTATAAGCTGATCTGGATTAGGGAACAACACTAAACCATAGACAAGGAGGGCCACAACTTCTTCAAAAGCTTGTAAGTCAAGGGAATTCCAACATTCATGGGCCTTTTCAAACAGAAACCTGGCTAAGAACCCTTTGATACCGCTTCTAACTTCCCAATGTCCTTTGAGGTCAGATGACTGTAGGTGCAAGGCTTTAGCAATCTCTTCCAGCTTAGGTTCCTTTTCTGTACCGTTGTAGGGTAGTTGATCAAGGATAGGGATCTTCAGGAGCCGGGAGAACTCCTCCAATGTAGGTACCAGCTGATAGTCCAAGAAGGTGAAACAGTGATGTAGAGGGTCAAAGAACTGGAATAGAACCTTTATCATATCTTCCTCAATGTTGGTGTTGACCAAGCTGATGAGTTTTCCATGTCTTTCACTGAATGAAGAGCTCTCGGGAATCCTGGATATAAGCTCCTTAAGCTGAGGAGGGATCCTTACAAGGCTAATTTGAATTGTCTTTCTGCGAACAGTTTCCATGTCCTACAAAACAAGAACAAAGGTGAAGATTCGAACCCCTGAAATGGTTAGTCAATGCATATGGTGCTGGATGATGTCATGATGCTATGATTAAACAAACCACAGATATTTACAAAGACAAACATGTAAGGCACACAAGGCACACAAGACAAGCCCTTAGGGTTTAAGGCCAGCATGGGGTCTGGGTAGTACCCTCTTGAAGTTGGTGGGCTCAACCTGTCCTATTAGAAGTAACCGGGTTCTAAGGGTCCCAATATCACGGGATTGCTTTCATTGTTCATCGTTTCGATTTAGCCACTGAACTGGCGACCGAAATATTCCAGGAAAGCAACCCTCAATTGAGTGTAGTATCGAGTATCAACCAACCTCGGACTGCACCAAAGTCAATTATCTCACTACCCTAAAGAGGCCAAGATAGTTCAATTAAGGTTCCTAAGGTCAGTTGATGCTTCACGACACCACGCGGAGGCCCCGTACTCTCCTTGACTGAACTCAAGGGTTACCGGTACACACCAAAGTGCCACATCAACGTAGCAGACTGTTTCAACCATGTCGGTATACCCCGCACAGTTCCCTCACAGCCTTGTTGCTACTTTCTAAGCAGGTATCCCCCCAAATCCGGGTTAGGATCTATAGAACTCCCAAGACAGTCCCACAATTTAAAGCAAGCAAATCAATACAATTGAAAACACAGTTATGAACTAACCCTAAGGTACACCTCACTTTATAAAGATATCCCCAGCAGAGTCGCCAGTTCTGTGATCGGTGGATCTGGAACTGACTGTTTAACGCTGGTTCGCGAAATGTCGCGGAAGCAAGAGTCGCCACCGTCTTTTATTTTCTCCAACTGGAAAGGACAAAAGCACAGGAAAAATTCCTTATAGAGATTGCTCTCGGTTCGGGAGGTAGATTATAGAAAGGGAAGGTGTTAGCACCCTTTCTATCCATGGTTATCCATGGACTCTTAGATACTTGCTCATTTGTGTTTTCAAAATGGTTTGTTTGCTTTTCAATTGTGGGTTTTAAAAATTTTCTTTGAAAATTCCAGTTCGACTCTTGTATCAGTCCTCAAGAGTGTTTGAAAAATTACTTTCGAAAGCTTTTTGAAAAGGTGTCGGTGTGAAAAGTATTTTTGATTTGTTTTGAAATTAGAGCAAGTATCTAGAGTCGTCTACCTACCCTAAGGAATTCGTCTGTGTAGATGTCCTTTAAAGTAGTGCCATCCCACCATTGAGAGGTAGGTAGCACCACCGTTGGAGGTGTTCGAGTCAATTCGAGGTTCGGGACATGGTGATCACCGGAGCAATAGGAAGACACCTTAGAAGCTATCCTCATGCCAGGTTCCCGGATCATGAGGACTTACTAAGACATCCTCTACTCGACGATCACCTTTCGAAAGGCAAGGCAACAGTGAGGCGTACCCTAGGGGTGGTGTGTGATTTGTGTGTCGTTTTCAGATATTTTTGTCTTTTGTCATGTCATGGGTGATCTACGCTTTTGTTTTTATTTTGTCATTCATTCTTGCATGCCATTATTAACAGTTAAAATTGCGAGAAATATAAAGTTCCTAAACTATTACAAAGGCGCGGGTCCACATCGCCAAATTTAATCCAGGACCCGATTTGACATAAAATAAAGAAATAAAATAAAGTGCGAAAGATTAAATTTACACGGCTTTGGGAGAATTACATCAATATTTAAAAGAAAAGAAATAAAGCGTGCGAATTGAAATTAAAATTGGAAGCGAGGGCGTTGGACCCTTTTTAATGAAATTAAATTAAATTATTAAATTAATTAAATAAAAATGAAAAAAAGAAATTATTTTGAGATTTTTTGGATTTATGGTTTTTTATGTGAATTAAATGAAATTAACTAATTAACCCTAATTCTACAACTTTTATTTATTAAGAAAAACATGTTAAAGTTAAACCTAAAATTAATTTAGCTATTTACATGATAATTTAATTACAAAAAATAATATTCAATAATTAATTATGGTGAATAAGAGAAAAAAAAAGAATAAAAGTAATTAAGGTAATTAAAACTTAATTCTACAAATTTTAAATTTATTAAGAAAAGATATTTGAAATTAACCTAAATTTAAGTCTAATTAATTAGTGAGATTTATTTACAAAAAAAGATAATTTTTAAATAAAGCATATTTTAATTTTGTCTTTTCTGATTTTTTTTATATTATTTTTATATTTTATGAAAGTAAATTAAATTAAAGGAATTAATTAAAAAAGAAATAATTGAAATAAATAAAATAAAGAAAAGAGAAGAAATACAATACCTTGGGGGGTTCTGTCCCCAATTGGAGGTATACTTAGCAATTAGGCCCATTTGTTGCAAGGCCTTGTCTGGCTTTTTATGCTAGCGTGTGAGTGCAGGATGTATGGTGGTCGCTTGCATAGAAACTGCACAGAAGCATTATTAGAAAAATATTATTGAAAGGGAGGGGGACCTGGGATTCGAACCCAGGTCCCATGGATTACCAACCAAATGCCTTGCCAATGGAACCAAACGCGCGCTTTGTTTATAATGTAACTAACAAATAATATCAAATAAAACAAGAATTAGTGGATAGATTAGCGCGAAAATTCAAATTACTCAATCAGTTCTTGACACTTCATCATCTTCTTCCTCGTTTTGCTTTTTCCTGAAATATAAAAAGGGTTAGCGGGGGTTTTAAACCCCCCCCCCCCCCCAAACATGCACTTTTCAATAATAGCGAATAGGCCATATGGCCACATAAATTAGGCGCGAGGGGTGTTTTCAAATCGTCCAAGCTCCCTGATTTCAACCATGGTATTAGGGTGCCCTAATTTTACAGTATTCAGAAACGCCTAATTTGAAAGTTGAAGAACCCTAATAATCGTTCATGGTGATTCTTCATACAATGCATAAAAACTCAATTAAATCATCTGGTTAGCTTCAGAAAGGTCCAATTAGTATGAATCCATAAATAAAATGCAATGAGAATGCTTGAAAATCGAAACACGAATATGCATATTATATGAAAAATTCTGAGTTCTGTATACCAATTCAGGGTGCTATGCGCGTGGAAAACTATTCAGACACGTTTCTTGATGTCTCAGGAAGGTGATAGAATGGCTACTTCGCCTTGAAACCTCTTGGAACCCTGTTTTCAGTCTTGAAAATTTTAGGCAAAAACTCAAACTTTTCTCTTGGTTTCTGGCGCAGCTTTGTGGTCCTGATCACTAGGGTTTGCATTAGTATATATGTGTGAATGATTAGGGTTCAAAATTTGGTCCAAAGAATCAATGAATTGATGAGAAAATATTTGATTTCCATGCCATAATTTTTCCAATCTTTTTCATGCAAATTTGATTCAAATCATGTCCAATCACATGGATTCTTTCCCTTTCTAATAATGCACGAAAATCTGAAGTTATCCCATGCACAAAAAGATTTGATTGACTTGCTTTGATATTTTCCACATATTTATTTTAATTAAATGAATTAATAGCCATTAAAAATTCAAATAAATAAATAAAAATGATAAAAAACTTCCCTTTGGGCCAAATGGTCGTGCACATGTTTAGGATGATGAATCTTGGAAGAAAAAGAGGCCCATTAGCATTTTTAAGGCCTTTGAAGCAATGTTGACTTTTCAAAATATCCAAAAATTTCCCAATTTCCACAAGGCATAACTTGCTCAATTTTTAAGCTTTGCTCATGTTCTTGGACATTTTGGAAAGGTCTTTGAGTCCTATAACCAATGTCTTTGTACCATGTCATTTTGATTTACCAATCTCAAGTTATGGCCTTTGACTTAAAGTCCCTTTTTGTTGACTTCTGAAAATGACCTATAATGTTGAAATTGATAACTTTTTGTGAGAGCATTTCTTGGACTTGAAGTGTGAAGAGGAGTTGTAGGAAATGTCTTTCTCTTCAAAATGAGCTTTGGATGGAATTTTTCTGATAAACCATGTGAAAGTTATGCCCTGGTCAAGTTACAGTTGACTTTTTCAACTGTCCAAATATGGAAACTTTTGCATCTTGAGACTTTTTGAGCCAAACTTTGAGAATCATGATCAAGAATTGATCAAATGATGTTTATGGCTTCAAAATGAGATGTTGACCAAAAATTTGGACTTTTGATTGTCAAATGACCATTTTGCCCCTGCAGTTGACTGTAGTGCAATTAGGGTTTTTGACTGTGCAATTTTGTGTTGTAAGTCTTGAAACTTGGTATGAGGATGCTTGACAATGTTTATAAGCATGTGGGACTTGATTGGACCCTTGGAAACTTCCTTTTCTTTGTCAGAACCAAAACCCTAATTTTTGACTGTTATGAGGCCCTTGAACTGTGCAACCCTTGAAGAAGCTTTGACTTGGCAAATTTTGAAGAATATGGGAGGGCAAATTTTGGGGTACAACAGTTGCCCCTGTTCAATCTTCTTAGACCTGAGGATGCAGATTGGCTGACGTGCCTTTCGTAATCCGAAGGTGGAAGATGATTGAACACTAGAGTGCCCAAAAATTTGCGCTCACATAGTAGCAGTGTGATGATGGGAATGGGCTTATAGATGCCATTTGGAGATTGATGGATAGGATGATGGGCTTATAGATGCCATGCTAAGAGATGATGGAAGGTGGATGGGCTTATAGATGCCATCTGGACGTTGATCGCGTAAGAGATTCCTTAGCGAGAACTTGCGTACCTGCAAAAGAAAAGGATTACCTGACCCGTTACAGGAGCTGGTCTTCAGATTCTTTGTATAGATGTATCCTGACTGGTTACAGGAGCTGGATCCGGATCTTCAAAAGGTGATGAATGAACCAGGGATGGTTACTACCTCAACGGGACGGTGAGAGAACCTTGGATGATTACTACCTCAACAAGAACGCTGAGAGAATCTCGGGCGACTTCTACCTCAACAGTAATCATTGAGAGAATCTTGGGCGACTTCAACCTCAACAGTAATCATTGAGAGAATCTTGGGCGACTTCAACCTCAACAGTAATCATTGAGAGAATCTTGGGCGACTTCTACCTCAACAGTAATCATTGAGAGAGTCTTGGGTATCTTCTACTGAGTCTTTATCAGGAAAATCTGTTAGGGGTCGATTTAGCTGGACTAGAGAAGGCCTTTGACTGGATAAGAAACAGAAAAATCTTAGGGTCGATTTAACTGAACCGGTCTAGGTCTTGAAATGTCTTCAACTGGATAAGAAACAGGGAGATCTTAGGGTCGATCTGACTGAACCAAAGAAGGCCTTTGACTGGATAAGAAACAGAAAAGTCTTAGGGTCGACTTAGCTGAACCGGTCTAGGTCTTGGAATCTTCAACTGGATAAGAAACAGGGAGATCTTAGGGTCGATCTGACTGAACCAGAGAAGGCCTTGGACTGGATAAGAAACAGAAAAATCTTAGGGTCGATTTAACTAAACCGGTCTAGGTCTTGAAATCTTCAACTGGATAAGAAACAGGGAGATCTTAGGGTCGATCTGACTGAACCAGAGAAGGCGTTTGACTGGATAAGAAACAGAAAAATCTTAGGGTCGATTTAACTAAACCGGTCTAGGTCTTGAATGTAGCTGAGAACTTAACTGAATATTTCCTGAAAGGTAAAGGTCAGTCATATGCAATGCGTGATATGGATCACGCAATGATGTTCTCAACATAAATGAGATTTGTAAGATATGATGCGTATATGCATGCTATAATGTATGGAAGTGCGATGTTTATGAATGTATGTTTTTGCCTAGGAGAGTAAATCCTTGACGGGTGCCAGGAAGTCATATCCTGGGCTGATGTTGAAGAATAGATTTTTGCCTCCGCTGGGGATGATAGTTGCAAGAATACCGGTAGGAGAAGATAACTCCATTGGGGAATAAACTTGGCGCATGGATTACTCTGCGGGGAGAAAAGTACTCTAGCGATCTTGCTGGGAAGCAATACTCTGTGGGGAGAGAGGTACTTTGTTGAAATGTTGATAATAGCTTGCTGGGGATACCCTTGTTGTGTTGGAAGTGTTAATAGACTTTGCTGGGGGTAAGAAGACTTCGTCGAGGACGCTCTTTCCGTGGCTTTTGGCTGAGGATAACCCAGTTATATCCTGGTAAGGAAATAACTCTTTGAATAAAATCGGGAGACGCGTTTGTGCTCTGCGAGGGTAAGCTTCCATAATCTACTGGGGATAAGCTTACTGCTGGGGAGATGATTCTAACTTTCTTGGGGAACTGGATTGGACTTTCCTGGGGAAGTTTTGAATTGTATCGGGGAGGTGATTCCACTGAATATTTGATATACCGCCGGGGAACAATCTTTAGACCAAGACTGCCGGGGATGCTTGTTAGGAATGTTTGTACACTCCGCTGGGGAATGTTGAGATCTTCGGGGAATAATCCAACTTCCTTAAGGCTGACAGTAAGCTAACTCTGCTTGGGGAGAGTGTTGCCGACTTGCTGGAGGTATGGGCCTTCTCAGGGCTGATTGGAGACCCACTCTGCTTGGGGAGAATTGTTGGATCTTGTCTCACTCTCTGGGGAATTAAGGTATCTTGGTTACGTTCTTCAGCCAAACCTAACTTGGTACCTTGGAGGATAGAACAATTAGATTGCTTAGACAACTCTTTATTGTCCCTGTTTCTAACGTTACCTGTAATTAATCCTTTGTTCCGTATGCAAATATTCATGAGTTAGCAAATTATTGTCAATGCATATATCACAAATTGAACCTTGGACGTTCTTCGCAAAACAAAACAGAAAAGAAAAAACAATTTGGCAATTTTAACTGAAAAAAAATGATTTTGTATTGATTTTGAATTTGCCTGTAAATAGGCGTTTATGTACAAGAGGTTGACGTCCTAGTAAGAGAACGCCGCCGAACAAAAGAATTTATACAAGTTTGTACAAGAGAAAATAAAACAGCTGTGTGAAATGAATGATCCCACTGGGTTTCAACTCTGCTATTGTCTCTATATCTCCGAGCGTCTCATCACTTGATGACCTTGGTTGAAGATGAAGCTGACTGATCGATGCCGTCTGAACTTGATGTAGATATCGGATTCTGGATGCAAAATGATCCAATGAGACATAGTATTACGCTTTATCCCTAACTTTTGCCTGGACCGCCCTTTTGGGTTTTCAGTCCACCGGGATACCCATTTTTGCCCAAGCCGCCTTTTCAGGTTTTCGACTTGCCGGGTGTACAGATTTTTTTTTATTTCATCCATTCATTTTGCCCGAACCCTTTTGGTTCGCCGGGAAGCCCTAATTTTTGCCTAGGCATGTCAGCCTAGCGGGTCTTTTTCATGCGTAGTATCTTTTTACTATGTCTGCATTGGCGGGGTGAGGAAGGTCGTCACCATCCATGTTGGTTAGAATCATGGCTCCTCCTGAGAACACATGCTTAACTACAAATGGCCCTTCGTATGTAGGGGTCCATTTTCCCCTTGGATCACTCTGAGGAAGGATGATTCGCTTGATTACTAGATCCCCAACTTGATACTCTTGTGGTCTGACCTTTTTGTTAAATGCCCTGATCATCCGTTTCTGATACGTCTGACCATGACAGATAGCAGCAAGTCTCTTTTCGTCAATTAAATTTAGCTGATCAAGTCGTGTCTGGATCCAATCATCTTCACTCAGGTCTGCATCCTTCATTATCCGGAGAGAGGGTATCTGCACTTCGATCGGTAAGACTGCCTCCATGCCGTAGACCAAGGAGAAAGGAGTTGCCCTGGTTGACGTCCTGGCTGAGGTACGGTACCCATGTAGAGCGAACGGTAACATCTCGTGCCAATCTTTATAAGTCACTGTCATCTTCTGCACGATTTTCTTGATATTTTTATTTGCTGCTTCTACAGCCCCATTCATCTTCGGTCTGTAAGGAGAAGAGTTATGGTGTTGTATCTTAAACTGCTCGCAGAGCTCAGTGATCATCTTGTTATTAAGATTGGTACCGTTGTCTGTAATGATTCTTTCAGGGACGCCGTATCGACAGATCAGGTTATGTCGAATGAACCGTGCCACAACCGTCTTGGTTACCGTAGCGTAGGAAGCTGCTTCAACCCACTTCGTGAAGTAATCAATCGCTACCAGGATGAAGCGATGCCCGTTGGATGCTGTAGGTTTAATCTCACCGATCATATCTATGCCCCACATTGCAAATGGCCAAGGCGCAGTCAGAACATTCAGAGGCACTGGAGGAACATGCACCTTGTCTGCATAAATCTGGCATTTATGGCATGTCCGAGAATGTTGATAGCAGTCAGCTTCCATTGTGGGCCAGAAATATCCTGCCCGAAGGATTTTCTTCGCCATAGTGTGTCCACTGGAGTGTGTACCAAAGGTCCCTTCATGTAACTCTTCCATGATCCTTTCTGCTTCAATCTTATCCACACAACACAGTAAGGTCGAATCATGGTTTCGCTTGTACAAGATGTCGTTGCTAAGGAAGAACTTTGCTGCAAACCTTCTCAGAAACTTTTTGTCATTGACGGACGCACCTTCAGGGTATTCCTGAGATTCCAAATATCTCTTCACTTCATGGTACCAAGGCTTCTCAGTCACCAATTCAGTCTCGAGATCACAACAGTATGCCGGTTCGTCCAGTTTCCAGATGATGATCTGGGGAGCCTCATTATCCCATTTGACCTTGAACATAGAAGACATTGTGGCTAACGCGTCCGCTAACTGATTCTCCTCTCTCGGGAAGTGTTCAAAGGTTATCTCTGTGAAGTGGGGGATCAAGGTCAACACACATTCTCTATAAGGAATAAGATTCGGATGTTTCGTATCCCACTCTCCTTTGATCTGATTGATCACGAGAGCGGAATCTCCGAAGACACTCAGAAACTTGATCCTTAGGTCGATCGCAGCTTGAAGACCCATGATGCATGCCTCATACTCCGCCATGTTGTTGGTACAGTTGAAACATAGTCGGGCAGTGAGTGGAGTATGAGTGCCTAGAGGAGATATAATTACAGCGCCGATACCGTTTCCCAAAGCGTTGGAGGCTCCATCAAAGTGCATAGACCATCGGGATCCTTCCTCAGGTCCTTCATCCGGTCCAGGTACTTCACAATCAGTCACAATCATGATGCTTTCGTCTGGAAACTCAAAATTCATTGACTGATAGTCGTCTACAGCCTGATGTGCCAAGTGGTCTGCCAATACACTTCCCTTGATGGCTTTCTGAGTCGTGTATTGAATGTCGTATTCTGTCAAGATCATTTGCCATCTCGCTATTCTCTCAGACAGAGCAGGCTTTTCGAATATGTACTTTATGGGATCCATCTTTGAGATCAACAAGGTAGTGTGAGTCAGCATATACTGTCTCAGCCGGCGAGCAGCCCATACCAAAGCGCGGCAAGTTTTCTCAAGCAGTGAGTATCGGGTCTCACAGTCGGTAAACTTTTTGCTAAGGTAATAAATGGCATGCTCTTTTCGGCCAGACTCGTCATGCTGCCCCAGCACACACCCCATTGAGTTGTCAAGTACTGTCAGGTATAGTATCAGAGGTCTCCCTTCAACTGGTGGCATAAGGATGGGTGGTTCTTGGAGATACTCTTTGATTCTGTCAAAAGCAGCCTGACATTCATCATTCCAACGTACTACCTGATCTTTCTTCAGCAGCTTGAAGATTGGCTCACAGGTAGCGGTCAGGTGTGAGATGAATCGAGCAATGTAATTCAGGCGTCCTAAAAAGCCTCTGACCTCTTTCTCCGTCTTAGGAACTGGCATCTCTTGAATAGCTTTGACCTTGGCAGGGTCCACTTGAATACCCTTATCACTTACAACGAAGCCTAGCAACTTCCCAGATCTTACCCCGAAGGTGCACTTGTTCGGGTTTAACCTCAGCTTGTACAGTTTCAACCGGTCAAACAATTTCTGCAGATGATCAAGGTGCTCTTCCTCCGTCTGGGACCTTGCGATCATGTCGTCAACATACACTTCTATCTCATGATGGATCATGTCATGAAATAAAGCAACCATGGCACGTTGGTAGGTTGCCCCAGCGTTCTTTAGTCCAAAAGGCATGACCTTGTAACAGAAGGTGCCCCACTGAGTAATAAATGTAGTCTTTTCCATGTCTTCAGGTTCCATCTTGATCTGATTATAACCTGAAAAACCATCCATGAAAGAGAAAACCTTATGCTGAGCAGTATTGTCAACAAGGACATCAATGTGAGGTAGAGGGAAGTCATCTTTGGGGCTGGCCTTGTTCAGATCCCTGTAGTCGACGCACATTCTGACCTTACCATCCTTCTTTGGTACCGGCACCACATTAGCAACCCACTGAGGGTAAGAAGTCACTGCAAGGAACCCGGCATCAAACTGCTTCATAACCTCGGCTTTGATCTTTTCAGACATCTCTGGACGCATACGGCGGACCTTTTGCTTAACTGGAGGGCAGTCTTCCTTAGTAGGCAAATGATGTACCACAATATCGGTATCCAACCCGGGCATGTCTTCGTAGGACCAGGCAAAGATCTCCATATAATCATGTAGCATCTTAGTCAACCGTTGCTTCACGCTGAGCTCTAGGTTGGCACCAATCTTTACCTCCTTTCTATCTGCCTCAGTACCCAGATTTATTGTCTCCACTGGCTCTTCGTGTGGTTGAATTGCCTTCTCTTCCTGGAGTAACAGTCTTGCCAGCTCGCCAGGCACTTCGCAATCATCTTCACCTTCGTCTTCGGCTAAGTTGATCGGATTTTCGAAGTCATAACTGGCAGTAGCAGAGTCGTTACCAGTGAGATCCAGAGTGGATTAAAACCTGTATAAGTGAGTGTGTGTAAATACAGTTGTTTTGAAATATATAAAATAAGGAAAGAAGGAAAAGGAGCATAAGATTTGAAATGCGAGAAAACGTCCAAGATTTTTATTTATGATATATGAAATGACAATTTATATGCCCTCACAAATGAAGCCAACGGTGCCCCGGGTAAGGCACCGGGCCATAGAGTTCAATTTATTGTTTATTACAAATAACGAAACAAAGAAGTTTATTACTGCGTAACAAAAGTAACAGGAGTATGGTCTTTGGCAATCCAATTGGTCAATCCGCCATCAGTTGTCGAGTAGATCCAGCTATTGAACTCAGCTTCATCCACTTCATTATCCTCCCCAACAGCATTCACTCCTGGATTGGTAATGAGCACAGGAGGTCTTCTGGTCTTTGCCTTCCGCATAGCTTTCTGTCCCTCTGCAGTAAAACCCAGTCCGAACTTGTCAGTTTTCTGTGTAAAGTCAGGAAGCCTGCCCCAGTTAGTACATTCACCTTTCTGAACCACAGCCCGGGCATCCTTTAGGGAAGCCATCTTCAAAGGAACATCCTCTTCGACCGCTGTTTCTGCTGCTGCTGAAATTGGAAGTACCTCTTCGAAATGCTGAAAGGGGGTTTCAATAAACTCCCCGTCCATCTCAATATACCTGAAGGAATTCAAATGGCTCACCATATACTCCTCCTCTCCCTGCACAGTGACAATCTTCCCTCTGACAGGGTATTTCAGCTTCTGGTGCAAGGTAGAGGTCACTGCCCCAGCTTTGTGGATCCAAGGTCGACCCAGTAGACAGGAATACGATGGACGGATATCCATCACATAGAAGGTAGAGTCGAATACTTGAGAACCCACACGAATAGGAATGTCTACCTCTCCATGAACCATCCTCTTAGAACCGTCAAAGGCTCGGACGATAATATTGCTAGGTTTTAGCTTCAGGCCTTCACAATCCAAACGGTCCAAGGCCTTCTTAGGTAGCACATTTAGGGAAGAGCCAGTGTCCACCAACACGTGCGCCAGAGTAGTGCCCCTGCATTCAATGGAGACATGCAGGGCGTCATTGTGGTCCCTTCCCTTAGCAGTAAGGTCAGCATCTGAGAAACCCAAACCATTGTCCGCTGTCAGATTTGCTACGCAATCAGTAAACTGAACTGCAGATGTCTCCTGTGGCACGTGGGCCGTCTTGAGGAACAAAATCAGAGCCTTAGCATGGGCCTCTGAGCACAATAGCAAGGAGAGCATGGAGATCTTGGAGGGCGTATGCCCCAGCTGCTCGACAACATTAAAGTCACTCTTCTTGATTATTTTTAGAATCTCCTCCATCTCTTGTTGGGAGGCCTCAGCATTTACAAGTCTTGGTGCCTCCATCCGGGCAGGCTCATCTTCAATCCCTTTGCCCCGAGCATTGGATGACTCGGCAGCGGGGGAAACAACTTGATTAGTAACAGGAACAGGTATACTTGCAGGTGTTATAGTAAGGGGTCTTCGAATAGCGGGCGGTGCAATGTCAGGCGAGAAGAGCCTGCCACTGCGGGTAACCTTGGCTGGACCAGTAATATTGCTGATACTGGTGCCAGTGTTGAACTCCTGTTTGATTCCATTCACATACACATCTGCCCCATAGTGCCAGGGGACAGCCTTATCAGATTCGTAGGGGAGAGGCCCCGGAACAGTGATAACAACAGGTGCGACAGTCATGATTTGAACAGGCTTCCTCGGGAGAGCCTTGATTGGATTATTAAAGATTGTAACCACAGAAATTTCTTCTACCGGAACCAACCGAACAGCGGACTTCTTGAATAGAATCTCTTTGCTGTCCATTAGGCTTTGGATGCCCAACTTCAGCAAAGGACAACCAGAGAGAGACACAGCACAGAACAGGCAACCCTCACTGCAACTCGGAAATAAACCGGCCAGCAGTAGGTTCCTCTTGACAGTCATTAAGGGAGTAGCCACATCATCCACAGAAACAGCGTATACATCTTCATCGACCGCATTTACTCCATGCTGGGGCATAGGAGCAGTCACCACATTTGGCCTCTCAGGCGCTTCAAACTGTATTTCTTTTGCGTCAATAAGGTCTTGTACCTTATTCCTTAATGCCCAACAGTCATCAGTGGAATGCCCGGGGCTATCAGAATGGTAAGCACAGCGGGAATTTGGATTGTATTTGGGGGAGGCAGTGTTCACAACTTTCGGGGCCTCTCTGACAGTCACTAGGTTGGTGGACAGCAACTGCGGCAAGATCTGCGATAGAGTCATACTCAGGCGGGTAAACTCTCTCCGGGGTCTTTCAGCCTTTGGTGGATTGGTTTGCCGAGGAGCGGCAACAGGCTTAGCAATCATTACCGCACTGACAGATTAGCGGCGCTCAGATTTCTCTTGTCTTCTGGACCCGTATACAGCACTGGCCTCCTTCTTGAAGGGCTTCTTTTCAGAACTTGACGATGCACCCTTCTGAATTTTACCAGACTTCAACCCAGCCTCAATTCTCTCTCCAGTCAGAATAAGATCAGTGAACCCTGCAGATGAATTCCCGATAAGATGGTTGAAAAATGGCCCAGATAGGGTCCCCAAGAACATGTCTACCAACTCCCGATCAGTCAACGGAGGCTGCACCCTGCCAGCCAGATCCCTCCACTTCTGAGCGTACTCTTTAAAACCTTCACTTGAACCTAGCGACATACCCTGGAGTTGGGTACGCGTAGGGGCAAGGTCGGCATTATATTGATACTGCTTATAGAAAGCAGTAGCCAACTCCTCCCAGTTACGAACCTTGGTCCCATCCAGCTGATAGAACCATTCGAGATGAGTCCCTGAAAGACTCTCCTGGAAGAAGTGGATCCACAAGTTCTTATCCACTGAGTACGGTTGAATCTTCCGCACATACGATCTGAGGTGTAGCTTGGGACAAGACGCCCCGTCATATTTGGTAAAGGATGGTGCTTTGAACTTATGAGGAATGATCACACGAGTAGACAAACCCAAATCTCCGAAATCCAGCCCAGGTACCTGTTGTATCTCCATAGCATTCAGTCTGTCCTCCAACTGCTTGTACCTGTCTTCTGCGGGAGGATACTGTTCCTCATCAAAATCAGTCTCGTTGTCGGAGACTACTGGACTGGGACCTTTTCCCTCTTGAGGACCACCCTTTCCTATAGAAGAACCAGCTTCTTCATTCTGCAGAGTGTTGCCAAACCTTCGACCCGAGTTGAAAAGAACAGTTCTCCTCTTCTTCTTCTTTTCCTTCTTCAGGAGCAGAACCTTCAGCTCTTCTTGGCCCTGAGCCAAACCCATGATTAGTTCCTGAAATTGCGCATTCTGCGCCTGAAGAGCCTTGATGGACATCTCAGTTGATGATGAGTCAGGATTCATGATGCTGAAATAAACAGCGAAGAACTGTAAGCAACCTGAAAAGAAGAAAACCTGCTATGCACATGATGAATGATATGTGTTTATGCAATGCATTCAAGGGTTCGAAAGTTCAAATTTGTTGTAGACAAAAAAGAACACACGTTATTATTAAGGAAATAATTGTTTGGTACATCAAAGCCTCATGGGCAAAATATTACAAAAGCAAATCAATCCCAGAAGACACTACGCATCCTCTTTGGAGCTATGTAAGTGTTGAGATTCCTCTCCTCAAGCAATAGGCGGGTGAGCTCCAAGACCTTCTTTTCACTAGCATGTAGACTGGTCTCAAGAGAATTCCGTTCTTCCTTAAGCTGGATCCAGCTCTTCTGCATCTCTTCCCAGGATGTGGGCATATCAGGGTGCTGAATGGTGTAGGACACCTCTCCTTCCAAGACTGGTTCTTTGATTACTGGGAGCATATGAGGATAAGGCATTACTAACTTCTGGGAGCGGGCGCGTACCCACTTGAGATAAGGTTCCAATGGGATGGAGTTCCTGTGCCCCAGTGTCTTGCTGTCTATCCTACTGGGCATCCTCCAAGCTCTGATAAATCTCTGGCGAAGTCCTTGTGCATCGTTGTCGAAGTCAAAAACTATGTCAGGAATTAACATATCATGAGGGCTATCCCTCCGAGCATAACCAAACTGTCTCCAAGCCAAGCATGGGTTGTAAGTAATACCTCCTCTGATTCCAAGTAAAGGAACATTAGGGTACTCCCCGCAACGATCAATGATAGTGACATCCTCTCTAGACCGAGGGCACCAATGTATATCCGCGTGTGTAAGAGTCATCAACCGTTGTGACCATCTCAAACCCCGCTCGTTCTTCAAAACTGATTGTGGAAGGTGCGAAATAAACCACCTTCCCAGGAGAGGAGTGCAGCACATAAGGACACCTCTTTTTCTCATGGTTCGAGTGTAACATGAGTGAAGGATGTCCCCCAGCAACGTAGGTATAGGATTCCTGGACATGAAGATCTGGACAGCACTGATATCTATAAGCTGATCTGGATTAGGGAACAACACCAAACCATAGACAAGGAGGGCCACAACTTCTTCAAAAGCTTGTAAGTCAAGGGAATTCCAACATTCATGGGCCTTTTCAAACAGAAACCTGGCTAAGAACCCTTTGATACCGCTTCTAACTTCCCAATGTCCTTTGAGGTCAGATGACTGTAGGTGCAAGGCTTTAGCAATCTCTTCTAGCTTAGGTTCCTTTTCTGTACCGTTGTAGGGTAGTTGATCAAGGATAGGGATCTTCAGGAGCCGTGAGAACTCCTCCAATGTAGGTACCAGCTGATAGTCCAAGAAGGTGAAACAGTGATGCAGAGGGTCAAAGAACTGGAATAGGACCTTTATCATATCTTCCTCAATGTTGGTGTTGACCAAGCTGATGAGTTTTCCATGTCTTTCAATGAATGAAGAGCTCTCGGGAATCCTGGATATAAGCTCCTTAAGCTGAGGAGGGATCCTTACAAGGCTAATTTGAATTGTCTTTCTGCGAACAGTTTCCATGTCCTACAAAACAAGAACAAAGGTGAAGATTCGAACCCCTGAAATGGTTAGTCAATGCATATGGTGCTGGATGATGTCATGATGTTATGATTAAACAAACCACAGATATTTACAAAGACAAACATGTAAGGCACACAAGGCACACAAGACAAGCCCTTAGGGTTTAAGGCCAGCATGGGGTCTGGGTAGTACCCTCTTGAAGTTGGTGGGCTCAACCTGTCCTATTAGAAGTAACCGGGTTCTAAGGGTCCCAATATCACGGGATTGCTTTCATTGTTCATCGTTTCGATTTAGCCACTGAACTGGCGACCGAAATATTCCAGGAAAGCAACCCTCAATTGAGTGTAGTATCGAGTATCAACCAACCTCGGACTGCACCAAAGTCAGTTATCTCACTACCCTAAAGAGGCCAAGATAGTTCAATTAAGGTTCCTAAGGTTAGTTGATGCTTCACGACACCACGCGGAGGCCCCGTACTCTCCTTGACTGAACTCAAGGGTTACCGGTACACACCAAAGTGCCACATCAACGTAGCAGACTGTTTCAACCATGTCGGTATACCCCGCACAGTTCCCTCACAGCCTTGTTGCTAATTTCTAAGCAGGTATCCCCCCAGATCCGGGTTAGGATCTATAGAACTCCCAAGACAGTCCCACAATTTAAAGCAAGCAAATCAATACAATTGAAAACACAGTTATGAACTAACCCTAAGGTACACCTCACTTTATAAAGATATCCCCAGCAGAGTCGCCAGTTCTGTGATCGGTGGATCTGGAACTGACTGTTTAACGCTGGTTCGTGAAATGTCGCGGAAGCAAGAGTTGTCACCGTCTTTTATTTTCTCCAACTGGAAAGGACAAAAGCACAGAAAAATTCCTTATAGAGATTGCTCTCGGTTCGGGAGGTAGATTATAGAAAGGGAAGGTGTTAGCACCCTTTCTATCCATGGTTATCCATGGGCTCTTAGATACTTGCTCATTTGTGTTTTCAAAATGGTTTGTTTGCTTTTCAATTGTGGGTTTTAAAAAGTTTCTTTGAAAATTCCAGTTCGACTCTTGTATCAGTCCTCAAGAGTGTTTGAAAAATTACTTTCGAAAGCTTTTTGAAAAGGTGTCGGTGTGAAAAGTATTTTTGATTTGTTTTGAAATTAGAGCAAGTATCTAGAGTCGTCTACCTACCCTAAGGAATTCGTCTGTGTAGGTGTCCTTTAAAGTAGTGCCATCCCACCATTGAGAGGTAGGTAGCACCACCGTTGGAGGTGTTCGGGTCAATTCGAGGTTCGGGACATGGTGATCACCGGAGCAATAGGAAGACACCTTAGAAGCTACCCTCATGCCAGGTTCCCGGATCATGAGGACTTACTAAGACATCCTCTACTCGACGATCACCTTTCAAAAGGCAAGGCAACAGTGAGGCGTACCCTAGGGGTGGTGTGTGATTTGTGTGTCGTTTTCAGATATTTTTGTCTTTTGTCATGTCATGGGTGATCTACGCTTTTGTTTTTATTTTGTCATTCATTCTTGCATGCCATTATTAACAGTTAAAATTGCGAGAAATATAAAGTTCCTAAACTATTACAAAGGCGCGGGTCCACATCGCCAAATTTAATCCAGGACCCGATTTGACATAAAATAAAGAAATAAAATAAAGTGCAAAAGATTAAATTTACACGGCTTTGGGAGAATTACATCAATATTTAAAAGAAAAGAAATAAAGCGTGCGAATTGAAATTAAAATTGGAAGCGAGGGCGTTGGACCCTTTTTAATGAAATTAAATTAAATTATTAAATTAATTAAATAAAAATGAAAAAAAGAAATTATTTTGAGATTTTTTGGATTTATGGTTTTTATGTGAATTAAATGAAATTAACTAATTAACCCTAATTCTACAACTTTTATTTATTAAGAAAAACATGTTAAAGTTAAACCTAAAATTAATTTAGCTATTTACATGATAATTTAATTACAAAAAATAATATTCAATAATTAATTATGGTGAAAAAGAGAAAAAAAAGAATAAAAGTAATTAAGGTAATTAAAACTTAATTCTACAAATTTTAAATTTATTAAGAAAAGATATTTGAAATTAACCTAAATTTAAGTCTAATTAATTAGTGAGATTTATTTACAAAAAAAGATAATTTTTAAATAAAGCATATTTTAATTTTGTCTTTTCTGATTTTTTTTATATTATTTTTATATTTTATGAGAGTAAATTAAATTAAAGGAATTAATTAAAAAAGAAATAATTGAAATAAATAAAATAAAGAAAAGAGAAGAAATACAATACCTTGGGGGGTTCTGTCCCTAATTGGAGGTATACTTAGCAATTAGGCCCATTTGTTGCAAGGCCTTGTCTGGCTTTTTATGCTAGCGTGTGAGTGCATTGACTGGGGCCTATTATGTTCTTCATATCTGGGCCTTTTGATTGATCTTGCTATACGCGTGGCAAACCTGGAGGATGGATGTATGGTGGTCGCTTGCATAGAAACTGCACAGAAGCATTATTAGAAAAATATTATTGAAAGGGAGGGGGGCCTGGGATTCGAACCCAGGTCCCAGGGATTACCAACCAAATGCCTTGCCAATGGAACCAAACGCGCGCTTTGTTTATAATGTAACTAACAAATAATATCAAATAAAACAAGAATTAGTGGACAGATTAGCGCGAAAATTCAAATTACTCAATCAGGTCTTGACACTTCATCATCTTCTTCCTCGTTTTGCTTTTTCCTGAAATATAAAAAGGGTTAGCGGGGGTTTTAAACCCCCCCAAAACATGCACTTTTCAATAATAGCGAATAGGCCATATGGCCACATAAATTAGGCGCGAGGGGTGTTTTCAAATCGTCCAAGCTCCCTGATTTCAACCATGGTATTAGGGTGCCCTAATTTTACAGTATTCAGAAACGCCTAATTTGAAAGTTGAAGAACCCTAATAATCGTTCATGGTGATTCTTCATACAATGCATAAAAACTCAATTAAATCATCTGGTTAGCTTCAGAAAGGTCCAATTAGTATGAATCCATAAATAAAATGCAATGAGAATGCTTGAAAATCGAAACACGAATATGCATATTATATGAAAAATTATGAGTTTTGTATACCAATTCAGGGTGCTATGCGCGTGGAAAACTATTCAGACACGTTTCTTGATGTCTCAGGAAGGTGATAGAATGGCTACTTCGCCTTGAAACCTCTTGGAACCCTGTTTTCAGTCTTGAAAATTTTAGGCAAAAACTCAAACTTTTCTCTTGGTTTCTGGCGCAGCTTTGTGGTCCTGATCACTAGGGTTTGCATTAGTATATATGTGTGAATGATTAGGGTTCAAAATTTGGTCCAAAGAATCAATGAATTGATGAGAAAATATTTGATTTCCATGCCATAATTTTTCCAATCTTTTTCATGCAAATTTGATTCAAATCATGTCCAATCACATGGATTCTTTCCCTATCTAATAATGCACGAAAATCTGAAGTTATCCCATGCACAAAAAGATTTGATTGACTTGCTTTGATATTTTCCACATATTTATTTTAATTAAATGAATTAATAGCCATTAAAAATTCAAATAAATAAATAAAAATGATAAAAAAACTTCCCTTTGGGCCAAATGGTCGTGCACATGTTTAGGATGATGAATCTTGGAAGAAAAAGAGGCCCATTAGCATTTTTAAGGCCTTTGAAGCAATGTTGACTTTTCAAAATATCCAAAAATTTCCCAATTTCCACAAGGCATAACTTGCTCAATTTTTAAGCTTTGCTCATGTTCTTGGACATTTTGGAAAGTTCTTTGAGTCCTCTAACCAATGTCTTTGGTCCCATGTCATTTTGATTTACCAATCTCAAGTTATGGCCTTTGACTTAAAGTCCCTTTTTGTTGACTTCTGAAAATGACCTATAATGTTGAAATTGATAACTTTTTGTGAGAGCATTTCTTGGACTTGGAGTGTGAAGAGGAGTTGTAGGAAATGTCTTTCTCTTCAAAATGAGCTTTGGATGGAATTTTTCTGATAAACCATGTGAAAGTTATGCCCTGGTCAAGTTACAGTTGACTTTTTCAACTGTCCAAATATGGAAACTTTTGCATCTTGAGACTTTTTGAGCCAAACTTTGAGAATCATGATCAAGAATTGATCAAATGATGTTTATGGCTTCAAAATGAGATGTTGACCAAAAATTTGGACTTTTGATTGTCAAATGACCATTTTGCCCCTGTAGTTGACTGTAGTGCAATTAGGGTTTTTGACTATGCAATTTTGTGTTGTAAGTCTTGAAACTTGGTATGAGGATGCTTGACAATGTTTATAAGCATGTGGGACTTGATTGGACCCTTGGAAACTTCCTTTTCTTTCTCAGAACCAAAACCCTAATTTTTGACTGTTAGGAGGCCCTTGAACTGTGCAACCCTTGAAGAAGCTTTGACTTGGCAAATTTTGAAGAATATGGGAGGGAAAATTTTGGGGTACAACACCTATCTTTGGATGTAAACGGGACGGGCGTGGGTCATCGTATAACCATGATAGCAATGTTGCCAAGTATCTTAGCTTTTTTTTAGGGACCAAGATCATTTTGTTTAGGCAACTTTTAATAGCGTCATCGAGGGACTATGATCTTATTCTTATTTTGTTTTGCCAAGATACTTCGCATGCGTAACATGGCCATTTTATTTTAGGCAACCAAGTGGAAGAAACCCTAAGGGTGCTTGTGTGCAAAGTGTATCATTTTCATGCTTTTGTCTTGTATTTAGGGTTTTCTATTTGTTTTGTTTTTGTTCTTGTCATGCAAACCCTAATTACTAGTCATAGTATATAAAGCGATAAATTGTGTAAAATAAACTAAGCTAGGGGGGAATACAAGTTTGAATGGGGATTTGCACAAATATAAAGCTAGGTATATTATTACAACCAAATCGAAATTGCGCGAATTTAAATAAATATAGTACAAATATTTAAAATGCAATGCAATATTCATGTTAAGAAAATGCTTTTATGTCTTGTTTTTGTGTATGAAAAATAATTAATTTAAACCTAAAAAAAATAAAGGAAAAACTAATATTTATTCTTTTTAAAAGGGGTAAACCCTAGTTTTCAAATTAAAAGAAAATAATGCTTCTTGTTATTATTTTGTACATTTTTTGTATAAGAGAATAATATATAACATTATATGTAAATATTAAAAATTAAATATGTGTAAAAATTGGTATTTGTGAGTATAAAATGTATAATAAAAAAAATTAAGTATTTTTAATTATATTTATAAGTTATTTAAGAAAATAAATTCTATTTATCAAAATAAACTATTTTTTATTTTATGTGAGAAAATAATTAAAAAATAAATAAAAGTGTGAAAATAAATAAATCATTTTTTCAATATTTTTTTATCATTAAGAAAAATAAATAAAAGTATTAAATATAAAAATATGAAGAAAAATATAAAAATATAAAAACTTCAGCCAGGGGGTGCAAATAACAAGTCAGAGGGATGCAAATAACAAAAACAAAAAGGCCAAGGCGCCAAAAAGCCCAGAACCACTTCATCCATGTCCTTCGTCCATCTCCTTCACACGCTTCCAGTTCAAACCTGTAACTTGCTTATGCTTGCATAAAAACAAAAACTCATAACATGAAAAATGTGGCATTTGAGCTCACGATTCCAACCATATAAATTATGTAACCTAACTCTTAAAGATCAAAGAGAATTTTGGAATCCCTAATTCGTGACCTAATTTTTTCAGAGTTTTCAAACTTCAAATTCTCTTAGCACAAGTAATGTAAATGAAAAGTAATGATATGTACAGCTTCGTTATGACGAGAGCTACATTTTTTCTTCACAAATCGTGGCTTGAAGTTGCCTATTCAGAGAGATAGAGTTTAAGAAAATACCTCCTTCAGCTGGAATCGAGTAGGGCAATGTAGGGACTTTAATGGAGGCCTGGTGATTGTTTAAGCTTCCTTGAACTTCCTTGAACCTATTCTAATGCTTATCTTGCTCTGAGGGTGGCTGAAACTCTCTGACCAAGTCCAACTGCAAGCTTCCAAGTTGAAAATGGAAGATGCTGAAACAGGGGTTACAGAACCAGGGTAATGGCTTGGGTTGATTAGTTATCAAGTGTATGAGATGTTTGAGTTGATTAAACACAAAACGCATGAGCCAAATGAGAGTCGGATGTGCTTATGCAGAAACTCCGTGTTTTGGCAGAATTTTGGTGTTTTTGAGTTTTTAGAGTGTTTCAAGTCCAAGCAAAACTTGTTATGCCTTGTACCAAGTTTGCAAATATGTATAGAAGTGATCTAAAGTCAGCTCTTACTAGTTGTGCAAGCTTTGGACCTTTTTGCAACTTTTCTTGTACTTGAAGCAAAGTTGACATGACCAATCCCACATGCTTGTACTAGCTTGCTTGAGGGCTGAAATGAGCTTGTACAACTTGCTTGAGTGCTGTAGAGTTTGTATGCATCAAGGGGACAGGTTCAATGCTCAAGATTAACAAAGTTGCAAAAGTTCATCTTTATGAAAATGGCATTGTAACCTTTTTGCCCAAAATGGAAATACATCTTGTGTAAAGCTTCAAAAGCAAAGATAAAGGCTTTAGCTTATGAGTATGAATTTAATTAAGGAGTGTATAGCAAGCTTAGGACTTGTAAAGCAAGATATAACCAGCATAGATTTGATTTGCAACTTAATGCTATGTGAAAATGGCTTGATCAAAAGTGAGAAAATGCCAACTTCCCTTCTTTGATTCTCCCTACTCAAAAATGATCTTGGAGAGTTCTTGGAAATTTTGTAAATCTTGCAATGTGATCTATAATCCATATTTGAAATGCATTTTGATATATCTCTTGGAACTAGGTGAAAAATGTCCATGAATTTGGGTCCAAAACCTGCCTAAATTAGGGCAAAATTTCACTAAGTTATTTAGTTCATGGGCCTATATTCACAAATTAATAACTTGAGATCCATACATCATTAGGAAAAAGTTTGTGAAGCAAAGTTGTAGATTTCATGGAGGACTAAAACTTTCACATTTGGAACTTTTCTTTAATCAAAATGCATCATGGTGAAAAAGTGGTGAAAAGTTGGGAAAAAATAAGAAAATTTTTATACTTAGAAAAATTCTAAGTTATGAAAAATTTTCAAATTAAAATCCTAATTTTCAAATTTGGTTTTCTTGGTCAACAAGTTTCACATTTTGACATATCTTGATGAATTATGACTCTTGGTACTTGATTTTGACCAAAAAGTCAAAGTTTGACTTTTCTGTGTACAGTTGACTTTTGATCAATTGACTGCAAATTTTATCTGTCAATCCAATGAACTTGAGATCTTTTGAACCATGTAATTAGGTCAAAATGATGCCATTGAACCCTTGAAATCATGCTTGAACTCAATTGATCATTGGCTAGGTTAAAAATCATAAATTGCCCTTTCTCAGTCAAAACCCTAATTTTGACCATTTTGCCTTTTTGATGATTTGATCAAATTTCTTGAGGAGTTGTGATCCAAACTTGATCAAATGGTACATATGAGTCTAAAATGTTGATGTGGATAAAAAATTATGAAGTGTGACTGTAAATTGGCCATAGTTGACTTTTTCCCCAATACATCTGATTTTTAGGTCAACTGTCCAATTGACTGATCAAAATGTAGTTCAAGGGTTGAAACTTAACATGAGTAATCTTAGGGGTCCAAAATGGTGTATGAAAGTCATATGAAGCATTCATGATCCAAAAATCCTTGTGCAAACTCAAACCCTAATTTTGGGTTATCAGTGCAAGATGAGATGTCTTGAGGTGACCAACCCTAATCTTGTCTTGAGTCAAAGAAGTTTTGTGAGAAAAGTCTTGATAAATGAGAGGGAAATTTTTGGGGTACAACAGTGGGGTTCTGACACTAGTTTATTCTTCAAAGTTTCAAAGGCCTCACTGCACTTTTTATCGAACAGAAATGGTGTATCTTTCACAAGCAGACTAGTCAGCGGCTTTGCAATTTTGGAGAAATCTCTTATGAACCTACGGTAAAATCCCACATATCCTAAGAAGCTTCTTATCCCTTTCTCATTCACTGGTGGAGGTAACTTTTCTATTACCTCCACTTTTGCTTTATTAACTTCGATTCCCATATGGGAAATTTTATGACCCAAAACTATTCCTTCTCGCACCATAAAATGACATTTCTCCCAATTGAGGATCAAGTTGGTCTGTTGACATCTTTCTAACACACGAGATAAATTAATCAAACAATTATCAAATGAAGAACCAAAGACAAAAAGTCATCCATAAATACTTCCATATGCTTTTCAAGAATGTCAGCAAATATGGATGTCATACACCTCTAAAATGTCGTCGGTGTGTTACACAACCCAAATGGCATCCTTCCGTAAGCAAAGACACCATATGGATAAGTGAACATTGTTTTCTCATGATCTTCCAGTGCTACCGCAATCTGATTATACCCAGTGTATCCCTCCAAGAAACAGTAGTAATCATGACCAGCCAACCTTTCTAACATTTGATCAATGAATGGTAAAGGAAAGTGGTCTTTACTAGTATCAGTATTCAACCTTCGGTAATCTATGCACACTCTCCAACCGATAACATTTATGGTAGGAGTCAACTCATTCTTCTCATTTTTTATGACAGTTGTTCCTCCCTTCTCAGGTACCACATGAACAGGACTCACTCATGCACTGTCAGATACAGGGTAAATAAGACCCGCATCCAATAGCTTCACAGCCTCTTCTCGGACAACTTCTTTCATCGCATGGTTGAGTCTTCTTTGAGGCTAGACAATTGGTTTCTGATTATCCTCCATCAATATCTTGTGCATGCAAACGGTGGTACCAATACCTTTCAAATCTTCAACGGCCTATACGATAACACCCTTGTATTTCTTGAGAACTTTGATGAGCTGGTCTTCTTGAACTTCTTTTAATCTAGAGTTGATAATAGTTGGGAATTTCTCTTCAGTGTCAAGAAAGATGTACTTGAGATTTCCAAGTAGTTATTTCAATTCTGCTCCTTTTTTGGTGTCCTGCTTTTCTTTAGGTAACTGTGGTTCCTTCAAATCTTCCCACCGGTGTGGTTTAGATCTCTTCCACGGAGGTTGTGCTTCAAACATAGCTAGCACTTCTAACTCTTTTTCATCCATTACCTCATCACTTTCAAATATTGACAAACTTAAAACATTTTCTAATGGTAATTCTAGAATTTTACTTTGGCCTGCTTGAATAAACATTATGTCCATCACTTCGATATTTTTACTTGTACCTTCTTCATCCTTGAATTTCATGGTGTCCCCCACATTAATTTTCAGCTTCTCATCATAAACCTTGAGGGTCATTGTGCCTTCCTCAATATCTATTATGCATCTTTCAGTCTCTAGGAAAGGTCTACCTAAAATAAAAGGGATCTCCTTATCTTCTGGAATTTCCAGAACAACAAAGTCAACAGGGAAAACAAACTTGTCAATCTTCACGAGAACATCATTTGCAATGCCGTACGGTCTTTTCACTGAATGATCTGCAAATCGAAGTGTCATACTAGTGTCTTGCACCTCACCGAGCTCAAGCTTCTTGAAAATTGAAAGCGACATCAGACTTACACTAGCACCCAAATTAACAAGTTCCCTCTTGAATGATTTATGGTGCAAGGAATAGTTGTTGCACTCCTATCTCTCTTTTTCATCGTAATTTTGAGACCTTGTAAAATAACACTACATGTTTCATTCAACATTACTGGCACAATAACTATGTAACGCTTCATGGATATGACGTCTTTCATGAATTTGGCACATATATGCATTTGTTCCATAGCTTCAGCGAAAGGGATGTTAATTTCAAGTTTCTTGAACAATTCCAAGAATTTCTCGAATTTTTTCTCGTTAAGATCTTTCTTCCTTATTCTTGAAGGATAAGTGTTGTACCCCAAAATTTGCCCTCTCATTTCATCAACATTTTCTCACCACAAGACTCTTGGAACTCAAGATCAAGTTAGGGTTTGCTCTGCTCAAGACCCCTCCTTGCATTGTTGACCCAAATTAGGGTTTGAGTTTGTACAGGGTTTTTTTGACCTAAAATGCCCAAAGTGACTTTCATGCTTCATGTTGGACTTACAAGTGTATCCATACCAAGTTTCAAGCCTGGATTCCAATATTTGCCCAGTTAATTGGACAGTTGACCTAGAAATCAGCTGTATTGGGGAAAAAGTCAACTGTGGCCAATTGACAGTCAAAACTCATGATTTTTGACCCACATCAACATTATGAACTCACATGAACCATTTGGTCAAGTTTGGATCACAATTCCACAAGAAATTTGATTAGATCACCAAAAGGGCAAAATGGTCATTTTTAGGGTTTTGATTGCACAAAGGCAATTTTTGACTGTTTGACCTAACCAATGGCAAACCAAGCTCACATATGGACTCAAGGACTCAATGGCATTGTCTTGACCCATTCAACAAGTTCAAAAGATCTCAAATGCACAGGATTGACAGATGAATTTTTCAGTCAACTGATTAAAATTTGACTGTATACTGAAAAGTCAAACTTTGACTTTTTGGTCAAAATCAAGTGCCAAGATTCATTTTTTATCAAGACATGTCAAATTATAAGACTTGTTCATCAAGAAACCCAAAATTGCAAATTAGGGTTTAAAATGAAAAATTTTCATAACTTTGAAATTTTCTTATTTTTTCCTAACTTTGTCCCATTTTTTCACCAAGATGCAAATGGATTAAAACAAAACTTGAAACATGAAAGTTGTAGTCCATTTCAAAATATACAACTTTTATTCATAAAGTTTTCTCAAAGGAAGCTTGTATCTCAAGTTATGATTTTTGGAACAAGGGTGCAAAACATTTTTAACTTAGAGAAATTTTGTCCTATTCTAGGCAGGATTTTTGTCCAACTTCTTGGCCATTTTTCACATGGTTCCACTTGGAGTTTCAATTTGAATTGCAAATATGGATTGTAGTACACATTCCAAGCTTTCCAAATTGTCCAAGAACTTATCAAATACCCTTGTGGTTAGAGAGAATCGAATTTGCAAAGTTGGCCAAAACTCACTTTTGTTCATGGCCAAGGCATGTTCATAACAAATGCATTTTTCAAATCAGCATGGTTTATGCTATCTTGCAGGCCTCTAAACCTCTTCACACTCAATAATTAAATGCCTAACCATTGTGTTAAGGTGTTATTTCTTCCCTTTGGGCATTGCACATAGAATTAATCCTTAATTAGAAAAAGCAAATTTGCCATTTTAGAAAAGTGACACTTTATGTCAAGTTCCAAATCTTAGAGGCATGGGGCCAGATCTTGGAGCCAAATCAAATCCACATATCCCATTTATCAAGAGCAAATTGTGCAGCATAGAAAGAGAGGGTACATAGGCCTGCATTGCAACTTGAACCTTCTTACTTCAAAAACAAGAAATCTTGCAAACTCAATCCAACTCTCACTTCCTGCAAGCATAAGCCTAAGCAAACTTTGTTCTCATCTTCCATACATCAAAACAGACCTAAGGCACGATTTAACCACCTCTCAAACCTCCTCATACATCAAAACACCCTCTTGCTGCAGAAACAGGGCATACCCTGTAACTTGAGTTCCACAATCCATTCTTGTCGTGCGTTTTGTCCAAAAGGAGTTCAAACACATTCCATATCATCCACACAAACTATCCCAAACCCTAAACACAAGCTGTAACACCCCTAACCACGTTTGCCATTTTTACTTTCAAGATGTGCAGGTGAACTTCTACAGCACGACACAGGCAGTTTCAAAGCAAGCTAGGTACTTGGGAAGCATCCTTGGACTTCAGGCAAGCTCAACTAAAGCTCAAACTCCATTGAAGATATCTACATTGCTCTGTTCGAGTTAAGCTGAAACAGGTAATCTATGAACTTCTATCTCTCAATCTAGGTAATCTATGCTCTACTCATAGCCCTGAAGCCATACATATGATTACTTTTCATTTATGTTAAGCGTGCTGTGAGAATTTTAACCATGAACATTGAAGAAAAACTAGGTCAGAAATTGGGGGTGAAGAAATTCTCCCTGGTTTCTTAGAGTTAGGTCAAGTTTTTTACATATTTGGAATCGTGATTTGATGCTCTACATTGTTTGTGTTATGAGTTTTTGCTAAAAATCAAAGAATCAGGAGTTTGTGTTTTGAACAAGGAAGCGCGCGTTTGACAGAAGCTGGAGGAAGAAGATGATGGCTTGGGCTGGGCCTGAGCCATCCTTGCTGTTTGCACCCTTTTTTTCAATTTGCACCCCCCTGACCCATTATGTGAAATACTTGTCATTTTTGCATTTTTCTTTTTGATTCTGACTTAATATTTTTTGTCCAAACATAAAAAACTCCAAAAATATTTTTTCACATTTTTTTGCATTTATTTGGCATTTATTTGTTTTATTTAACATATGTATGTAAATAATATAAATACTCTTTACTAAAACCCTAAAAAATAATATAAAAATTATATTTATTTTCAGTTATTATTTTTATTTACACCTTGAAGATATTTTCTTAAATATACATTTTTTTTCATATACATAAATAATTAATTTTATCTTTTTATATTTAATAGGTTTAGTAAATATATATATAAATACTTGTATATTATATTTATTAGAATACTTAGGATAAAAATATAAAATAATACATTTTTATTTTTATTAATATATGACATTAAAAATACTTTTTTTTTACAATATACTTTTTATTTTTTAATATATATTGTACATAATTAATAAATATTACTATTTATTTAAAAACTAGGGTTTTGCCCTAAATGACAAAAATATTCAAATTTGACCTTTTTTATTTTTGTTTATATTTCACATTGAAAAATACTTTTACATACATGAAAAATCTCTTTTTTTAGCATAATGCATTTTTATTTGATATTTATTTATTTGTACTTATTTAAATATTAGATATTTGTCTTGTATATTCAATATGGATGTAATAGCTTAGAATTTAATTTCTTGTCAAATATCCCCAAATTCAAACTTGTACCCCCATCCCCATAATCATTGTTGTAATAGCTTAGCATTTAAATTTCTTCATTTAAAAGCTTTCAATTATGCCATGTTTAGACTTAGGGTTTGTATGCAAAAATCAATCAACAAATAGCTTGACCTAATTCAAGATAAATGCATGAAAAAAACAAACGATGCACACTTGCACCCTTAGGGTTACTCCACTTGTTGCCTTCAAAAATGGGTCATGTTTGCATGTCAAGTACTTTGGAAAAACAAAAACAAATCAAATGATAATAGTCCCTCGATGACGCTATCTTGTTACCTAAACAAAAATGATCATAGTCCCTCAAGAAAATTGCCAAAGATACTTGACACTATTGTCTCCATGGTCTAAACGATGACCCGCGCCCGTCCCGTTAACATCCTAACACAAGGTTGTTCACCAAATACAATGGTGAAACAACACTATTAAAAGGATTAAAACATGAGAAAGATCTTTGAGAAATTTAGGGTAGATAGCTCTTGGTTACTTGACCAAACTTGCTAAATAATCCTTACCATTTTTCAAAACACACATCACAACACAACTTCAAAACAAACTTTCAAAAATATTGAAACATTTTTTCAAAAAGACAAACACCCTTGTAAAACAGTCAAACAAGAATTGTTACAATGGTTGCCTAGACAAGGCATCTTTTTCAAAACATTTTCAAAAAAAAACACACACAAAACACCATTTCAAACAATTGAAAATGCAAGGCAAGTGATCTAAGCAAGTAACTAAGAGCCCATGGATAACCATGGATAGAAAGGGTGCTAATACCTTCCCTTTATATAATCTACTCCCCGAACCCAAGAAAACATCTCAAAGGTTTTTTCTGTGCTTTTTAACCTTTCCTTAGGATAAAATAAAAAGTCGGTGACGACTCTTGCTCAACCGAAACATTTGCGAAAACAAACGCAAAACTCAAGTCAGTTCTCCCACCGTATCACAGAACTGGAGACTCTGCTGGGGACTATTCTAAAAGTGGAGTAACCTTAGGGCCTAGATCACCCTTTTGCATGAATAATTGTTTGCTTTGATTGCTTTACATTTTGGTTCTCTTGTTTGGGCTTGAAATCCTCCACCCGGATTTGGGAAACATTCATAGATAGCAATACGTTGTGGAAACTGTGCGGGGTATATCGACACGGTTGAAGCAATAGTTATATTAGTGCGACATATTTGTGAGTATCGGTAACCCTTGAGTTCAATCAAGGAGAGTACGGGGCCGCTGAGTGATGTCACTAAGCACTAATGATATAGAACCTTACTTGACCATCTTGGCCTTTTATTAGGGGTAGTGAGATGACCGGCTTTGGTGCAGTCCGAACTTGGTAGATACTCGATACTACACTCATTGAGGGTTGTTTTCTTGGAATATTTTGGTCGCTAGTTAAGTGGATAAACCAAAACAATGAACATGGGAAACAATCCAATGATATTGAGCTCCTTAGAACCAGGTTACTATTTATAGGACAGGTTTTTAAGCCAACTAAACTCAAGAGGGTACTTACCTATGAAACCTCATACAAGCCTGAAACTAGGGTTTTGTGTGACTTGCTTGTACATATGTTTGTGCATACATCATGAACATCATAAAGCATCATATGCATCCACTAACCATTTCAAGGGTTTGGATCTTCATCTTTGTTCTTGTTTTGTAGGTCATGGAAATTCTTCGCAGGAAAACTATCCAAGTCAACCTTGTGAGAATTCCTCCTCAACTCAAGGAGCTTACATCCAGAATTCCAGAAAGCTCTCTCTTCAGTGAAAGACATGGTAGACTTCTCAACCTAGTCAACACCAGCATTGAAGAAGACATGGTGAAAGTGTTGTTCCAGTTCTTTGACCCCCTTCACCACTGTTTCACATTCCCCGACTACCAATTGGTGCCTACTTTGGAGGAATTTTCTCAACTCCTAAGAATTCCTATTCTTAATCAACTACCCTACAACGATACGGAAAAAGAACCAAAACTTGAAGATGTTGCTCAAGCACTACACTTGCAACCATCTGACATCAAGGGGCATTGGGAAACCAGAAGTGGTGTCAAGGGCTTCTTGGCAAAGTTCTTGTTTGAGAAGGCACAAGAGTGTTGGAATTCTTTGGATCTACAAGCCTTTGAAGAAATTGTGGCACTCCTTATTTATGGGTTGTTCTTGTTCCCAAATCCTGACCAACTTATAGATGTGAATGCTGTCAAGATCTTCATATCCAGGAATCCCATACCTACATTGCTTGGGGACATCCTCCACTCATTTTACACACGAACAATGAAGAAGAGAGGTGTTCTCATGTGTTGTACTCCTCTCCTTGCAAGGTGGTTTATTTCTCACCTTCCACAATCAGTTTTGAAGAATGAACAAGGTTCAAGGTGGTCACAACGATTGATGACCCTCACACATTCTGATGTACATTGGTGTTCTCGGTCCAGAGAAAATGTCATCATCATCGATCATTGTGGTGAGTTCCCTAATGTTCCATTACTTGTCATTAGAGGAGGCATTACCTATAACCCTTGTCTAGCTTTGAGACAATTTGGATATGCTCGGAGGGATGGTCCTCATGACATGCTGATTCCTGACCTAGTTTTTGACTTCGACAACGATGCGCAAGGACTTCGCCAAAGATTCATCAGAGCTTGGAGGATGCCTAACAAGGTAGATAGCAAGACACTGGGGCACAAGAACTCCATCCCTCTTGAACCTTATCTCAGGTGGGTATGAACCCGCGCCCAGAGTCTTATGATGCCTTACCCTCACATTCTCCCTTTGATTAAAGAGCCTGTTAAGGAAGGAGAGGTTCCATACACCATCCTACATCCTGACATGCCAACATCATGGGAGGAGATGCAGAAGAGTTGGATCCAACTCAAGGAAGAAAGGGATACTTTTGAAGCCAGCTTCTACGCCAGTGAGAAGAAGGTTTTGGAGCTTACCCGCCGACTTCACAAGGAGGAGACCCTCAACACTTACATCGCACCAAAGAGGATGCGCAGCGTCTTTTTACCTTAAGAAGTTTTTGTAATATTTGGCCCATGGGGCATTTATGTACTGACAAAATTTCTTCTTATTAATATGACGTGTGTTTGCAACAATTTTGAATTTCTAAATCCTTGAATGCATTACATGAATAAACATATCATTCATCATATGCATAAACAGGTCTTCACACCAGGTTTCCTTATCTTTCTGTTGTTTATTTCAGTAAGATAGATATTGAGCAGACGGTCAGAGATCTGCAATCACAAAACTCGCAGTTTCAACAGCTCCTTATGACCTTGGCAAAGGGTCAGGAGGATCTTAAAGCGCTGTTAGGGAATAAAGAGCAAGAAAAAGGAAAAAGAAGAAGAAAAGAGTTGGGGTAGCTACACTGGGAAGAAGATTTGAGAATGAAGCTAGGAGAGTTCTTGAATTCCCCTCCACATCTGATGAGGGAACCGGCAAAGGAAAAGGAGCTGCATTACCTTCTGAATCCGAGGCTGAAGAGGAAGAGGTTGAAGAAGATGAAGATTATTCAGAGCAGCAATACCCACCAGCGGACGACAAATACAAAAACCTGGAGGGTAGACTGGCAACTATGGAGCTGCAAAGGGTTCCCGGGTTAGATTTTAAAGAATTGGGATTGATTGCTGGGATTGTGATCCCTCCAAAGTTTAAAGTGTCAACTTTTGCAAAATACGACGGTCTTTCTTGCCCGAAGATGCACCTGAGGTCGTATGTCAAAAAAATTCAACCTCATTCATCCGATAGAAATCTTTGGGTACACTTCTTCTAGGACAGCCTGTCTGGTACACAGCTAGATTGGTTTTACCAGCTTGAGAGGTCAGAAGTGCATAGTTGGGAGGATTTGGCAGCTGCCTTTTATCGCCAGTATCAATATAACGCTGACTTGGCGCCAACCCGTACTCAGCTACAAGGTATGGGGATGGCCTCAAATGATGGATTCAAATAATACGCCCAGAAATGGCGTGACTTGGCCGGAAGAGTACAACCACCTCTTTCAGATATGGGAGCTGGTTGATATGTTCTTGGGGACCCTATCTGGCCCTTTCTTCAATCATTTGATCGGGAGCTCTTCCGCAGGGTTTACTGAATTGATTCTGACTGGCGAAAGGGTGGAAGCTGGTATTAAGAGTGGGAAGATTCAAAGGGATGCCTCTGCCTCCACAACTGTTAAAAAATCTTTCCCAGCTAAGAAAGAGGCAGCTGCCATATACTCTCAGAAAGGATTGAGAAGAACTAAGCGTCGGCCGACTGTAGGGGCCATGATGATTCAAAATTCGTCAAATGATCAGCCTCGTAACAATCAGTCTAGACCTAATCAGCAACGGGTAGAGCAGCCACAACGGCAGTTCACCCGCATCAACATGACGCTTGCATAAGTTCTTCCTCATTTGTTGAAGCTAAATCTCACCAGTATTAGAGAGGCGCCAAAGGTTGTGAATATCGCTTCCCCATATTATCATCCCAATGCTAAATGTTCCTATCATTCTGACAGCGCCGGGCATGACACCAATGATTGTTGGGCGCTTAAGAATAAAATTCAGGATTTGATAGACGCAAAAGAGGTTGAGTTTGACGCCCCTGAGAAGCCGAATGTAATCTTCGCTCCAATGCCAAAGCATGGTCGCAATGTCCATGTTGTTGAAGAAGATCTGTTTGTTTCTACTGTTGATGATCTGATAACTCCACTACTGACAATCAAGTTGAATCTGTTGAAGGCTGGGATTTTCCCAGGTTGTAAAGAAGATTGCTACCTTTGTTCCTCCCTACCAATCGACTGTCCATTGCTGAAGATAGGCATCCAACGCCTAATGGACAACCAACAAATTCTTTTCGAAAAGACTCATGTTACTCTAACTCCTATCAAAGATGTTTCAATAATCACCATTTCCGCCAATCTTTCCAAGGTCCCCAAAAGGCCTGTTAAGATTACATCTGCTCCGAAGATTGTACCGTTGAAGATAACCATGCCTGGGCCCGTCCCATACAAATATGACAAATCAATACCGTGGAATTATGGTGGAGAAATCTACTACCACAGTGTTAAACAAATTGAGATAACTGAAGAGAGCTCTGACGAAGAAACTACCGACATTGGAAACATTGCCGGTACAAGCAAAATTACCCGAAGTGGAAGAATTTTCTCTCCAGAGATTGCCCCTCCAAAGGCAATCTTTGGACCCTCAGCTGTTCCCAAGGTTACCCCTGCACCGGTAAAACTATCTGCTAAAACTCTAATAATTGAAGAAGCTGTTACTCCTGTGGTTGTCCCTCCTGCTGCTGCTGATAAGGGGAAAGGGATCCAGGAAGAGCTCGTCAGGACGAGGGCTCAGCCGTTGGTCATCCCCGAAACCTCTAAAAAAGAAATGGAGGAGATTCTGAAAATAATCAAGAAGAGTGATTATGATGTAGTGGAGCAGCTGGGGCAAACCCCCTCAAAGATCTCCATGTTAGCTTTGCTGCTTTGTTTGGAGGATCATGCCAAAGCATTGATAAGGTTTTTGAAGACAACCCATGTGCCCCAGGAAACCTCAGCCGATAAATTTCAGGATTGTGTAGCCAGCCTTACCGTCGAAAACGGCCTGGGTTTCTCTGATGATGACCTGACTCCGAAGGGAAGAAAGCACAATGACGCACTGCATGTGTCAGTTGAATGTCGAGGAACCACTCTCGCCCATGTCTTGGTCGATACTGGTTCTTCTATAAATGTGCTGCCTAAGAAAGCTCTGGACCGGTTGGATTGTGAAGGCTTGAAGCTGAAACCAAGTAATATCATTGTCAGGGCCTTTGACGGGTCTAAAAGAATGGTGCATGGGGAGGTCGACATTCCCATCAAGGTAGGCACTGAGGTGTTCCACTCAACATTCTATGTGATGGACATCCGCCCATCATACTCTTTCTTGCTAGGAAGGCCATGGATACATAATGTTGGGGCAGTCACCTCTTCCCTACATCAGATGCTGAAATACCCTGTTAAGGGAAAAATCATAACTGTACACGGTGAGGAGGAGTACATGATCAGTCATCTGAATTCCTTTCGATATGTGGAAGTGGATGGCGAATTCATCAAAACACCCTTTTAACACTTTGAGGAAGTCTCTCCCGAGGTGGCAGTAGCAAAGGCAGTAGCTGAGGTACCCAAGCAGGTGGCCAGGATGGCATCTCTGAAAGACGCAAAGGCTGCAATGAAAGAGGGAAAGAGCTCAACATGGGGACAGTTGCCTGACTTTCCTCACAAGACAGACAAGTTTGGGTTGGGATTTACCGCTGCGGGGCAAAAGGTTATGCGTCACTCAAAAATTGAAAAGACACCCATCAAGATTTCTCCTCATGGAATCAATGCTTTAGAAGACGAAGACGAAGAGGCCAACATTGAAGATTGGATCTTCCCAACCATTGAAGGGGGACTACACAACTGGGAGGCGAAAGACTTCGTTCCCATTACTTTCATCAATCAGTAATTTATCTTTCAAACATTTTCTGTTGGTCTGTAATAATTACTCTTAAACAATCTGCACACTATTTTTCACCTCATGCCTTGCCCGGGGCATGTAGGTCCATTTGTAAGGGCTTGATTTTCCGTCATAATCATATGCCATGTTTAATGAATCATTGGACGTTTTTTTATTTATAAATTGCTGTGTTCATTTTCTTTCCTTTTGCATTTTTGTTTGTTTAAAGATGGCTATCCCTTACACACACCCACACTCACAAATGCAGGTACCCATCCACTCCGGATTCCATGGGTGACTATTCTGTTATATCCTTCAATAACTATGAAGATTTGGTCAATAAGGCTGAGTGCGAAGACGAAGAAGATTGTGAAGTACCGGGAGAGCTAGCCAGACTTCTACAACAAGAAGAAAGGGCCATCTTGCCTTATGAAGAGTTGTTGGAAACCGTCAACTTAGGAACAGAGGAAGACAGGAAAGAAGTACAAGTGGGTGCCAATCTGGAACCAAGTGTCAAGGAGCGCTTAATACAGTTGTTGAATGAATACGTTGAAATCTTCGCCTGGTCTTATGAAGACATGCCAGGGTTAGACACAGACATCGTGGTTCACCGTCTCCCTACAAGAGAGGATTGTCCACCGATCAAGCAAAAAGTCCGCCGAATAAGGCCCGACATGTCTGAGAAGATTAAAGCTGAAGTAATGAAGCAATTCAACGCTGGCTTTCTGGCTGTTACATCCTATCCACAATGGGTTGCTAACATTATGCCCGTTCCCAAAAAAGACAGCAAGGTCAGAATGTGTGTGGACTACCGGGATTTGAACAGGGCTAGCCCTAAAGATGATTTTCCGCTACCACATATCGACATCTTGATTGACAACACGGCTCAGCACAAAGTGTTTTCCTTCATGGATGGATTCTCGGGCTACAACCAGATTAAAATAGCCCCCGAGGACATGGAGAAAACAACCTTTGTTACACAATGGGGTACCTTCTGCTACAAGGTGATGTCGTTCGTACTGAAGAACGCAGGGGCAACTTATCAACGCGCCATGGTAGCTTTGTTTCATGATATGATATTGTTTACCGTGGTTATTGGTAAACAACCGCTGATCCTCCAAATGGTTACTTATTTGGTTACTCGCAGGATCGATCAGATTGATCCTAGGACATAGGTTGATTTTGAGGTTTTGATTAAGTTGGATAATGGTCAAATGACAATAAAATAAAGAGGCTTTAAGTAAATTGCATGAAGAAGGACTTTGATAAAATAAATGAAGGCTTTAAATAAAGGGCTACGACAGGAAAAGTAAAGAAGAAAGCAAGTAAAGTTTCTGGAAAAGTAAATGACTTTGATTAATAAAAATGGTGTTTCACACATACATTCTCAACAATTCTTTCTCACACGCTGGGTACTCGAATCTATATGAGTGACTTTGTATATAATTGTGAACACACGCGAGAAACTGCGTGAACTACTACTATTTATACTAAAACATCCCAAGTAACCGTCGGGCAGTTACACTGCTTCGAGATGATTCCACTTGGCACGTTCTCAACGTTCGACGCTCCAGATCTTTGCACGTTGCACTTGGTAACCGCTGGAAACCGTTTTCCCTCCAAATGCTTGAATTTCAAACCGTTCCACTCTGAACCATCGAACACCTTCGTCGAGAAGCATCTTCAACGAGAAACACCTTCGACGTCGAAGGCAACCAACTTCTCCCTTGGAAGAAATCTTCTAAGTGCAGTGTCATCTTTCGATGGGCATTTCGACAGACCCAACTGATCGAAAACATCCTTCAGCTTTAATGGCTGATATTAATGAAACAAGGGTGTCGAATTTAAGAGCCAACAAATTGCCCCCCAAGAATGCCTTATTTCGACTCTGAAAGAAAAAGGCATTCTTTGAAATGCCATTCGACACATGTCTTTTCATTCTTAGTCACAAATTAAATTGTGCACTTTTTGTTGTCTTCTACCAACCACTGACAATCCCAAGGAAAAAACCATCATTTATCCGTACCTAAGACGTCACTTCAGTACGGCGTGCAGCGTGCCAAACGTCATTTCACAAATTGTCATCATGACAATTCCCAAAAACGAGGGCGCACGCTGCACCCTTCCATTTCTGCAGAACGGCTACAACAACAGGGAGACGCCACGTGTCCCACTACCTTCTGCAACATTAAATGGAATTTAATGTCCTCGAATTTGGAGATTTCCCCCACTACTATAAATAGCGGTAAGTACCCATTGTGGGACTTTTTACGCTACCTTGCTTTCAGAATTCCTCATTTGCATACAAACTCTTGTCAACTTTACAAACCCCCTGTTCTTCACTTCGTCTTCAACCTTAGTACCAACAATGGCATCTGGTTCTTCCAATGCTCCTAGCGCCAACACTCCCTCTGGAAATGTTAAACCTAGGGTTTTCTCGACCGCTCCCGTAGTGACTCCCACGGGCCAACGAAGGGTCCCTGAGCCTTTGGACATTGCTGTACGTGATGCTTATTCACGCCACCTCATGATTCCGGTTGGATATTCCAACCAAATCTTTGCTATGTCTGGCCCATTGTACCCAAGCATTGCTGAGGCCATGAAGATCAAAAGTTACTTTCCGGTACTTGAGAGACTCAAACCGGTTGGATGCTCCAAGAAAGATGCAGAGGATAATGAAGATCCTGCTAAAGAGAAAATCGACCTCCGTTTCTTCAACAAAGGTGTTAGGGCTTTCAGGTCTGGTCCTAGCCTCACTCTTGATTATAGTGCTTGGCTGGAAAAAATGGAGAAACGCCAGGCTTCGATCTGGAAAGACATGGGGATATTCGACCTGGTTATGCTGTCGAAGACAGGTCTTAACTATTCCCCAGAGATGTTGATAGCTTCTTTACTCTTCTGGGATTACACCCACTTCACCTTCCATCTTCCCTGTGGAATGCTGACTCCCACGCTCTTCGACGTGGCCGCCATCACTGGCCTTCGACCCACTGGGGACTACTTCGACCCGGAGGAAATGTCGGAGGATCAGATTGGATTCTCTGCCACAAAACCAACCTACACCACCTTCATCAATCACTACCACGATAGGTCGACAGATGCTGTGTCGGATGTCGAACATATTGCGTTTCTAGCCTTATGGCTGACACGCTTTGTGTTTTGCTCCAAGTCTTTACAGGTGACCAAGAAGATGGTCACTCTCGCCACTCAACTCCACCATGGCCAAAATATATGTTTGGCAGAATTGATTTTGGCGAGTCTGTACGAGTCGATTAGCAACGGAGCGACTCTTCTGAAGATCATCGAGAACAGAGCCAGCCTGCTGCTTGCTGGACCTTTTTGGCTGCTTCAGTTGTGGCTCAATGCCACCTTCGAGTCTTTCTTGCCTAAGAGGATTCAAATAAATGAGCAGGCTCCAGAAATAGCAAACAGGCGCGTCGAAGGCACCAGATTGGCTCTGTTGACTCCAACGGAAGATGGGCTGGAGCTTCAACAAACTTTTACAAACTTCATTCTGATGTTTGCTAAAAGGAAAGAGTTTGCTTCGACCATGGCTCCATTTGCTCGACGAAAGGTTGGCCCAGAGTGGTTCACAAGGCCACATCCTAGGACGTCGAGTGGTCCTCAGGTCGACGAACATACAACAGTGTGGGAGGCATTTCTCACACCAAGAATAATGCCCCTTCGATTCAAGAGCTCTAAGACTCACCTGAGTTTGATCGCGTATCAACCAAACCTGGTGTCTCGCCAGTTTGGTATTATCCAAACACTACCTTCTCCAATTTTTCCCAGGGAGAAGTCTATGTTATACTTCTGCAACGACTACACTGAAGAAGATGCCACTAAGCATATCGGCAGATATGCTGGTCGAACAGTTCTTTCGTTGTTTGACTATCAGCTTAACTTTCTCTGCTCACCATCCTTCGAGGAGTGGTGGAAAAGTTACTACGCTGAGGAGTTTTTCGACGAGAAGGACTTCGTGGATGAGCTTCAGAAATCTTTTGTCCTTGTCTTGGACAAAATAAAGAAATGTAAGTTCATCCTTCCAAATTACTTTGTCTTTCTCTTTCGACTGCTAGCCTGTTAATTATTTTATCTACTTTCAGTTGTTCGAAAGCCTGCAGCCAAGAAGGCTGCAGAAGGCCAACAGGGAGGAGGCCCCTTAACAAAACCTCCACCACCGGCGAAGATTATAGCGCCGGCGAAGACCACAACAAACCAACAGGGGGAAGGCCCTTCGAAAAAGCCTTCTGCATCGGTAACCAGACTTTCATTATTTTCTTCTGGCTTTAACTTTTTGACTTTCGATGCAACTGCTAAATCGAACTCCAATTGGTTTTTTAGGCACCTTCGCCCAAGAAACGGCCAGCACTGACGGTCGAATCCGGGAGTGACGAAGAAGATGATTCTCCCCCTGCTCCTCTAAAAAGGCGAAAGCTGAAGAAGGACGTTCCTCTTCCTGAGGCTCGAACAATTAGAATAAAGGTTGCTGGGAGAAAGCCCAGGCCACCTCCAGTAATCATTGAGGAGCCAACGGAGGAGGAATTAAACGTTCTTCTCAATAAACCTGTCGAAAGCGACAATTCCAGCCCTGGGGCTGAAGCTACTTTACAGGTAATCTCTTTGATCCCTTTGTAACTCAGGTGTCGATACCTACGTTCGACTATGTCTCTTTCGAATTTAGAAGATTCTTCTTCTTCTCTTTTCAGGACACCACTGAAAGCTCAGCGCCAAGGACTTCTGAAACATTGGATTCTGCTGAACTCAGCAGGCCACAAGAAAAAGACTTGGCTAACGATGAAGCCAATACTGAAATAAATGAAGCCAATGCTGAGACAGCAGAAAAACCAGCAGAAGATCCACAAACAGAAGAGCAACAGCCAAAGGAGATTCAGGTGGTGGATCTGTCGGAAGAAAATCGTGACGAAGGGGACCACGGCAACGCTGGCGAAGAGGATCAAGGTGCCGCTGGCGAAGGGAACCAAGGTGACGCTGGCGAAGGGAACCATGATGACGCTGGTACTGCCACAGTCCGAGTCGAAGAGAGTCAAGTCGAGGCAAATGCTACTCAGCCGCCTCAAACCCAAGACAACGCTGTTGCAAAGGCTGTTACCTCAACAAAGCATAGGTCGAAAGAAGACTTAGAACTCTTGAAGCAAACTGGTCCTGTTAGCTATCTGAACGCCATCATCGAGAGCAAAAGTTCGTCTGATGCTAGTCAGGAGGTTCCTACTCTGTCGGGGAAGTCCACTGAAACTTCTCCTCTCGATGAGGCTTTGACGAAGGTTAAAGCTCAATTTTTTAAGAAGGACTTGATGAAAGCTTTGGAGGGGGACCCTACTGCTCCATCATACTTGAGGGATGCTTTGAATGCTGTAGACTTGTTAGCTGTGCCTCCAGAAGTTTCAGGCTTTATCATGGAGTTACACTCCATTATTGATCAAGTCTCAGCAGATTATCGGCGACAAAGGGGCTTTAATAGCCAGCTTGAAGTGTTATATGGCAAAAGCTCTTCTGCATGGACTGCTGTAGCAGAGACAACTTCTCAAATTGTGGAGTTGTCGAAGCAAAAAGCATCTAAACAAGAAGAAGTTGATGCCATCGATCGAGAGAATGCTTCCCTCAAGGCGCAAATCGAAGAAATAGAGGCTAAGATAAATGCCAATACTAAGCGCAAGGAGGAACTTCTCTCGACTGTTCCAGACACCGAAAGTCAAGCTGAAATCACACAGGGCCTAGAATTTGCTGAGAAAGCTCAAGCCTTCGACGATCAAATTGCCAAGCTTGCGCAGGCGAATGCCTTGTGCAACAAAAGATTGGAGTTGCAGCAAACCAAATACCTTCGACTCAAGGACTCCATCCCCTTCTGATTGATTCAGCCTTTTAACCATATTTTGTAATATGTATTCGACAACATTGCCATTTTGGCTAATTTATAAAAAACTTTCCATTTTGGCTTCTTTATGGTTAATTTAGTCGTTACTTGTTATTTATTTTTATCTCTTGGAGTGTAGGTTTTTACTTTTTCAAATATTTACCATTTACTCTCAAGAGCCTTTTATCTTCACCTAGCTCTTCGACTTCATAGGCTCCACCAGAAAAAGTCTGGATAACTCTGAATGGTCCTTCCCATTTGGGTGACCATTTTCCCATGCTTCGATCCCTTCGATCCATGGGAAGAATCACCTTCCAAACTAGTTCTTCAGGCGAAAATACCTTAGGTTTCACCTTTTTATTATAAGAGTCTTCTACTCTTTTCTTCTGAAGCCTGGGTAGGTCAAGAGCGCGTAATCTTTCTTCGTCTAAATCCACTAGTTCGTCTAACATCATATCCCAATAAATTTCAGAGGGAATATCATAATGTCTCTGAACCCTTGCAGATTGAAGACAAATTTCTGCTGGCAACACTGCGTCATGGCCAAAAGTTAGCCTATACGGTGTTGTACCTATGGCTTCTTTTGGAGACGTTCGACAAGCCCACAAAATCTGGTCTAACGTCTTATGCCAATTTTTGGGCTTCTTCCCAACATGCTTTTTTGTCAAGCCAATCACTACTTTGTTCGCTGCTTCGACTTGACCATTTGCCTGTGCATAATAAGGCGTTGATGTTAGGAGTTTGAAACCTGTTTCCTGAGCGAATTCCTGCATCTTTCGACCGGTGAAAACTGATCCTTGATCAGTTGTTATAGTCTCAGGGATTCCATATCTAAAGATAATGTTCTTTTGAATAAATTCAATGACATTTTCTTGGTCTACATTGACTAAAGGAATAGCTTCGATCCACTTAGTAAAATAATCAATGCCTACCAATATATACTTCTGGCTCTTTGATGATGCTGGTCGAATCTCTCCAATGAGGTCCAACGCCCATCCTCTAAAGGGCCAAGGTTTCACTATCGAGTGAAGTTCGCTTGCTGGTACATGTTGGATGCCTGTATGGACTTGACATTCTTGGCAACCTTTAGCGAACTCGACACAATCTTTCAGCATAGTGGGCCAATATAGTCCTTGTCGAAACAACAACCATTTCATCTTATGGCCTACTTGGTGAGCCCCGCATGCTCCAGCGTGCGTAGTCGAAAGGGCTATGTATGCCTCAGTTTCACTTAAACATTTTAGCAATACCCCTTCAGGCGTCTTCTTGAATAACTCATTACCCATGAGTACATAACTCAACTCCCTGTACTTTGTTTTCCGTTCCGTCGAAGCTCCTGGATTTTGAAGATAATCCACAATGGGCTTCCTCCAATCCCGCTCTGACAAATTATCTATGAACGAAATTTCGAAGTTACTTTGATCAGCATATCCTAGTCTTGTCGATTCCAAATCTGTTGGTGATAGACAAGTTGCTTTTATCTTTTCTCGAACTTCGATT
Organism: Vicia faba; assembly: GCA_948472305.1. NCBI lineage: Eukaryota > Viridiplantae > Streptophyta > Magnoliopsida > Fabales > Fabaceae > Vicia > Vicia faba. Next base: position 430,749 of record CATIWC010001146.1, read on the forward strand.
GCTCTTTGTAATCTCGTTTTTGAAATCTTGTACCCAGATGCAATTTGTGCCAAGTCGTTGGCTATTTGATTTTCCAATCTGGGTATGTGTCGAATATTGACCGTTTCAAATTTTTTCAATAAACGATTTGCTATCACAAAGTACATAATGAGATTTTCTCTTATACATTTATATTCTTTTGTGACTTGCTTAATGACTAACTCTGAGTCTCCCATTATTTCGACTCGAGTTGCCCCCAATTCCAACAATATTTCAAGGCCAGTAATTAGAGCTTCATACTCAGCCTCATTGTTCGAACAAGAACCCGATATCTTGTACTTGAATGTTGTTGGAATTTTTTCTGGAGAAATGATCAAGACTCCTACTCCTGTTCCATCTTTATGGCTGGAACCATCGAAGTAGAATTTCCAAGGTTCTATCTCCACATAATTAATATCCTCAACTTGAATTGAGTGGTCGACTATAAAGTCTGCAACCACTTGTCCTTTCACTGCCTTAAGAGGCATAAAGGTCAAGGAGTATTCAGTTAATGCTAGTGCCCACTTGCCAATTCGACTGTGCAAGATAGGTTTCGACAACATGTACTTGAAAACATCAAAATGAGACGAAACATACACATCAACTGGTTTTATATATTGCTTGAGTTTTGTACAAGAGAAATACAGACATAGACACAATTTTTCAACTTCGCTATATCTAGTTTCTGCATCGTTCAAAACTCTACTAAGATAGTAAATGGGTCTTTCGACTCCATTCTCATCTTCTTGGGCTAACATGCTTCCCAAAGTTTTGTCGGATGCAGCTATGTACAATCTCATACTCCTATTGCTACAAGGAGGCACCAAAATAGGTGGCTTAGTGAGGTACCCTTTGATTTTGTCGAAGGCTTCTTGTTGCTCTTGCCCCCATTCGAACCCCTCTTTATTCAGTCGAAGTAAGGGTGAAAAGGCATGAGCTTTCCCACTTAGGTTAGATATAAATCTCCTTAAGAAATTTATCTTGCCTAACAGAGATTGCAGTTCCTTCTTATTCGATGGCGCTTTCACTTCCAGAATAGCCTTCGTCTTGTTCTGGTTGATTTTGATTCCTTTCTTGTGGACAACGAAGCCCAAGAAATCTCCAGCTTTCACACAGAATGCACACTTCAAAGGGTTCATCTTCAGACCATGTTCTCTCATTCTTTCGAACGATTGTCGAAGGTGGTCTATATGATTCTTCCTGGAAACAGATTTTATAACAATGTCATCAATATATACTTGCATAAAAGTGTTAATAAAATCATGGAAGATAGAATTCATCGCTCGCTGGTATGTTGGCCCAGCGTTCTTTAGGCCAAAAGGCATCACTACCCATTCGTAAGTGCCTAGGGCCCCAGGGCATCGAAAAGCTGTTTTCGACACATCCTCTTCAGCAATGAATATTTGATTATATCCTGAATAACCATCGAGCATACTCAGGTATTCATAGCCAGCGGCAGAATCGACTAGCATTTCCGCCACAGGCATGGGATATTCATCTTTGGGCGTAGCAGCATTCAAATCTCTGAAATCTATGCACACCCTTAATGTACCATTTTTCTTAATTACTGGCACAATGTTTGCAATCCATTCGACATACCTTGTAACGCGTATGAATTTGCACTTCAGCAGTCTTTCGACTTCCGTTTTGATCTTCGACAGTATTTCTGGAGCGAAGTGTCTTGGACTTTGCTTGATTGGCTTCTTCCCAGGTTTGATTGGCAACTGAAGTTCTACCAATCCTCTGTCGAGACCAGGCATTTCGTCGTAATCCCATGCAAAACAGTCCTTGAACTCTTTCAACAATTGGATTACTTCCAACCTAAGTTCTGGGTCAATTTTGGCGCTGATGTAAGTTGGCTTTTTCTCTGACCCTTCGCCTAAGTTGATTTCTTCTAAAGGATCTTGCGCTAACATTTTAATGTTGTTCGCCAAAGGGTCCTTTTCGAAGCCCAAAGGCTCATCGTCATAGATGGCGTCGAGCCTCTGTTCCTGCATTCCTTCTGGCATGATATCAGGAGGTTCTGGATCGAAATCCTTTCCTGGACCTGCAGCAGATAACTGTTGATCATTAGCCTGTGTGGCCATGTACTTAACTTTGGCTTCGAGAGCCGTTATCATCTTTGTTTCGGCTACATAAGCCGAAATTCGCTTCAATGATTGTGACTCAGTCATTATCACTGAATTCACTTCCCCAACCAGTTGGTTGGATATCAGTTAACCCACTGAAGTCTATGTGGGACAAGTCTTCTCTGTCCCATTGGAAACCATGCTCAGGATGCAGGTATAGGGAATAAAAAGTATTTGGCGCTTGCGCCAAGTCGAAGTCAGGTGTTGGACATGGCCCTATGTGAGCCAAGTTCTTGTCGAAATCTGCTAGCCCTAGGTGATTCACTTCGCCCAGGTAATAGCTTTGATCTGCCTCTATGTTTTCGACCATCCCATCTGGACGCCATAGCAGCAGCCTCTGGTGCATTGATGATGGCACAGCTCCAACACCATGAATCCATTCACGGCCCAACAAAAGATTGTAGTTAGGTTTGGCCGATATGACCATAAACATTGTTGGTCGAAGGATAGATCCTACCTTGATATCTAGTTGGATCACTCCCATAGTGGTCCCTATGCCGCCCTCATAGTTCGACAGGACCATGTTGTGAGGCTTAATGTCCTCATCCCTTTTGCCAATTTTCCTTAGCATAGAGTGAGGAATAATGTTGATGGTTGCCCCACAATCCACCAATATTTTATTCACTGTAGTTTCTTCGAGTTTAGCCCTTATAAATAAAGGCTTGAGGTGATTTTTCATCGCCTCTGTAGGTGGTTCGAAGAATCCATTTTGTTCCTCAATAGTGCCATTGTCCATGAAGAAATAGCACACTGGCCTATGTTTGGCCATTTCTTGCTCCACTTCCCAGTCACTTGTTTCGACCTCCACCTGTCGGTTGAATTCTCTGGGCAGCACTGAGACTATATTCACCATTATGTCCAGAGTATCATCAGACTCAGAACCGTCTTCGTCCTCGATTTCACCTTGGTTAGGCCAAACTAGCTTGTTGGTTACTGGCTCTCTTTCCAGAGGTTTCCTTTGCTTCCTTAGAGGAACATTTGAACTGGTTTCTGCCTTTGGTTCATTGGCAGCCTCCCTCTCAGCTTTTCGTCTCCTTTGGTATCTCCTCCATTGAGATCGAGACATGGGATTTTTCCCTTTGTAGTTGCTTGACACTTGTGCAACTTTAGGTGCAGCAACTTGAGGCTCTTTCTTTTGTGTTAAAGATGAACCCCTTGGCACGTCGAAAGAGTGCCATCTCTCCTCACTTGGCCTCTTTCGACCAGATGTTTTGTACCAGGTATCTACTGGCACATTAGTTGGAGGCCTGAAAGTCAGTGGCCTCTTTTCTTGGTTTGAACCTCTTTGGGAGGCTCTTCTGGGGTCATGTCGAAGATCAACATTTTCCCTTCTCTTATTTGCTGCTCTTACGCCTTGAATATGCTCAACAACTTTTTTGTCAAAGATCGAACTGCATCTTGGACACAGCATCACCTCTGACTTCTTTTTCTGGCATCTTTGCAGGAAATCTGCCAGATTTTCATTTTCCCGAGGGAAAGCAGTCTTGTTAGCTTGTTCTTACCTCATGGCCTCCTCTGATGCTTTTGGGTCAGAGACTTCGACCATGTTGACATTCATTGTATCTTTGTTGGCAAGAGTCAACTGCTTCATTTGAATCTCCAAATTCTCCGTCTGGCCTTGAATTGTGGCCAAGTGAGAACTGGGTTTTGGTCCAGTTTTTTGTGCTTCAACGGTCTCCAGCTTTGGGCTTTCGACCGCTTTCTGAACCGCTTCAATTGTCTTTCTGGATAAATTCCTAGAAAAACTTCCAAAGATTGGCATGTTGATATGTTCCTTTGAGACTTCGACCATTGTGATCCCTGGCCTCTTCGACTGGCTCCTGGATACCTCGATCACGTTCACCTCTGAGGGCTCAGCATAGTGGGCTTCAGCCTGCAACGGGTTAGAGTCGACAGCCATGGGGGTCTTGTCAGCAAACTTCAACCTCCCTTCTTCGATAGCGTCTTGCACAAGATTCCTGAAAAGAAAACATTGAGAAGTTTTATGGCCCAAAAAATTATGATATTTGCAAAAGCCTCTCTTCTTTCTTTGATCAAGAGGAGGCACTTTTACCCCTGGGGGTACTATCATTTGGCCATCTTTTACAAGCAAGTCAAAGATCTCATCACATTTTGTAATGTCAAAACTATAAGTCTGTTTGGGGAACCTATCGTTGGTCCTTTCTGGACCAATGGGATTTTTCCCACTTGAGGGAACTAACAGTTTGCAAGAGTATGGTGGCCCTTGTTTTAGTTCCGCTAAATCGACTTCTCTTTCTTTGACAGTTATAGTATCGTCGAAGGATTCTGGATCTTCGTCATCCATCTCAACATACGCTATCCTCTCTCTCTTATGAGTTTTCGTTGCCTTTGCTTTTTCAGCTTTGAGGCGTTCTACCTGTCGAACTCTATCGGCCAGTTGGGCCATGTCTCTCAGGTATTGAGTGTCTAACTTCTTCCTAATGGAATAATCTAAACCGCCTGCGGCTATTTCGACTAACTCATGTTCCGGCACTTGTGTAAAACATCTTGCTTTGAGCAACCTAAACCTATTTAGATATTCGTCTATAGGTTCAGTGAAACGTCTCTTTACACTGGCCAATTCTTTCAGGCTTATCTTGGTTTGCCCCATGTAAAATTGCTCGTGGAACAATCTTTCCAACTGGGTCCAATGATGGATCGAATTGGGGGGAGAGTTGTAAACCAAGTAAAAGCGTTCTTTGTTAAAGAACTTGGGAAGTACTTAATCCTCAGGTTTTCGTTATTCGAAATATCTCCTGCTTCGATCAAATATCTCGCCACATGTTTGACAGTAGATTCTGTCGTGTCCCCAGAGAACTTAGTGAATTTGGGGACTTTACATCTAGGAGGTAAATCTGTTTGTAACACGTATTCTGACAACGGGGATGTGAAGTTGGGCCTTTGAAAGCCCATGTTCATCCCATTTTGAGTCATGATCCTTTCGATCATGGTTTCCAGATTATTTTCCAAACCCATGTTTTGGTATTGGATATGCTGAACTACTTCGTCAGCATTTTGGTTTATGTTAACTAACCTTACCTCTGGGGTTATTACCCTAGGTTCCTCGACAGGTTGCTCCAATCGTACCCTAAGGTTTTCTTCGACAGGCTGTTGGACCTGGTTGATGGTGGTTTCTTCCTCTAAGAATACACCCTGGTTTCCCCTTATTTGCGCCCTTTGGGGCTGTCGAATAGGTTGGGGTACTCCAAAGAAATCATCCAAACGCGTCATTTGCGCTGTCATCTGCTGATTCGATTGAGTAGTGTTTTGTATTAGAGGGTTCAGCACTGTACTTAAAGTTTGTGCCAACATTTGAACCATATCATGGTTGCTTTCGTCCATTTGTTGCCTCAAGACTGCTGTCGAGGCATTCGTAAGGCCAAGTGCTACTTGGGACGTTCCTCCTAAGAGTTGGGTCCTATTTCTATTCGCCATACCTACTCCAGAACCTTGGAGTGGCGAAGAGGCACTCACTAAAGGGTCTGAAAAAGTGGACGCAGCATTCGTCAGGCTAGCCAAGTCAGAAGTTGGCATGCCATAGAGCGGTTCTCGATTATGACCGCCTGTCATAAATCCTGGGGGAACAAAAGGCCTTGTGCCTAAATTTCCCCTTGGTGGGGGAGTTCCCAAAGGCACTCTGGGGCCTGTGAACGGAGGTAATGGCCCCGTTGCTGTGACCGTTACTGCTGGTGTTGAACCAGCGGTTATCGCTTCACTTACGGTCGGGATAACCGTTGCTCCCACATTCGTTTGTGGGATTTCGTTATTGTTTGGCGGATTCGCCATCTCTTCCCTTCTTCTGGCAGTATTGGTATCGTTAGTGTATATTCTACCACTTCTCAATAACATGCAACACTCCTCGAAAAAGATGAGATTATGTTCAAAAATCAACACACAGTCCCACCGGGTGTGCCAATTTGTTTACCGTGGTTATTGGTAAACAACCGCTGATCCTCCAAATGGCTACTTATTTGGTTACTCGCAGGATCGATCAGATTGATCCTAGGACATAGGTTGATTTTGAGGTTTTGATTAAGTTGGATAATGGTCAAATGACAATAAAATAAAGAGGCTTTAAGTAAATTGCATGAAGAAGGACTTTGATAAAATAAATGAAGGCTTTAAATAAAGGGCTTCGACAGGAAAAGTAAAGAAGAAAGCAAGTAAAGTTTCTGGAAAAGTAAATGACTTTGATTAATAAAAATGGTGTTTCACACATACATTCTCAACAATTCTTTCTCACACGCTGGGTACTCGAATCTATATGAGTGACTTTGTATATAATTGTGAACACACGCGAGAAACTGCGTGAACTACTACTATTTATACTAAAACATCCCAAGTAACCGTCGGGCAGTTACACTGCTTCGAGATGATTCCACTTGGCACGTTCTCAACGTTCGACGCTCCAGATCTTTGCACGTTGCACTTGGTAACCGCTGGAAACCGTTTTCCCTCCAAATGCTTGAATTTCAAACCGTTCCACTCTGAACCATCGAACACCTTCGTCGAGAAGCATCTTCAACGAGAAACACCTTCGACGTCGAAGGCAACCAACTTCTCCCTTGGAAGAAATCTTCTAAGTACAGTGTCATCTTTCGATGGGCATTTCGACAGACCCAGCTAATCGAAAACATCCTTCAGCTTTAATGGCTGATATTAATGAAACAAGGGTGTCGAATTTAAGAGCCAACAGATACATCATGAGATCGAAGTTTACGTAGACGACATGATAGCTCGATCACAAACAGAAGAAGAGCACCTTGAACATTTGCAGAAGCTGTTTGCCAGGTTGCAGGAGTACAAACTTGGGCTGAATCCAAGTAAGTGCACTTTTGGAGTTAGGTCTGGTAAACTCCTCGGGTTTATTGTCAGCAACAAAGGCATTGAGGTCGATCCAGCAAAAGTGAAAGCTATACAAGAAATGCCTGCCCCCCGTACTGAAAAGGAGGTTAGAGGATTCTTAGGACGCTTGAACTATATTGCAAGGTTCATCTCTCATCTGACGTCTACCTGTGAGCCAATTTTCAAACTATTGAAGAAAGATCAGGTAGTCGAATGGAACGATGATTGTCAAACTGCTTTTGATAAGATCAAGGAGTATTTGCTAGAACCTCCTATCTTGATGCCACCCGTCGAAGGAAGGTCGTTGATCATGTATCTGACTGTTTTGGACAACTCAATGGGGTGTGTGTTGGGCCAGCATGACGAGTTTGGTCGAAAAGAGCATGCCATTTATTACCTTAGCAAAAAGTTTACCGACTGTGAGACTCGCTACTCACTGCTCGAGAAAACTTGATGCGCTTTGGTATGGGCTGCTCGCCGACTAAGGCAGTATATGTTGACTCATACCACTTTGTTGATTTCCAAAATGGATCTTATCAAGTATATCTTCGAGAAGCCTGCTTTATCTGGAAGAATCGCTAGATGGAAAATGATCCTGACTGAGTATGACATCCAGTATACTACCCAAAAAGCTATAAAAGGGAGTGTACTAGCTGACCATCTAGCTCATCAAGCTATCGAAGATTATCAATCCATGAGATTCGACTTCCCGGACGAAGACATCATGACATTGGACAACGTTGAAGGTAACGGACCGTATGACGGACCTGAAAATGGATCCCGATGGACCCTGTACTTTGATGGTGCTTCAAATGCACTTGGAAACGGTATCGGTGTGGTACTCATTTCCCTGGAAGGTTGCCATACACCTTTCACGACCCGACTTTGTTTCAGCTGTACCAACAACATGGCCGAATATGAAGCTTGCATCTTTGGTCTCAAGGCTGCTATAGACCTGGGGATCAAATCTTTGATCGTATTTGGGGACTCGGCTTTGGTTATCAGTCAAATAAAAGGAGAATGGGATACCAAACATCCTAATCTTATCCCATACAAAGAACATGTCTTGACATTGCTGCCTCATTTCGAGCAGATCACCTTCGAGCATTTCCCGCGAGAAGAAAATCAGCTAGCAGATGCTCTTGCTACAATGTCTTCCATGTTTAAACTCAACTGGGATAATGAGGCTCCCCAAATCACCATCGAGCGAATGGATGAACCTGCACATTGTCATGAGATTAATATCGAAGAAATAGTGGAACAACCTTGGTTTCATGAAATCAAAAGGTATCTCCAGACTAGAGAATATCCCGAAGGAGCTTCCGTCAATGACAAGAAGTTCTTAAGGAGGTTTGCTGCCAAGTTCTTCCTAAGCAATGGCATCCTTTACAAGCGCAGCCACGATTGTGTTTTACTCTGATGTGTAGACAAAGCTGAAGTAGAGTTAATCATGACTGAGATACACAGTGGCACATTTGGCACCCACCTGAGCGGACATACGATGGCTAAGAAGATTCTAAGGGCAGGCTATTACTGGTCTACCATGGAAGCTGATTGCCATCAATATTCCCGTACTTGCCACAAATGTCAAGTATACGCCGACAAGATTCATATTCCTCCTGTTCCTCTCAACGTTCTGACAGCTCCTTGGCCATTCGCAATATGGGGCATTGACATGATTGGAGAGATCAAGCCCACGGCATCCAATGGACATCGCTTCATCCTGGTCGCCATTGATTATTTTACCAAGTGGGTCGAAGCAGCTTCCTTCGCCTCTGTTACAAAAAATGTGGTTGCCCGCTTCATCAAGCAGAACCTCATATGCCGGTATGGTGTCCTTGACAGGATCATCACAGACAACGGTACAAATCTGAATAATACTATGATCACCGCTCTATGCGAACAGTTCAAGATTTATCATCACAATTCATCTCCCTATCGGCCGAAGATGAACGGTGTTGTTGAAGCCGCGAACAAAAACATTAAGAAGATCATTCAGAAAATGACAGTTACCTACAAGGACTGGCATGAGATGTTACCGTTTGCTCTGCATGGATACCATACCACGGCACGTACTTCAACAGGGGCAACCCCATTTTCTTTGGTATATGGCATGGAAGCTGTCCTACCCATGGAAGTTCAGATTCCTTCTTTAAGGATTATGAAGGACGTTGGTTTGAGTGAAGACGATTGGATTCAGACCCGACTTGATCAACTCAATTTGATCAACGAGAAGTGACTCACTGCTGTTTGCCATGGTCAGACGTACCAAAAACGGATGATCAAGGCTTTCAACAATAAAGTCAGACGTCAAGTATATCAAGTCGGAGATCTTGTAATCAAGCGGATCATCTTGCCACAAAGTGATCCCAGGGGAAAATGGACTCCTACTTACGAAGGACCGTTTGTGATCAAGAGCATCTTTTCCGGTGGTGCAATGATTCTGACCACCATGGACGGTGATGATTTGCCACACCCTGCGAACGCAGACATATTCAAAAGATACTACGCATAAAACAACCCGACAAGTCGAAAACCCGAAAGGGTGACTTGGGCAAAAATGGGCATCCCGGTGAACCGAAAACCCGAAAGGGCGGTTCATGCAAAAATTAGGGATAAAACAAAAAAAATCTGTACACCCGGCAAGCTGAAAACCCGAAAGGGCGACTTGGGCAAAAAAGGGTTTCCCGGTGGATTGAAAACCCGAAAGGGAGATCCAGGCAAAAGTTAGGGAATTAAAGCGTATGACTATGTCTCGTCGGATCACTTTAAGGAACAATCTCTTCATCAACAAGCTCTGAGCTTCTGATCAATCCAATCATCAGCGGACGAAGCAGTGAATGGACAAGATATTCAGAGTTGTGAAGGCTATAGCAGAATGGGAATCCCATGGAATTGTTACACATAGCCATCTTTCTTTTGTATAAAATTTTCATTTTTTTTACGACAACATCCTCTTACTAGGATGCCTGTCTCCTTTGTACAAAGATACTCATAAAAAGTTAATACAAACACTTTTCAAATACAGAAGTTTGCTTTGTCTTCCTTTTGCTTTTTTACACTTATGTTTTATTTAAGAAACGTCCAATGTTTTGTTAAATAGGCATATGCATTTAAACATAATCATTTTCTTACAAATCAAGAAAGATGATTGCTGATAGGTTGAAGGTACAAATAGATATCTTGATGCCCTCTCAGAAGAAATCCCCGGCAGAATTAAACTCCAAATTCCTCAACAAAGTTAAAATCCAGGACTTAATTCCCCAAACAGAGTTAAACTTCAGGATCCTCAGCAGAACAAAAGCTTTCTCAAAGCTGATTTCCCCCAGCCAGAGAACCTTCCAGAATCTAATTCCCCTCAGAGTTAAGTTTCAGGATTCTCAGTGGAGCCAAAACTGTTAATCCCCAGCAGAGCTAAAACTTCCAACTATCAATCCCCTGCGGAATCAGATTAGTGAACACTCTCCCCACAGAGATACTTCCCATCAGATTGAAGATTCTCAGTCTTACTTCTCCAGCATGAGTCTCCCAGGTTCTGAACTCCCCAGTAGAGATCATCAGAATTCTCACTCCCCACAAGTCACCAAGGATTTTCAATCCCCAGCAGTGGTCCTAAGATCCCTCAACAATTGAAGATCTTGTTCCCCAAGCAATCAGCAGTCAACAAGGATTTCTCACCCTCAATAACCAAAGGATTTTTCTATCCCCAGCTTCGGTTATGGGTTTATTTCCCCAACATTTGTCAAGGATTTATTCTCCAAAACAAATTACATTTCAAATTGATCGGTCGTTCAAAAGTTCCTTCATCACCTGTTGGAAGTTACGGTCGTCAAAGATCAAATTCTCACAAAATTCAAGTTATGAAGCCCGGATTTAACCGGATAGTATCTTGATCTCTACAGCATATTGTGAAGCCCGAATTACGACTGGATAACAATATCAGACTACCGCGAAGCCTGGATTACGACCAGATAGTGGTATCTCCTAAAAGCAAGCTATGAAGCCCGGATTCGACCGGATAATAGTTCAATCCCCAACAAGTTATTGTGAAGCCTGGATTACGACCAGATGACAATACAAGTTTCTGTGAAGCCTGGATTACGACCAGACAGCAGTCAAGAATACTACAAAACCTGGAGACGACCAGATAGTGGTATATCTTTAACACAAGCCATGAAGCCCTGATTTGACCGGATAACAACTTAGCAAGCTATTGTGAAGCCTGGATTACGACCAGATGGCAATACAAGTTTCTGTGAAGCCTGGATTACGACCAGACAACAGTCAAGAATACTACGAAACCTGGAGACGACCAGATAGTGGTATATCTTTAACACAAGCCGTGAAGCCCGAATTTGACCGGATAGCAGCTCAACAAGTTATTGTGAAGCTTGGATTACGACCAAATAACAATGCAAGTTTCTGTGAAAGCCTGGAGATCGACCAGATAACGGTTAATCGTTAACAGAATGAAGATTCTCATCCTTGAAACCTCGGAAGATTGGTATGCTCCTAATTTCTGACCTTTAACAGAGTGAAGACTCTCATCCTTGAATCCCCAGTAGATTGGCATACAACCCAAACTCCTGATTCCCCCAATAGTGGTCCCGGGACTTCTCATTTTCAACGATCAAAGGATTTTCAATCCCCTGCAGCAGTCAAGGATTTACTTTCCCCGACAGCAGTCAAAGATTTCATTATCCAGGATTCGTCTTCCTCAGCAAGACAGCTCATCAGCTTACATGCGCATTCATTACATTCATATCATAAACATTGATATAAAATACATTGCATCATACATTTCATGCAACATAACTTTGATTTTCAGCTAATATTTTACCCTTTTCAGGATAAGATTGATAAGCTCAGACTTCTGAAAACAGTTTACAGGTTCTCCAGATACGGATGTTAACCTATCGCTTGTTCAGATTCAAGACTTCTGAAAACAGTTTATGGATTCTCCAAACACGGATGTTAATCTATCGCTTGTTCAGATTCAACTTTTGAAAACAGTTCACGGATGCTTCCCGATACGGATGTCAATCTATTGCTTATTCAGACCCCCAGCTCAGAGATGTTCCAAAACATGGACACCTTTCTAATACTCATTTCTTTCACCTATAACATACATTCCAGATGGAATCTTTAAGCCCATCTCCAAATGGCATCTTTAAGCCCATTCCCGCATCCATGTTTTGACGAGTGCAAATTTACGGGCACTCTAGTGTCCAATCTCCTTTTACCTTCGAGACGCGAAAGGCAAACTTGCCAATCTAACTCTTTAGGTGCAAGAAGATTGAACAGGGGCAACTGTTGTACCCCAAAATTTTCCCTCTCATTTCATCAACATTTTCTCACCACAAGACTCTTGGAACTCAAGATCAAGTTAGGGTTTGCTCTGCTCAAGACCCCTCCTTGCACTGTTGACCCAAATTAGGGTTTGAGTTTGCACAGGGATGTTTTGACCTAAAATACCCAAAGTGACTTTCAGGCTTCATGTTGGACTTATAAGTTTATCCATACCAAGTTTCAAGCCTGGATTCCAATCTTTGCCCAATCAATTGGACAGTTGACCTAGAAATCAGCTGTATTGGGGAAAAAGTCAACTGTGGCCAATTGACAGTCAAAACTCATGATTTTTGACCCACATCAACATTATGAACTCACATGAACCATTTGGTCAAGTTTGGATCACAATTCCACAAGAAATTTGATCAGATCACCAAAAGGGCATAATGGTCATTTTTAGGGTTTTGACTGCACAAAGGCAATTTTTGACTGTTTGACCTAACCAATGGCAAACCAAGCTCACATATGGACTCAAGGACTCAATGGAATTGTCTTGACACATTCAACAAGTTCAAAAGATCTCAAATGCACAGGATTGACAGATGAATTTTTCAGTCAACTGATCAAAATTTGACTGTATATTGAAAAGTCAAACTTTGACTTTTTGGTCAAAATCAAGTGCCAAGATTCATTTTTCATCAAGACATGTCAAATTATGAGACTTGTTCATCAAGAAACCCAAAATTGCAAATTAGGGTTTAAAATGAAAAAATTTCATAACTTAGAAATTTTCTAAGTTATGAAATTTTCTTATTTTTTCCTAACTTTGTCCCATTTTTTCACCAAGATGCAAATGGATTCAAACAAAACTTGAAACATGAAAGTTGTAGTCCATTGCAAAATCTACAACTTTGATTCACAAAGTTTTCTAAAAGGAAGCTTGTATCTAAAGTTATGATTTTTGGAACAAGGGTGCAAAACATTTTTAACTTAGAGAAATTTTGCCCTATTCTAGGCAGGATTTTTGTCCAACTTCTTGGCCATTTTTCACATGGTTCCACTTGGAGTTTCAATTTGCATTGCAAAGATGGATTGTATTATACATTCCAAGATTTCCAAATTGTCCAAGAACTTCTCAAACACCCTTGTGGTTAGAGAGAATCAAATTTGCAAAGTTGGCCAAAACTCACTTTTGTTCATGGCCAAGGCATGTTCATAACAAATGCATTTTTCAAATCAGCATGGTTTATGCTATCTTGCAGGCCTCTAAACCTCTTCACACTAAATAATTAAATGCCTAACCATTGTGTTAAGGTGTTATTTCTTCCCTTTGGGCATTGCACATAGAATTAATCCTTAATTAGAAAAAGCAAATTTGCCATTTTAGAAAAGTGACACTTTATGTCAAGTTCCAAATCTTGGAGGCATGGGGCCAGATCTTGGAGCCAAATCAAATCCATATATCCCGTTTATCAAGAGCAAATTGTGCAGCATAGATAGAGAGGGTACACAGGCCTGCATTGCAACTTGAACCTTCTTACTTCAAAAACAAGAAATCTTGCAAACTCAATCCAACTCTCACTTCCTGCAAGCATAAGCCTAAGCAAACTTTGTTCTCATCTTCCATACATCAAAACAGACTTAAGGCACGATTCAACCACCTCTCAAACCTCCTCATACATCAAAACACCCTTTTGCTGCAGAAACAGGGCATACCCTGTAACTTGAGTTCCACAATCCATTCATGTCGTGCGTTTTGTCCAAAAGGAGTTCAAACACATTCCATATCATCCACACAAACTATCCCAATCCCTAAACACGAGCTGTAACACCCCTAACCACGTTTGCTATTTTTACTTTCAAGCTGTGCAGGTGAACTTCTACAGTACGACACAGGCAATTTCAAAGCAAGCTAGGTACTTGGGAAGCATCCTTGGACTTCAGGCAAGCTCAACCAAAGCTCAAACTCCATTGAAGATATCTACATTGCTCTGTTCGAGTCAAGCTGAAACAGGTAATCTATGAACTTCTATCTCTCAATCTAGGAAGAGTTAGGCTTAGGTTTGTGAATGAGACATGCTCTACTCATAGCCCTGAAGCCATACATATGATTACTTTTCATTTATGTTAAGCGTGTTGTGAGAATTTTAACCATGAACATTGAAGAAAAACTAGGTCAGAAATTGGGGGTGAAGAAATTCTCCCTGGTTTCTCAGAGTTAGGTCAAGTTTTTTACATATTTGGAATCGTGATTTGATGCTCTACATTGTTTGTGTTATGAGTTTTTGCTAAAAATCAAAGAATCAAGAGTTTGTGTTTTGAACAAGGAAGCGCGCGTTTGACAGAAGCTGGAGGAAGAAGATGATGGCTTGGGCTGGGCCTGAGCCATCCTTGCTGTTTACACCCTTTTTTTCAATTTGCACCCCCTGGCCCATTATGTGAAATACTTGTCATTTTTGCATTTTTCTTTTTGATTCTGACTTAATATTTTTTGTCCAAACATAAAAAACTCCAAAAATATTTTTTCACATTTTTTTGCATTTATTTGGCATTTATTTGTTTTATTTAACATATGTATGTAAATAATATAATTACTTTTTACTAAAACCCTAAAAAATAATATAAAAATTATATTTATTTTCAGTTATTATTTTTATTTACACCTTGAAGATATTTTCTTAAATATACATTTTTTTTCATATACATAAATAATTAATTTTATCTTTTTATATTTAATAGGTTTAGTAAATATATATATAAATACTTGTATATTATATTTATTAGAATACTTAGGATAAAAATATAAAAATAATACATTTTTATTTTTATTAATATATGACATTAAAAATACTTTTTTTTTACAATATACTTTTTATTTTTTAATATATATTGTACATAATTAATAAATATTACTATTTATTTAAAAACTAGGGTTTTGCCCTAAATGACAAAAATATTCAAATTTGACCTTTTTTATTTTTGTTTATATTTCACATTGAAAAATACTTTTACATACATGAAAAATCCCTTTTTTTAGCATAATGCATTTTATTTGATATTTATTTATTTGTACTTATTTAAATATTAGATATTTGTCTTGTATATTCAATATGGATGTAATAGCTTAGAATTTAATTTCTTGTCAAATATCCTCAAATTCAAACTTGTACCCCCATCCCCATAATCATTGTTGTAATAGCTTATCATTTAAATTTCCGCATTTAAAAGCTTTCAATTATGCCATGTTTAGACTTAGGGTTTGTATGCAAAAATCAATCAACAAATAGCTTGGCCTAATTCAAGATAAATGCATGAAAAAACAAATGATGCACACTTGCACCCTTAGGGTTACTCCACTTGTTGCCTTAAAAAATGGGCCATGTTTGTATGTCAAGTACTTTGGAAAAACAAAAACAAATCAAATGATCATAGTCCCTCGATGACGCTATCTTGTTGCCTAAACAAAAATGATCATAGTCCCTCAAGAAAATTGCCAAAGATACTTGACACTATTGTCTCCATGGTCTAAACGATGACCCGCGCCCGTGCCGTTAACATCCTAACACAAGGTTGTTCACCAAATACAATGGTGAAACAACACTGTTAAAAGGGTTAAAACATGAGAAAGATCTTTGAGAAATTTAGGGTAGATAGCTCTTGGTTACTTGACCAAACTTGCAAAACAATCCTTGCCATTTTTCAAAACACACATCACAACACAACTTCAAAATAAACTTTCAAAAACATTGAAACATCTTTTCAAAAAGAAAAAAACCCTTGTAAAACATTCAAACAAGAATTGTTACAATGGTTGCCTAGACAAGGCATCTTTTTCAAAACATTTTCAAAAAAAACACACACAAAGCACCATTTCAAACAATTGAAAATGCAAGGCAAGTGATCTAAGCAAGTAACTAAGAGCCCATGGATAACCATGGATAGAAAGGGTGCTAATACCTTCCCTTTCTATAATCTACTCCCCGAACCCAAGAAAACATCTCAAAGGTTTTTCCTGTGCTTTTTAACCTTTCCTTAGGATAAAATAAAAAGTCGGTGGCGACTCTTGCTCAACCGAAACATTTGCGAAAACAAACGCAAAACTCAAGTCAGTTCTACCACCGTATCACAATAAGGGAGAATGATTTTTGGCTTAGGATCCTTCTGTTTTTCTTTCTCAATCACTGGTTATATAACCACTTCCCCAGCCTGCTTCGGATCATCTCGTATTTCTAGATCCACTTCTATCAAACCTTCATCTGGTATTTCCTATGTTTTAACATCCTCATCTGACTTACCTCTTCTGGTAACGAATGCATTCACAATATAATTATCTCTAGGATTTGTAACCGTTCAACCTGGAAGAGTGCCCGGTTCTTGAGCATTAGCCAACTGTTGAGCTATTTGACCCATCTGCACCTCCAGATTTTTTATGGAGGCGGATGTGTTCTTATAATTATTTCTTATTTCTTATTGGAAATGAATATTGTGAGCTGCCATCTTTTCTATAGCCAATTCCCAATCTGCCTTCTTAGGAACCTATTGTTGTTACTGTTATTGTTGTTGATGATATTGGTTATAATATTGGGCCTTACCCTTGTTGTTGAACATTCCCTTTTTGATCTCTCCACCCAAAGTTTGGATGATTCTTCCACCCCAGATTATAGGCGTTTTAATAAGGATTATTCTGCTTCAAGAACTTAATGTCTTCAATTTGTTATGGAGAAGCTAAACATTACACTGTATTGTGCGGCCAATTACATATTTCACAAACAATATTTTGTGACAATTGAACTTGGGAAACTTGATAAGTGCCTAAATTCAATGCTTCAAGCTTCTTGTCTACCTCTACAACAATTGTTTCTTAAATTTTTAATTGTCTATTAGGTTTCAACTTCAAATAAATGACTCCTTCAGACTTGTTGGCAACCCTGTCATATAACTCCAAATGCTCATTTGCAGTAATTGCTTCTGTTATCCTCCTCACACCAGTGGATGTTGAGAAATTTGAAGAGCCACCAGTTGTTGTGTCTATTAGCTACTTTGTCTTAATTCTAAGACCATTTACAAACATCTGCATTTGATCAGTCTGGTCAAGGTATGAGTAGGGCAAGTCACTAGGAGTCTTTTAAACCTTTTATAGGAATCCCCTATCGATTCTCCCTCTTTCTATTTGAAATTCAGTATCTCATACCTTTTTCGTATGAACACTGATGTTGGAAAATACTCTTTTAGAAAAGTTGTCTCCATCTCTTCCTAAGTTGTGATACTATTAGCTGGCAAGGAAAAGAACCAATCTTCAACTTCATCAACTAAAGTGAAAAGGAACATTCTCAACTTTTTTGATCCTCGGTATGCCCATCTATCTTCAGAGATGTGCTCATGGTTAAAAATCTTTGCAAGTGCTTGTTAGCATCTTCATTTACCCTTCCCGAAAAAGATCTCCTCTCGAGTTGAGTGATAATACTGGGATGCATATGAAAGTGTGGTACATTCACCAAGTGGTTCACAATAGTTAATCTACCAACCGATATGTTTGCCCCGGCAAAGGCGCCAAAAACTTGATCGGAAAAATAGCAAGTGTATTATTTTCACAAATGTAGTAATAATGGGTTTTACCCAAAGAATCGATCACGAGGACTGCATAGAAAATACTGAGTTTTATTATTAATTCAATTGAACAAAAACTACCGTTTTGGTTTGTTTGGATAAATCCTTGCAAATGTGTAAAATAACAGGATGTAAAATGTGAGTTTTTACTGTTTAATTAACAAATGCTAGGGGTAAGTGTACGATATGTCATATGATAACCTTCACTCTTTGATCTTTTCAACATGTTCATCAACTCAATTACCAGTTCTTAAGTATATCTTTCTCTAAGTCCTTAGTGAAAAGTCTTTGACCTTCTACCCTAATTTCAATGTCCATTCAAATTAGTGATAAAGCCAAGCATTTAATTATCATGAATTATTCTGGTTATTATAGGATTGCCCCAGTCCTAGGTGAAATCTTCTATAATATTATTGTTCATAAAACCTTAACACGACTGTCTAGTTCTATTGTGCCAAGAAAAGTGAAACCCTATTGGTCCAATAGGAAAAACTATAAATTATTCTGAATAATAAAATCAATGCAAAAGAACTATTGTGATGAATAAAACAAACAGATCAGTATTCTTATCATAACAAATCAGGGACACCCCCTAGCATTGGGGGGTTTATCCTCTCATATAAGTCAAAAGAAAAACTACAATTGATAGAGTTAGACATTACAAAAATTGTGGATTTGTCAACTTTAAATTGCTATCATGCATGAAGGATTCTCAGTCTCCCCGACTCTTGAATCTCCACTCTTCTATCGTCTTTAATTCTTCAATCGTCCAAAATTCTCAGGTTCTTCTTTCTTTCTCTTAATCGGGTCTTTGTAGTATTATGTTATCCCCTAACAATGTCAAATGTCTAGAATACCCTTAATGCTCTAAAACACTTAAAAAATCCCAAGAATTAGAATTTCTAGCGTCTAAGCTAACACGGGCCATGTCACTGGACACGTGCACCCGTGTTAGCGTCTTGATGTCCTTTGCACCTTTTTCTCAACTGAATTGACACGGGCCGTGTCGTGTGACACGGGCGCCCGCGTCACCCTCTTCCTTGATCTTCAACCTCTTTTGTTCGCAACTTCTCCTGACACGGCCCGTGTCAGGTGACACGGGCGGCCGTGTCAGGGCCCTTGCAACTTCCATATTTTCTGCGCCTTTGCAGAAATTCTTCGAAGATCTTTACCTGCACTTGAGATTACCAACAACAACCAAACCAAACCATCAAAAGCATATAACCGACATAAAATTTAAATAAAAACCATACTAAAATAAAATTTCAAAATATAAAATAACTTAAACAAAACAATAATAAGACAAACTAAAGTGTTAAAAAATTGATGAATTTGTACCGAATATGTGATGGAAATTAAGTATAAATGGTGACCGATGAATAGCTCGAGGTTTTCTTCAAAGAGAAGGACTCGACTACTCTGAAGTATTTGCTCCAGTAGCAAGATTTGAGACTGTTCAACTAGTGGTAACATTGGCATACAACCAAGGTTGGTCGACATTTCATTTAGATGTGAAACCAATATTTCCGAATGGTGCTTTAGACGAAGAGGTATATGTCACACAACTTCATGGGTTTATGATTCAGAAGGAAGAGAGTAAAGTATATAAGTTGCACAAAGCGCTATATGGCCTCAAGCAGGCACCTAGGACATGGAACAAGAAGAACAACTCATACTTAGTCGAATTAGGATTTGTAAAATGCAAGTCTGAGTATGGTGTCTATGTTTAGGTTGTAGCACAAAATATAACAATCATCGGCTTGTATGTCAATGACTTGCTGGTAATTTGAAATAGCTTGGAGAACTTTTCAAAGTTCAAAGAGTTGATGATGAAGGAATTTGAAATGTTAGATATGGGGAAATTGTCTTATTTCTTAGGCATAAAATTCCAAATGTCTAAGCAAGGTATGGTGCTACATAAATGGAAGTATGTCAAAGAAATACTCAAGAGATTCAGAATGGACTATTCGAATCTTGCATCCTCACTTGTCGAACCAAATGTGAAAATGGAGAAGAATGGAGAGGAAGACAAAGTCGATGTAACTTAGTTCAAGCAAATTGTGGGATCTCTGAGGTATGTGTACAACAGTCGATCTAATATAGGTTTCGCAGTCAGATTAATGAGCATATACATGAGTGAACCAAGGGTGTCACACATGAAGGCTGCAAGAAAAATCCTGAGATACTTAAAAGGATCAATAAATTGTGGAATACTATTTCGACGAGACTCTGAAAGTAAAGAAGCAACAGTTAATTGGTTTTCAAATGTTGATTAGTATGAAGATAAGGAAGATCGAAAAGCACAACTGGATATTTCTTTTAAGTATTTGGTGCCTCAATCTCATGGTGTTCGAAGAAGCAACCTGTGGTGGCATTATCATCGTGTGAAGTTGAATATATAGCATGATCCTATGATGCATGTCAAACAATTTGGATCAGACTGTACTTGAAGAAATGAAGGTCGAAGTGAAGAAACCTCTTGTGTTGAAAATAGACAACAAGTCAACCATAAATCTGGCGAAGAATCCAGTTCTTCATGGAAGAAGTAAGCACATCGAAACAAGGTTTCACTTCTTGAGGGAAAAAGTAAATCGAGGTGAACTTGAAGTAAGGCATTGCTCGAGTGAAACACAGTTGACCGACATTTTCACCAAAAGACCGAAGATCGACAAATTCCTGAATTTGACCTAGAAATTAGGAATAGTTCAGATTGACTATTTTTAGAGTATGTTCGACAACTTGGATTATAGAGGTGTGTTGAAATATTAAATTATATTTGTTAAAATATTAGGTTAGATATAATATTTAAATATAATCCAAGTTGTATAGACCCAAACTCAATTAGGATTGTATATAAATAGTTCTAGTCTGTATCATTATTTATACAATTCAATAATACAAATCTTTATTTCCTTATTCTCTCTTTTATCTCTCCTTACTAAAAGTGTCTCACGCACTAACATAGACACCCTATTTATAGAAGATTTGGAGCAATTTGATTTCAAATTTTTTGTTGTGTTAGGACATGTTTCGAAAATACACTTCCGAAACAACTTTGAAAGTACACTTTTGAAACATTCTTGATTGTTTATTTTTTAAATTTCGAAAACGTATTTCCAAATTATACGGAGATAGAACTCTATCTTGAGTATTTTCAGAAGTGGGTTTCCGAATTCATCCTACAATTTAATATTTTAGATTTTTTCCGAAGATATATCTCCAAAACATTTTAATTTATAATACGTTCGAATATATATTTTCAAAAGATAATTTTGAGTTTTTCAAAGAATTTTTTCTTACTCCTAAAAAGTGTAGAAAGAAATTCTAAAAAAATACTTGAAAGTTGAAATGCTTAGTTAAAAAATGTCACGTGACATATGATGATAGGACACCAAACGACATGTCGCTTAAGAGGCCCAATGGATATGGATTCATTCATTGATATTGCCACAACAATAAAACCACCAAACAAACAAAAAACAACAACCATCTAAGAGAAGTGGAAGAGGTAGTTCTTCTAGTGTTGTGACTATTACACTTCCGTGTCTTCGTTTAAATAGACCAAAAGAAAATCTGTGTGTTGTGTTCTCTTGTTTCATCCTCGATTCTGTCTCAAATCGAATCAAAGAAAATCAATGGCTACACCAAATGTGCAAGAAGAAGTCATCAAACCCGCAAAGAGAAAACCCGTTTTCACAAAAGTGGATCAGATGAAACCAGGAACCAACGGCCACACTCTGATCGCTAAGGTTTTATCCTCTGAAACCGTCTTGCAAAAAGGACCAAGACCCTCTTCGTCTTCATCTTCCCGTGGTATCATTCGTCCCACTCTCATCTCCGAGTGTCTCATCGGTGATGAAACCGGTTCCATCATTTTCACCGCTCGCAATGAACAAGGTTCTTTTTCACTTTTTTTTATTCCTCATTTCTAAAAATGTTAACTTTTTACATGGGTTGTGTTTTGTTTGTCATAATTTTTCGATTTTTTTCTTTAGGGTTTTGTTATTAGGATCTGCATTGGTTTGGGATTAGGTTTAGTGTTTTATATCCCAAATTGAAATTAGTGTTGATAAGGTTCTTATACTATTGTTATTTGGATCTTACAAGCTTTCCTCACTTGTTGTATTAATGTCATATTTATTTATTTTAGATCCCCTTTCATCAGCATTTTATTGCAACAACAATTAATTTTCTTCACTAATTTTTAGATCCTTTCATTTGCATAAGTGTTTAAACTAAGGTCTATAAGACGAAAAAAAATATCAATGATTGCTATTTGAACTGCGACATCAAGTTTTTTTTTTGTCTGAAACCATAATATTGGTGGCACTATTTGCAATTAACTGTGAGTCTATGCCTGTCTGTCTCAAAGTTTTGTTTTGAAGAGTTTTTGGAGATCTTGTGTAGGTTAGTCGCAGTTAACTATGACACAACAAATAGAGATCATATTTAACTACCTATGTTTTTATTGCTTTGTTAGATTGACATGGATCTTGGTACTAATCCATATAAGGAAATGAACTCTTATAAGGAATTAACTTATGTGATGAGAATGTCTGGTTTTGTTTCTTTGCAGTCGAGTTGATGAAGGCTGGAAACACCGTAATCATTCGCAACGCAAAGATTGACATGTTTAAGGGATCGATGAGGCTGGCTGTTGACAAATGGGGGCGAATTGAGGTCACTGATCCTGCTGAGTTCGTTGTCAAAGAAGATAACAACCTATCCCTCATTGAATATGAATTGGTGAATGCGGTTGAAGAATAGTAATTCGTAGTTACAACAATCTATCTCTTGTTTTGGATGCTGCTATGTTAAAACTTAACTGGTGTATACACTTTCGCTTTAAATTAGCCTGGATTTTCCGTTTAACGTACTTGACTTCATTCTAGGGTTAAATTTGTTACTCGAGCGCTGTTTTGCTACTTCTATATTTAAGTGTATTCAGTGAATTTAAGAAAAATATGACATGTTTCTCGAAATTTTCTTGTAATCCTACTACTAATCACAAGAATTGATTGAGAATGGATAACCAGAAAAAGAAATATAGACTTGTTTATGTTTAGTTATTTTGGTATGTATCAATGTCTTTTTGAACCCCTTACTAATCTAGGGATTTCAACCAGATAGGCACTCCATGAAGCAAAAACAACTCAGCTGTCTTTTGTGTATACCTTAACACCTTAACATGTCTTCTGTTTTGATTCGCTTTTGGATGACCAAAAACTTTATTTTGAGGTGTATAGTTGATTTTGTTTTTAGAATTAAGAGATTTTGTTTTTTAAAATCATTTTAAAACACTCCTTTTTGTTGTTCATTATATAAATATCCTTACACATTAATTACTTTATTTTCATTTTTTAAAGAATTAATTAACTTAAAATAAAATCAATGTTGCCCGTTATAGCAAAATGCACACGCAAGCTGTTTTAACATCAAATTCTGTAGGACTTTATTTGCCATATGGAGTGCTAGTTTACCATGCTGAAAAGTTCGACATCACCTTTATTGTTCAAATTTAATTTGAAAATGTATCTTTATAATGTAGCGATAGAAATGTTGAGACTTAGTCATTGGAAGAACATATTTACTATCCACGATTATGAGAAAGAAGAATTTGAATCATCTCAAAGTGGAGAATATGACTTGGATTTTAAAATCAGCAAAGCCTTGCTCAACACTCAAGTGAAAAATATCTCACTTCACTACATATCGTAGAAGTATAGTAGCTCGCATCACTACAAGGATTGACAAGAGTCTAATCTTTTGAGAAAAATTTTAAAGTAAAAAGTCAAAGTGGCAAAATAGTTTCAATGGGATTGATTGACTTTAGTCTTTTCACAAAAATGTTAAAGTATTATTAAGTTGTTTAAAATTTGATTAAGAAAATATTTTTGAAAATGCATGGACCTAAATCCAAGTTTATTGCGAAAGCAGTTCAAGTTTAGAAAACAAGAATAGTTTTGAAAAGGAGGGAGAAGGTTTTTGAAATTAAAGAAGATGAGAGGAGATGAAGGGACTATCCTAAAGCATAAAGTAAAAGCTAGAGAAAAGAACTATCTAGCCAACAAGAAGCCAACACTTGACATAATGAGTCAATATAGAATTCTCATCCTTTGGATTAAAACCAAATAATCAAAGATAATAAACCTCTTAAGAAAACCAAGCTTCAAATACATTAAGTCTTCACAAAAATTGGGCAGAGTAACATCTTTATACAGATGAATTCTCGATCACAGACAAAACGTATAATCAAAATAACCTGCACACAAAGAAAACAAACAACCCAATGTCTTGGGATAAACCCCAAGAACTCCAGACAAAATAACAGTGGAAGTCACAAGGTCTCAAGGTAATCGAGGTCTCTGATTCTAACTCCAAGAAGTCCATAACTCCATCATGCCAATGACAGTAACCAAATAGTCCAAGTAACATTAAAGTTTTTATGGTTCAAGTTGATTATTAGGTATCTTCAAAAAGAAATGAAAAGTTCAAGTGAGCAACGTAAGAATGACATAAAGATAAATGATCAAATGAGTAAAGATAAAAATGACATGAAATGAAAATGTTAAAATAAATATGCTTAAAGTAAAAAGCATAAAGTAAAAGCATAAAATAAAGTCAATTGTTAGAAATTAGAGGTTAGTTGAATGACCATCTTGAAACTTACATTTGAAAACTCATTAGAAAATTGATAAACTCAAAGCCTCTCAACAATAAGTTTCATTTGCTTTTCGTCAAGTATATCATTCATTTCAAAATCTCAAGACAACAATAAATGATCAATGATGTTTAAATGATTTACTTAGTTCCAAAATTTATGAAGATTCACCAGAGGATTGATAAGACCAAAGCCTCATAACAATGAACCTCAAGATTATTGGATCAAAGGTTTCAAATTAAATATGCTTAGGCTTGCAAATATATGTTTGGGCCACGAATGATCATTTCTCGAACTGGGACAAAATTTAGGGCTATGTTAAGCAATCGTAAGTGAACTTAAATAAAAGTCACACCTATTTTGAGGCCGGTCAATAGCAATCTATGTACCATATGTTTAGAGAGATGATATGTAAATTATCCTCTAACAATATATAGTACAAGTAAGAAAGTGATAAGATGAAGAGAGATGGGATATATTTGAATAAAAAATTTAATCAAACTATCATTAAAATCATTCATCCATTTTAGTGGAGTTAAACTCAACACTCAATATCCAATGATGTTAATGAAATTCATGATCAACAAACACATGGCCAGAATATATTAAAAAAATAAATTACATTAATTGAATAAAAGAAAAAAAGAAAAATGCCTTTTAAATTATTTTTTAAAATGAAAATAAAAGGTAAAATAGCAAACTATATTCAAAGTATCGAAGAAAAATTAAAAGAAACCATAGAAAAATCATAAATCACCTCAAATATTTTTATAAATTTTTTGGTAATTTTTTAAAATAGAAAAGTATTTTAAAACTAATTAAAATCACTCAAATAAGTGAAGAAAAAGATCAAATATAATAGAAGTCAAGATGAAATTCTAGAAAAAATTTAGAAAGTTAGAAATGAGTAAAATGATTTTTATAAATTTTTTTCAGAATTTTAAAACATCAAAAAAGTATTTTAAATAATTAGAAACAAGTCAAAATAAAGGAGAAAATATAAAAAATATCAAATCTGAAAATAAAATTATGAAAAAATAAAAATTAGAAAGAGAATATTTAAAAATATTTTTGTGAATTTTTTCATAATTTTTGAGTCAGAAATGAATTTTCTATAATTTTTTGAAGTTTAAATCAATTAAAATCAAAAATCAAAAAATGAAATAACAAACTAAAAAAATGTGGACCATTGGATGAGAGTCAAAACGCGCTAGTAATCAGATCCAAGGGATCGAGCACGCTGTCATATCATGGTCAACTTTAGAAATTGCACCGGATCACCTTTTAAATATTAAAACAACTAAAATTCTGGCGCGTTGGATGGAGTTTGACTAATGAAAGTAATCAGATCCAATGGCTCTCAAAGCGCGCATATGATAAAGCAAATACACTGGATTGAATTCAAAAAATTATATGTCACGCTTTCATTGGTTGAAGCACAACACGTAGGTTGTCTTCAACCTCCAGACACCATGAATTGGGATTCCTCAAACTGTAAAATTAGAGGACCAGACTGGTACCATTAGATTCGTCTCTTCAAGACGATTCTAATGGTACCATCGCGTCAAATTTATATAAACTGAACAAGGCTTAAATTGAGAAAATGCAAAAATAATAGCGAGCACGAAATTCTGGAATGTTTCACTCAAATCTCAATGAAATCACAAATTGTAAAAAGCATGAGAATCAGAAGGATGTAGAGAGTAGATTAGTCTTTTGTTTAGATCGACTTGACCAAGAAATCTACCTGAACGAAGTAGCACAAGGTGGATCTAAAACTGGATTTCTGTAGCTCAGTATAGGTTACAATTCTTAAAGGTGAGAGTATGGTTAACTTCAGAGAAGTTCAATGAAGCTAACTGAATGGAGCTTTTGGTGTTTTGGAGTGAAAAAGCAAGAAATCAGAAATTCAAAATCAGAGTTCATGTAGGATATGAACGGGGGTCAATTGGCTATCAAAGCTTGAGGAAATGAATGAAATATTTCCCTCTATTTATAGGGAATCAAATAGGATGCTCAAGCGTGTGGAATGATGAAGTTTGGAGGGAAATTGTGTGAAGTTGCAAGCATGAAAAGTGTGATTCGTATTTGCTCAAAACTCATCTAATTCTTGTGTTTCAAGGTGCTAACCACTTCTAGAAGATTGTTAAACATGATTAGAAGTAAAAACGCGCAATAATTTGGTGATTAGAAGCTGGATTATGGATTTCAAATTCTGACTTGGAGGAAAAAGTCAGTTTCAAGGTACCAAAAGATGAGCAAGATATAGCCCTTAGAAGTTCAAAACCCTAGCTCTTAGAGCACCAAAATGACTTGAAAATCCCTTCCAATTTTGACAATCTTCCTTGCACAATAACTCTTCCCATGTGAGTAGAAGTTGTTGTGGATGATAATGAGAAACCATAGCAACAAAAACCAACTCCAAATGTTAAGAATTGAGAGAGTTATGCACTTGTGACCAAGAAATCAAGAACTTGTCCAATTAGGTCAAACTTATTCAATCAACTCTTGAATATTTTGATTTTCTGTGACAAAATGAGACATGATAAATCAAGTAGACCTTGTCATAATATTGTTTCAAAGTATCTTCAATGATGAAGCTTGAGTCTCAATGAAGCTTTGTTGAAGAAGACATGAAAATAAACTCATGAACCTATGGATCAAACTGATGAAATGTGTTGTGCCATTACCTATAATATCATCAATTAGAGCAAACATTCATTGTATTCATTAGTTAAAAATTAATCAATATAAAACATATATGAATCAAGGAGCTTGGTGATTCCTCATAAGCAAACCTAGATATAGGGGGGAAGAACCAAACCCAGTTGTGATCTTGATATGATTGAGTTGATATGAGATGATAGAGGAATCTTAGGGGGGAAATTAGGGTACAACAGTTGCCCTTATTTAAGTGTCTTCTATCCAGAGATACGAAGGTTAAAATCCTCGTGTCGATGCGATTGAAGATACTTAAATATAAAACATACCCTATTTTTAGCCCTAAGAGGTCATGCAATGCTTATGATTGTGCATGCAAATAAACAAATCCATAGGATACCACTGGGAAACAGAAAATAAAAGATCAAAAGAAAATTAGACCAGGAAAATAAATCATTGGTGAACAGAAGACTCGACTCTATTGGGGTAAAGCCCAGGGAGGATACAAAGTAACATTAACTCAAATATTGAGGAGAGAAAATAAAGGGAAATAGTGATCGACAGATAACCGTAAACTACCCATTCACTAAGAAGATAGCAAAAAAGGTAATGTTGATTCACAGGGGGGAAGAAGGTTAATATCGACCCAGCAAACATCAATATTAGGTTAAGTCACAAATGATTAGCATCAGTACCTATAACTGGAAACAAATAAATTCTTCAAAGCAAAATGAATCTCAACGACGAACTATCTCCCATAATGACGAGACTACCATCCATAGGAGTAACAAATCTCAATAATGAACTATCTCCCATAATGACGAGACTACCATTCATTAGAGTAACAAATCTCAACAACGAACTATCTCCCATAATGACGAGACTACCATTCATTAGAGTAACAAATCTCAACAACAAACTATCTCCCATAATGACGAGACTACCATTCATTGGAGTAACAAACTATCTCCCATAATGATGAGACTACCATTCATTGGAGTAACAAATCTCAATAACAAACTATCTCCCATAATGATGAGACTATCATCCATTGAAGTAACAAATATCAACAACAAACTATCTCCCATAATGACGAGACTACAATCCATTGGAGTAACAAATCTCAACAACGAACTATCTCCCATAATGACGAGACTACCATCCATTGGAGTAACAAACCTCAACAACGAACTATCTCCCATAATGACGAGATTACCATCCATTGAAGTAATAAATCTCAACAAAGAACTATCTCCCATAATAACGAGACTACAATCCATTGGAGTAACAAATCTCAAAAACGAACTATCTCCCATAATAACGAGACTACCATCCATTGGGAGTAACAAATCTCAACAATGAACTATCTCCCATAATGACGAGACTACCATCCATTAGAGTAACAAATCTCAACAACGATCTACCTCCCATAATGACGAGACTACCATTCATTGGAGTAACAAATCTCAAAAACGAACTATCTCCCATAATGACGAGACTACCATCCATTGGAGTAACAAATTTCAACAACGACTATCTCCCATAATGACGAGACTACCATCCATTGGAGTAACAAATATCAACAACAAACTATCTCCTATAATGACGAGAGTATCATCCATTGGAGTAACAAATCTCAATAATGAACTATCTCCCATAATAACGAGACTATCATCCATTGGAGTAACAAATCTCATATCTTCTATCCCCATAGTAATGATTTAATCAAATGTTGATTCTTTCCACATAAGGAAATTAGTGGTAACTTGTTGATATTTATATCCAAGCTAGTAGCCCTTTCTTCATGATGATGCAAGATCCATCTTCTCATACTTGTGGTGGTATTACTTGAGCTTTCTCCCTAAAAGATGATGAAATATCTTTCTTCTTCGAAAATCAACCACAACAAACCATTTTGTTATTTTTACCACGAACTACGAGGTTTTGATCCTTAATTGGTACATAGGTATAAGACTATGTCTTTCGAAACAAAAATATAATAAAAATATTTTCTTTTCTCATTGCTACAATCTTTTACAAGCAAACAATTTTTAACCAAAAAACAGATATTATAAAAAGGTTCTTATAGAGTACTACAGATACATAGGGTGCTAATACATTCCCTTTATATAAATTAACCCACATACCTTAGATCTCTTCCTTATGCTTTGCTTTTTAGTCTCTACTTCTTACATTGCATGTTTAAACAATAGGGTTTCAATCTTTTCCCTTTTCCTTGAAAATAATAAAGTTCGACGGTGACTTCTTAAAACCTGTGAGTCAAATTTCTCAATAGTTTAGTCTCCTCAATTTTTCACCACGCCACTTGAGGGACCAAATAAACTAGTTCTTTAGGGTTAAGGTAATTTTCCCCAAACTTCATAACTTTTCTGGCTTCGCCACTGCTTGCGAGAAGGACATTTAACGATATTAACTTTAAATATATCTTATACTAATTTGTTAAATTTAGTGTATATGTCATTTATTTAAAAAAATAATTCTTTATCGTGTTTTAATTTGAAATTTGGTATTCCTAAACTTAAATTGATCAATTTGTGACCAACTAAATTGTACTTCCAAAACTAAAAAACATTTGGTTCGTGTAGCTAAAAATATAAAATTATATAACAAAAATGTTAACATTGTTCTTTAAACTCTTAATTTTAACATTGTTCTTTATAGGAGATACTTGGATAAAGAAATTAAATAAATGTATAGTCAATAATCATAGTTGAGTGGTTATGGTCAAATAGTAAATAGTTTTCAATTATAATCAATTTAATCATAGTTGAGTGGTTATGGTCAAATAGTAAATAGTTTTCAATTATAATTAATTAAATTGATCAGAA
This sequence comes from Vicia faba, assembly GCA_948472305.1. Taxonomy (NCBI): domain Eukaryota; kingdom Viridiplantae; phylum Streptophyta; class Magnoliopsida; order Fabales; family Fabaceae; genus Vicia; species Vicia faba. The sequence goes on from CATIWC010001146.1 coordinate 460,808, forward strand.
ATATTTTGGGTTCAAACTCATGTTCGAATAAATTTTGGGGTCATATTTTACTTATCTTTTATGGATAATCCGAAATTATTTGAAATTTAGAAAGTTAAAATGAAAATATATATTTAATATATGTTTTTAAAGACTTTTTAAAATACACTAAAAATATAAGATTATTTTATATTGTCATCCGATTAAAATTTATCTTTTTGACACATGATAGAAAATTAAAAATTAAAAATTCAAATGAGACTTTCACCTACTCGCTTTTGTAATTCTTCTCCAATTTCTTATATTTTTTTATTATTCTTTTTCTTTTTCTTTCTTTTCGATACTAGATTGAATGAGACCACATACACTATAAAAAGGCTAGTTGTGATGTGATTATTACGTCACAACACGCAAAATTATATTATAATATTTTTTTTTTACGACGCGACTATTATATCGCAGAAGAGCGTGTGACAATTTTTTTTGTGACATGATTATCATGTCACAAAATTGTGACGTGAAAATCATGTCGTAATATTTTGTATAAAAATCTCTACAGTTACAATAGGAGTAGGGTTAACAGACATTGGGTCAGAGGACTAGCTTTTGTTGTGACGTGAAAATCCCGTCACTGATTAATTTGTTTTTTTTACTGAAAACGCACATAGGTTGCAACGTTATTTACATGTCACAACTTTATGACCTGAAAATCAAGTCAGTAATATTTTTTATTTATTTTAAAAATTGAATTTCTAAAATAAAATATAAATTAAATTAAAAAATTAATATACTAAATATATAAATTAATTAAGTAAATAAACTTAATATAATAGAATTAATAAATTAAAATTATAAATTTAATATTACTAAATATAATATACTAAATATGTTTAATTAGTATTTTACACAAATTTAAAATTAAAAGCAAAATAAAAATAAAATTAATTCATCGGGTCATTTGGATCGGGATAGTTGTCAATGTCAAAATAATTTTCGTTCTCGTCATCTACCGACTCTTAACCACAAATATTTTGATTTCCACCAAACGTTTGCATAAATCGTCGCATTTACTCCTCTATATCAGCTTGCCTCTTCATCACAACCTCTATTTACCGCTGGTTCTCTTCCTTCATTGCATTCATTTGAGCCTTCAATGATGTCTCACGTTGCGCTGACTCGCGTCTCGCCTCATTTAACGCCAATTGTCTTACTATTTCTCTTTGTTTCGGTGTCAAATTTGGTTGAGGTGACCCTCTTTCTACGTCTCTAATAACTCTTTGAAATATAGCTTTATCCCCACTTCTCAAGGTGCCCGCCAAATTTCTACCACCAAAAAAATATATAATATATTCTATTTGTAATATATATTTTATTTTAAAAAAATGTATTTCTCTAATTAAAAAAAACATATAATATAATATTTTGTTTATATTTCTATTTTTTTTAAATAATTCTTTTTTTATTATATATATAATTCTATTTTTAAAAACATCAAAATATAAATATAAAAAATTTGTTTTCAATGAAGATTTAAATTTATTCCGTTTTTAATAAAATGAAATATTTTGTTTTTATTCTGTTTTTTATAAAAACAAAAATTTATTTTGTTTTTTATTATATATATTCATTTTTTATATACTCATTATATATATATATATATATATATATTCATTTTTTTATTATGTTTAATTATTTTTATATTCTGTTTTATATAATATATATATGAATAAAATAAAAAATAAAAATATAAAATTTATAATATATTCTGTTTTTTTTAAATATTAGTATAATATTACTTTTAATTTTTTATTATGTTTTTTATATTTTTTTTATATTCTTATTTACAAAATATATATAAATATAATAAAAAATAAAAAGCAAAAACTTTATTACTACACATACATATTCTGTTTTTGTTTTATATATATTATATATATATATATATATATCTC